>CM068716.1:22869279-23217854 GCA_035079005.1 Fraxinus americana
AACGAAATGCCCTTAGCACTGTTGAAAGATAATCCCAATCCACCCTAGACCTCTTATTTAAGTTTTGTAATAATTCTTATGCCAAAAAAATATTCTCATTTACGAGTCTTCCTTCAACAAATCCTGATTAAGCGAAATGATTTTAGGCAAAAGAGTCGTTAGTCGAGTAGCCATAGTTTTTGCCAAAATTTTGTAGAAGGCCTAACAAAGACTTATAGGCCTGAAATTTGCAAATGTCGTAGAATTATCCTTCTTTAGAATAAGTGCAATAATCGAAGCTCCCAAAGCATAGGTGACGTGCCTTCCCTCATAAAAATATCTGATCAAATACTTCATTATTATGAATAACCGCAAAAAACAAATCTTCAGAGACAATATTCCAAGCAAGAATAAAAGGAGAAGAAGTAAATCCATTAGGGTCCATGGTCAAGTCTTCAAGTATGCTCTTAACAACATCATGAAGCTCCTCTAGCGTGACTTCTTTAAGTAGCATCTCATTGTCAGTAGTAGTAACCACCAACTGAAGTATAAGATTCATCATAGGTAGAAATTTCCTACATAGAGTCGTGTTATTACTAAGGTGTTGCACAAAAAAATCCGCTACAGCATTACTAATGTCTTGAGAATCCGAAATAGTTATTATAGGTATATTGATAGATTCCACCATCACTTTCTTCTGCTTCTGTCTAGCAGATGCATGAAAAAATGCAATATTTATATCCCATTCTTTAAGCCATTTAACTCGAGACTGATGCTTTCTATAAACTTCTTGAAGTAATAGAAGATTGTTAGAATTTGGGTGTGACTCGAATTCCTTGTTGAAGTAATTGAACAATTCTAATTGAAGTGCACTTCATGAAAAATTCAAATTTGGAATTGAAATTATATTTTGGAAGGCCATTGTGAGTTGGAATTTGTTTTGGACTCAATTTTATGGTATCCTACTTCATTAACAACTCTACTAGGTGGGTTTGGATATCCCACACTTATTCCCTATAAATAGTATATTCTTCTATACAATTTTATAATGTGAAAAAATATATTACTAGAATTATAAAATCTATTGTAATTTTCTCTCTTCTCCATTATTGTTGAGTCAAATAAATATCTTAATTTCTCTGCCATATTCTTGTCTTTATTATTGTTTTACTTGATCAAATACTTCATTATTATTTTCCATATAACTTCAACATCTCAATCCGGTGGTTTGTTCCACAACAATTGGTATCAAAGCAATTCTAGTATCTTGATTGTTTTTCAACAATTGGTAACGAAGCAAGGTTCAGCAATTCCGCAAGAGAGCAATGTTTGATTTGTTCGAGGGTTTTTATTCGTGATGCTTCCATGAAGTATGACGTTCCACTTTTGGATCGGAACATTAGATTTTTGCTATGGCAAGTTAAGATACATGTAGTACTCGTACAACTGGATTTAGATGATGCGTTACTGGGAATTACAATATGCCCGCAACTTTGACCGCGGAGGAAAAATTACGGAAGGATAAGAATGCAGTTTCTCACATTCATCTTCATCTATCAAATACTATTCTTCAGGACGTTTTGAAGGAGAATTCAGCAGCTGCTTTATAGTTGAGGTTGGAGCAATTGTGCATGACTAAAAGTCTAACAAGCAAGTTAAATCTCAAGCAGCTTTTATACTCTCATTGAATGGCAGAAGGAGGATCATTGGAAGATCTCCTGACTGTATTTATGGAGATTGTTGCTGATTTGGAAACTTTGGAAGTAGAGTATGACGAAGAAGATTTGATCTTGATAATATTGTGTTCGTTGCCCCCTTCGTTTTCTTCATTTAGAGACACGATTTTGTAGAGTTGTGATACTCTCAACATAGAGGAAGTGTATAATGCTTTGTATTCAAAAGAGAAGATGAAGCATCTGGTTTCTGAGGCCAGATATGGAGAAGGCCTGGCTCCTCATGGTAGTTCTGGAAAGGGGCAGATTGAAATCTAAGTTTAGTAATCAAATTTGTAACTACTGCAAGGAGAAGGGGCACTTAAAGAAGGATTGCTACAAATTGTAGAATAAAGAAATGTGGCTGCAAGTAGATATTCAGATACTTCTGGCAAAACAAACGTCGTGGAGAACGTTGTAAGTGATGGGGAACTCTTAGCTATTTTTGACATTGAGTCTGATGATTGGATTTTTGATTCAACATGTGTGTTTCATATGTGTCCTAATAAGGACTTGTTTGCTACATATGAAACTGTTTCCAAATGTGTCGTGATTATGGGAAACAACGCATCTTATCAGGTTGCTGGAATTGGCACAATCAGATTGAAGCTTTTGGATGAGACAATTAGAATACTTGGCCAAGTTCGACATGTTCCAGATTTGAAGAAAATTCTCATCTCGTTGTCTATCCTTGATTCAAAAGATTATGATTTATTTGGTGGAGATGGAGATTTGAAGGTTTGTAAAGGTGTCCAAGTTGTATTGGAGGGCCACAAAAGGTCTCAATTATACATCTTGCAGGGTCGTACAGAATAAAAGAGTCAATCAGCACAAGTTCGGGAGTGTGGTGGACATTCAGTGTGGTACAATACATTTAGGAGCTCATAAAGGGTCGGATTTGAAGAATACAGTTCGGTGGAGTTCAGAAGATATAGATAATGCCGCTTTGCTATCATCACCTGCGGTGCCATTGTATTCAATTGCTAAGGACGGACCCAATGGAAAAGGGTATGTGGATGCTGATTTTGTTGAGCATCCTTTAAGTGGAATAGAAGGTGTACAATCTAGCAAGGAGCCTTCTGTAAAAGCATTTGGTATTGATTCTGATTTGGGGTGTGTTACAGCCCATTTTGGTAAATTATAAAATCATTATGATTTTTTAGAATTTGAGGTATTGTTGAAGAAGTCAGTTCATTCTTTGGTGGAATTCGTGTCAGGTGGAGATTATTAGAATTTGGGTGTGACCCGAATTCCTTGTTGAAGTAATTGAATAATTTTAATTGAAGTGCACTTTATGAAGAATGCAAATTTGAAATATTATTGGAATCCTATGTCATGTTGAAATTCTATTTTGGAAGCCCATTGGGAGTTGTAATTTGTTTTGAACTCAATTTTATGGTATCATACTTCATCAACAACTCTACTAGGTGGGTTTGGACATCCCCTACTTATTCCCTATAAATATTAGATTCTTCTATACAATTTTATAATGTGAGAAAATAGATTACTAAAATTATATAATCTATTATAATTTTCTTTCTACTCCATTATTTTTGAATCAATAAGATCTCTTAATTTCTCTACCATATTCTTGTCTTTAAAATTCTTTTACTTGATCAAATACTTCATTATTATTTGCCATATAATTTCAACATCTCAATTCGGCGGTTTGTTCCACAACAAAGATCATACAGTTGGCGTTGATAATTCAACTCACCCACCACAGAATAATCAGTTAGTAACCGATCTTCCTATAACCTTATTTATTGAATATTTGCTCATATAATTTTGTGTTGAAGTGTAATAATGCATACACAAAGGTCGTTCCTACTCTTAGATGACACAACGATCTGGTTTAGTGGGTCTATCATCTTAGATGTCAAACCCGAAAAATGTTACAATTGATTCTAAAGGATTTATTTAACTCACTCTCTGCTTTATGTAAATATTGAATATTAACTTCTAAACTACAAGTTTATTAAGTAAAACTAGCTTGTCTTCCTATTATAAAGTCCTGTTTGAAATTTTCTTTAGAGCCCCAAAATTTGATAGTCAAACAATCTTCGGCAATTCCTCGGTACAAGGGGAATTCCAGAATTTTTACAGATGCTTCTGTGATTGGTTTTTTTTTTTTTTTTTTTGCCATTGTCCAATAGAAAATTGCCAAGTATCATCTGTATAATTTCTGGCACCACTTTTTCTATTCAAATAGCAGCTCTCAACAATCTTAGCTATCTTAGATGTTTGGTAAACTTAATAAAATTTCGATTATGGAGTAGTCTCTATAGTATCTTGCGGTAGATTTTGAGAAGAAACAAAATTATGGCTTCTTAAATCTTTGACTTCTCCAATTATCCTAAAATATCAATTTTCACCAACCATTTGAGTTAAATGTTCTGTGAGCTTTTGTTTCGAAATTGTTGCGTATTTAAAAATCAGTTTTCGAGTTATTGTAAACAAGTTGATATATATATTTTATAATTACTATAATGGAAGTGGCAAAAAATAAAAATATGAAATCTACATTTGATCCATTATCTGATTCATATACTCACAATCAAAGGTAATGAATGTGGATCATGTTGTGTATAGAATATGAAATCTACATTTGATATAATATTTTTGACAGTCTCTATCTTCAATACTCGTTTAAAACTCCAGTCTCCGTCAAGTAATAAATAATATGAATAATCCTCACTTTTGGGCTCCAACGTACCAAAGATCATATCTCCTTGTTTGCTAATTCCTCAATAACACGGAGCTGGAGAAATTTTCTCATAAAGGCCAATGTCCATTCCATTGTAAGCAATAGGAGCATACATCCACATATCATCAGAGCTTAATAACTGCAAAGAATAAGTACATATTTAGTAGAAGTACTTGAGATTTGAATAGGAAAAAAATTATTAAAAATCCTTCAGTAGATAATGGACGATACAATTTAAGAAAAATGGGCTAATCTCCCTGTTATATGTCAAATATTGCGTACCTAACATCACCTAAAATTGTTGGGTGACAGAGAGAGAAAATTAGTGGTAAATTTTTTCCCCTACCTTAATTTGAAGCTGTAAAAACTTGACATAATGGACGGCCTCTTCGAGCATTGTGCTAATGTCAACCTGAGAGTTCAATGAACATGTAAACTCAGTTTTGTGGAATTTTAAAATATGCCTTAGTTCCAGCATTTGGTAGAGTTGATTAGCACGAGTTAATGCTTTACCTTTGTTCCGTTTGGGACAAGATTCTGCAAGATTTTCAATCTCTCGTTTATCCTTTCTCTTCTTCTCTGAAAAATTCGATGAAATCATATTAGACACACGCTTTGAGCCCTTGAAAATGTATATGACTTTATTCAAGTCTGGTCAAGATTTGAAGGTATGTACCCGTGCATAGAGGCTTTGGGGATCAGTTGCAGAACCCCTACTGGCTCTTGCTTTGCCATTTGAATTCACGGTGGCTGAGCCTTTGGATTCTGAATTTTCCCCTCCATTTAATTCTTGAGAAACAATGCAATCATTCTCAGAGCTGCAACTACTAGAACTCCTTCCATTTTCTCCACCATTAGTCTCTTCTAGTTCATCATTGCAATTTTTATTGACATTCTTGTTCTTCTTCGTCTGAGCAATCTGCGGTTTATTTCTTGATGCCTGCATTTATATATTAATCAATAAAAAATTATTAACAAATATATATAGATAATATAAAGTGAGTTGAATTCATTTTACTCACATCTCTAGAAACTCTAGATTTCTTCTTTGGAGGATTTTCTTCCAGTTGTTCTTCTGGTGTCCCAGAATTCCTCTTGAGCTGTATTTCCTTGGCAGAATCATCAATTTCTGCAGTATGACTTTTTACTTTCTCCAGTTGGCCACTGCCCATAACCAAAATGTCTTCCATCACATGATCAGCAGGAAAACTGGCTGGAAAGTTATTATCATTTTTGTAGTCCACACTACAGAAACGGGTGGACTGATCAGGAAAATTAACAACATTTTCTGGATTGATGGGAAAAAAGACTTTGTCAATTTCAGTACTGCTGTTGCTACTTTCTTGAGAAACATAATAAAAGTTAGTCGTGTCAAGAGCATGATCAGTGGAAAACAATACTGTTTCATCAACTCCAGCAACATCTCCTTCTGTAATATCCAAAAAAATCGATGGAATTTCGGAGCTCAACCCATTTTCGACTTGATTCAAAAACAACTCACTGCCATCTAAATGCAGCATAAGATCAGAATCTTCACTAGAAAACATTTTGCTCAATGATTCCCATTCTTCATCAAAAAAGGCTCCAGTACGCTCCATTTTCTCTCCTTTTTTTCGGGGGGAAGGTTGATAAGAAGTGCTTTCTTGTTATACTGGAAATGGTAAAGCTAGTCCTCTCTTGGAATTGCAGAAAATTCAGTTGCATATTTATACCCAATGGAGTAAGGATATTAATTATATTTTTTGACTTATTAATTAATTCGCAATATATCAAATTATAATTAAATGGTTTGGTCCTAATACTTTGCTACCAACCCAAACGTGTCCACTGTGGGGTCAAAAACCAGGTATAACTCACGAGGGGACCAAAATACATTCAATAATTATGACTTAAATTTTTTTCTCTTTTGGCATTGGCTTAAACCACCATAAAGCATCTCCAGTATTGCTTTTAAGGTTTTATTTTAAGAAAATAAATAAAAGAAACGTAGGCAGTAATATTGTAGTTATAGATAGAATTCTTTAGAGATTAATTTTGACTTAATTATTTATTTAGTAATTTAATTTCAATGTCGCACATAAATTGCATTGGAGATGCTTTTAGACTTGCTAATCATGTTATTAAAACCGATGAAAGAATGTTAAACGTTTATTTGGGAGAGATTTTTCTTGGGGAAAATGAATTTTTTTTTTTTTTAAGAATTTATGGTTTAAAATTGAAAAACAAGTTCCTATTGTGTTATATTTATATCATTAAGTAAGCTGCACTTCCAATGAGATAAAAATTTTTATTAATATCTCAGTTGAGCAATAATTTAATTATACATTGCAATCTTGGCATCATTCTATGCACCAGCTATGTGGTAAAGTTCCTAATTTCGTTGTACTATCATTTACACCATTGTCAATAGAAAATAATTCTAACGAGGAAGATGATGCTATTAAGGACGAAGAGAACAACTTTGATGAGGTATGCTGCATATCTAACTTATGGGATGATGAGTTATTTTTTTAAGTACATAATAAAAGATACAGAACATATTTGATATACTCTTTTTAAGTTTAGATGTAATATTTTTATTAGTGTTTTGGTGCAATATTTTGGATTCAATGTTACATTGATTGACACTAAATATCTTAATTAATTTATTATCTTTTTGCATCTTTATATTATTTTGAATAAGGTCAAAAAATACTACAATATAAATAACAAATCAAATATATGAAATTTATTTAATTTTCATCCTACGAATTCTTTCATTGTCGAGATAAATAATAGCTTATAAATATATTTTTCCCACGAAAAGTTATTTGCAGAGAAAGTCAGGGACTTAGCCAACAAAATAATCTTTACCATGTTGCCACAAATTTTTTATTGCTGAAAAAATGTACATCGTAGCCACAATCATTCCTTTCATACAAAAAATTATTTATAGGAAAACTTACTATTTAGCCCACAACATAATTTGTAGGGAAAAGTAAAATCATATCGTGGGCCAAAAGTAACTTTAGCAGACGAATAGTTTTGTTGGGGGAAAACTTATGCGATGCATTGTATTTGTCTCCAAAGGGTTCATGGGGAAAAACTTTAGTCTACAAATTTCAAAATTTTGTCTTCATTTTCTATCTACGCGATGTTTGCCCCATAAATTTGCCTACAAATTTTTTTCATCCGTAAAAGTTTTTTCCCACAATTAAGAACATTTCCCTGTGAATAAATTTTATAGGGAAAACATAAAGTTTTTGTATTTAAGTTTTTGGATCACCAAAAAATATTTTCTAAAAATGTGCTGTTGAAAATGTATTTGGAAGAAATGATTTTTGAAAAAATCTTTCGCAAACAAGCTATAACTGTCTTGTCCTAATCATTTGGTTGACCTCAATTGATTCATGAATGTCAATTGTCAATTTGAGAGTTTGGTAAATGAGAGTGACAGTAAAATTAAAAAAAAATAAAGAAATTAAAAACTTGTACTTTGAATTGGGAGAACGTGGAATTATTTATGGAATATTATAATGTAGAGAAATTCTTTTGAAGGATAAAGAAATCAAAAGACGGCAATGATCGTGGAGATAAGTTTGCCATTCTCTAAACTAGTTTTATATCCGACATTGTAACCGGGAAATTAGGTCTTTGCCCCATCCATGTATTCCCCAAGTAAACCTAAACAATTTTCAACGACATGAAAAATCAACCTAGGAGTGACTAAATTCTTTTACACCACTCACTAAAATTCATTTTTGAGGTTGGATAAATCATTTTTGGTTTTACAATGTGATATTTATCTAGATCTCTCGTTGTCCTTTTGATTATAATCACAAACAATCACAAAAATACGATTGATCGTGACAAATCTGTAACACCCAAAATCAAAGAAAACGTGTTAATGTGTTTATAGATTATGTTTTCGTATAAATCAATTTCAATATTATAATTTCGACCACATTTCCCCTTTTTTTCCAGGATAATATATTCTAACATTTTCTAAACTATGGTTTTTTTTATATAGGATTTCACGAAGTAGCATACCATTAGAGACATGCCAATAAATTGATTCTTCCTGGTTAAAAAATCATTAAATTACATGAAAATATAAATATTAAGATATCTATGATAGAACAAAATCCCAGCTGTGGTATCTTGATTTTAAGATTAATTAGATGTGTAAGAAACATGACTTCTAATTAAACTCTGGAAGTTAAATCCCATAAAAACCATTCGGATTTTTATCGGATTACATGAACTTAGTCGCCAGCTGCAAATTTCAACCTTTTATTCCGCCGTTGCTTACGGTTGTTTCAGTCCCACGCGTCATATCAACAGACTGTTTCCATTTCTATAAGAATTAATTTATCATTTTTTCCCATTGTGACAGCTTTTTTTCATTAATTTAAGAGTACACGTAAGAACCATTTTGTGGGACTGCCAAGCAGTTGATATGGGTACACTTAGTTGTGCCAATTTGGCTCGTCGAACCGGGAAAATTTTGAATCGATCAAGTTCACAGCTGATAGAATCGAACTCCATTTTAGAGCGTTGGCTTGAGCCTATAAAAATAAATAAAAATATGAAAGTTATTTTTCTTGTACAAAAACAGGCTGCCTGCTAACACAGGCAGCGTGCAGTTGCCTGCCTGCGTTGAGGCAAAGACACGCTTACTATGTTAGCAGATACACATAGGCTTATACAGCTACATGTTGCCTGTTATTAATAATTAAAATAAAAAAAAGTGAGTTGCCTCACCTCGCCTCTGTTCGGCTCGGGTCTAACCTAGATTTCTTGATCGATCAAAAGCTCGGCTCGAGCCAAAAATAGATTAAACCATTTTTATTTGAGTCGAGCCCGAGTCTCGACTTTCAGTTTCGCTTGTTGGCATCCCCAAGTACACTATAGTTGATTCAAGTACAGGCCCATATCCTTTATATTAATATTATTATTGTCCCTATTTTATTTTACTAAAATTCACACTTTTATTATATTTTTATGAAATTTGATGAAATAAGTAGTTGAAAAATTGATACGTATGATTAAAATTATTTGTTGATTCTAATTTAATTTTTTATTAATTTTTTTAGCTAAACAAAACATGGTATATATGCACTTGTAGAGGTTGCCGTGAACTCTACAATTATGAAGAAAATTTAAAATATTTTTCATTGTGGTTTAGTTTGGTTCAATACATGCAGTGTTGTAAAAAACGCAAACTAGGTAAAACGCCTCGCTTAAGGCTTAGGCGTACTTTTCTTTTTATTTCTTTTTTTTAATATAGTAATTTTAGGTGCTTGATAGGTATTATTTTAACAATTAAATATTTTTTAGTTTAATTAAAAATTAAAAATAATATTAAAATAAGAAACCATTTTTTTTTTTTTTTACACTTTGGATTTGTCTAAGCTCGTCTAGTTCGAAACCTGACCTTCAACCTAGTCACGCCTTACGCTTTTTGAACACTAGTAAGAAGTATAAAAGATAATGTCATGCACTTTATTAAGTCGATAATCTTGATATTAATGACCACTACTAAGATATAAACGACGGTCAGTAGAACAATATCATGAGGAAACTTTCTTTTCCTCGCAATCGTGAAGCAATTTACTTTTTTGAATATTTAGTACACCATTTATGACAACTAAAAATTTGGTCATTATGGAAAATTATATGTTTATATTTTATGCGTCACAAAATCCTTATTTGAACTAGAAAAATAGATATTATGCTATACATTGCACTTGTCATGATTTGAACTCAAAGCTTAACTGTTGTACTACTAATACCTTAACAATCAAAAACCTAGTCCTTCTCTCATGTAACACTAATGGAGAGGAAATTCCTAAAAGGACCTTCAGTATATGTACTTTGTGGGTTGCACCGCCCGTTGCACGATCTTAAGAAAAGAATGAATTAAGGTCCAGCAAAGCTTCTACAAACAATAAAATTAGTAGAGGAATAAAATCTTTATCCACAAACAGTAAAGAGATTAATAACCTAAAAATCTGATTTTATTCTTCTTTGAAATTCCTATGGCCGTGGGTTTTGGCCGGCTTTGCAAACTTGGATTTTTAGGGTTTAAGTTGACAGCTAATTTTTGTCTTTAAACTACCAATCTATCCACCAATCAACTTCCACGTCATTTGCTATTTTCTATCCAATCATGAGTTGTGGTTTGAAGTGCCATAAACAAGTAAATTTGTTTGTATATTCATAGAAGATTGAACGTGTTAAAAATCATTTTTGCATTTTGATATACCAAAAACAACTGTGCTACATTGCCAAGAAATTTTGCCAGGATTCCGTACAGATACATGATAGATTTTCATTGGAGCCAGAAAAAAAAATACAAACGAAAGAAAGAAAAAAAAATACAAACGAAAGAAAGAAAGAAAAGAAAAAATTGCCAATCATGGGCTGCCATTTTAGCCCCTGACAGTTTCCCTGTACAAGAAGCTTTTGTTAGGAAATTATTTAATTTTTCATGTGGGTCGACATATGTAATTAATTTTGTCTAAAGGTTATCTTAAAATTAAACCTAAAATTAAAGTGATCTAGAACTTGTTTGGGAGAGATTTTTGGGGGAAGAATTGATTTTAAATAGTGATATGAGGAGAAATGTGTGGTTGAAAAAGAAGAAAAAATTATTGATGTGATGGAAAATATTATTTTATTGAAGAATGTGTGGTTGAAAATGAGAATTGATTTACTGTAGAAAAATTTAATTCTTCCCAAACAGGGCCCTAATAAAGAATTAAGTAATTGAGCTTTGAGCATCTAAATAAAGTGTAGGTCGAATTATATGTGTAGAGGTCGGATCCATTAGGATTGTATTTGACGATGTACCATATAAATATGAAAACTATATATAAGGTTATGAGCCACAATTCAGATGCAACCTCTCATTCTTCATGTCATCCTATCGACACAAGAATTAATAGACAAAATATATTGAAAATAATGATCCAAAAAAAAATCCACAATCAAGAACATACAATTTACAATCAAGAATCAACACAAAAAAATCAAGACTATGGATTAAGAAGCAAAACCAGAAACTAGAATTAAAGAATCAAATGAGGCAAAATTCAAGATTCAATATTTGAAATCAAGATCAAGTATTAAAGAATAATTTCAAATGAATTAAGATATGTTCCACACCTTATAATTCTATTGGTGATTTGACATGGAGGATCTTAACAATAAAGTAATTAGGTTTTCATGTTATTAGATTTAAGATTTCAAAAAATTCTAACAAGTGGTATCAGAACCAACTCCATATTAAACCATTAAGATTCAAAGAAAGAATTTTATGGCTGAAATTCATATATTGAATTTTGAAATCTTTTAATTTGGAATAAGAATTTTAGTCATAAATTTCAAAATTAAGAATTTTTTCAAGCAAGAGTTTTTGTGTTGAACTTCATACTTCGGATTCCTCAATTTTTGAGATGTAAATTTTAACCCTAAAATTAGAAATTTGAATTTTTGGGGAAATTTTCGAAAGAAGAATGAACAAAGGCAGTGAGAGCATTGCAGCGCCAGGGAGCTGCTCCGTTGTAGCGTGGCAATGCCCTGGTGTCAAAGACCGCAGCTTTAATTAGCCATTTGACCCAATCGCAGCCGTAGTTTGCCTAACTTCAACCGCACATTATAAATATTAGTTCACATTGAGTTGTAATTTCCTTTCCATTGTAATAGTTTATTTCAGTTGTAAAATAACTATGATATTTGTAAGCGTTCAGTAAGATTCCTCGTCATTTAAACGACTACTCCTATCACTTATGTCTTTATTTCGCAAACTATTATAAGGGCTATTAGTCATTCAAAATTCTTTCAAACTTACTGATGCTCGCCTCCTACACCTGCCATTGCAATTTTCTATTTTCACCAATTGTAATTTTTCGCTTTTATTAATCAATAATCAATTTACTTTCAATGCATCTAAATTCTCTGTTGCAAGTTTTCTATAAATTGTAATCAAATTTTCTTTAGTCCCGAAACAACCGAGAAAAGGCGGAAGGTAGTCTAACGGAGCAGACTACTACCGCATGGTGTTCCTTTATGTGATAAAAGAAAGATACTCCATGAAAGTTGGTATCAGAGCCGCGGCTCACGCTCGATAAAAAAGCTATTGATCCAATTATATCAAACACCATAGAAGTCGTAGATCTTCAAAACAGGAGTACGAAATAGCGCGTGGAAGGCAACTACTAGGTTGTGCTATGCCGTAGAAGGCCTCGAGGAAAAAGTTGAGGTGGCAAAGACGAAAATTTGTGAATTACACATCCAACTAGATGAAAACCGAAGGGCTGCACAGCAATGACTGAAGTCGTTGCAATCATGTCAGATTTACAGGATAAAATGGAAATGTTGAGAGCTCAAGTACGAATACTTCAACGTGCGGTTGGCAATAGACAAGCCCTCGCACAAGAATATGTTCCTAGGCTCAGGATTTCAGAATAATGCACCTACGGAGGGCACGTGATACAAACGAAGTCGAGAACTTTTTGTTTGATATGGAACATTACTTTCTTACAGCTTCGATCGAAGACGAAGCAAGAAAGGTTACGAAAGCTACCATGTATGTTGGTGGAGATGCAAAACTATGATGACGGACAAAATATGCTATATTCAGGCCAATAGGGTCAAAATAGATTCTTGGGATCTTCTCAAGGAAGCGATCAGATCACAGTTTTTTCCAAAAAATATGGAATATCAAGCACGACGAACACTACGAGAATTGAAACATACAAGCTCCATCAGGAAGTACTTGAAAGCATTTTCAGGACATATGCTGAATATTCGAGATATATCAGAAAGGATAAGCTCTTCACATTCATGTAAGAGTTGAAACCGTGGACACACATAGAATTTCAGAGATAGAAGGTTATTGATTTGAGCGCGGCCATGGGAACCGCCGAATGTTTGAGTGACTATCAAGCCGAACCGAAAAAAGATCGACCTTTAGGGAATAGTCAAGCTATTAGATGTGGAAGCAGACCTTACAGACCTAATTCGAACTCAAATTGGCTCATAATAAGGGAGGAGCCTATAAAGCCACCCGTCAGAGTAACTTTCAGGGAAATTATTAAAAAATCCGTCAAGGAAACTATAATGGTAATAGCAGTAATAGTTGGAATAAATGAAAAGAAACGGAGGGCAGATGTGATATCACTCCTAAATTGATGCATTTTTCTATGTGAAGGACCTCATCGGGGTGTCGGAGTGCCCTCAGAAATGGATGGTGAATGCAAATTGTCAACTAGCGGTGGTGGAATGAGTTCAAAGCAAGATATCCCACAAACTAGCTGTCACGATGAGATTTACTCCGAAGAGGATGGGGATGTAGTTGGCGCATTCCCACATCGGTGCAAAACACTATCGCACCAGGCTACTAAAAAGGATGATGTTCCCTTGAAAAAGGTAAAGATTTTGAAGAATCGAAGGCTCGTATAAGGCCAGACCTAATGTACATTGATGTGAAGATAAATGGAAAGCCAATCAGGGTTATGGTCGATACTGGTGCTACCCACAACTACCTCACAAGTACCAAAGTGGAGCGACTCAAACTTATTCTGGAAAAAGGTAGTGAGAAGATTAAAGCAATCAACTCAATAGTGAGTTCAAAATTCTCCATTTCATTTACTCAATTAATAAACAATTATTCTAGTATACGATTGAGTAGAGAGTTATCCATAAATCTACAACTTTAGTTCTACATATATTCCAATTACAATCTGCAGCCTAACTATTCTATTGGACAGTAGATCCACAGGTCCATAACATCAGATATTCAGCAGTCCAGTAGAGAAGAAGCCTCTCCAATAACAACAGCAGCTGAGTTGTCCCCTGTATAATCAGCAGCAGCCAGGGGCAGAGGTGGGGGGGACCTGGACCCCCCCCCCCCAAATTTTTTGACAAAATTTTTTTTATTATTTTTTTTTTATGTTTTAGGCTCAATTTTTTTTTTAGTTATCTCCTAACTAATCCAGAATTTGTAGGATTACAAGGCCTTTGTGAACTTGCACAAAAATTGGTTACGACAAAAAAATGAAGTATAACCGTTATTATACAAACTTTTGACATTGGCATTAATTTCTCAAAGTATGAGAACTCGAAAGGAACACTTGTAATAAAATATGATTTTGCTAAATTAAAGATTAACACTTTCTGTTATACGTTTCTTGATTTTTTTTGTTAAGTATTCGTACATTAATTTATGTTCCGTTGTTTCCTTTCTCTATCACAAAATACCAACTTTCCACATTTTAACACATTGTTTCAAAAAAAAAATTCGGGGGCGCTGCCACCGAACCCCCGTGGGCCCCCACCCCTTCAACTCCGAGACCCCCCTAATTCAACTGGCTAGCTCCAACCCTGGCAGCAACAACAAGTTCCTATTAGTATTATAGTCCCATATTTTCTTTTCTATAATATTCTTGTGAGTCTTCTATGAATTTTTGAGTTTTAAAAGTAAATTTTTATATTGTTTTTTTTTTTTTTTTTTGTTGAGATTGCTGTTGTTGTTATTATTATTATTATTAGTATTTATGTTTTTCAATTCTTCTTTATATTTTTTCGATGAGGAACATGGGGGTGTGACTCCCGGAAAAGGTTCAAATTCTCAAACATTTTATTTACTAAAATTAGTGGTTGAGACTAGTCTGACTTTTACTTATTTAACATTTTTATGACTATAATATTAGAGATGAAATATTGGTCCCCAAAGGTAATTGGGAGTCCAAATTAGCCGAGTTTTTAGCATCCCAAACAAATGCATGTGCTTGTTCTTGCGCTTGTGCATTCGAAATAGTTATAAAACTACCAAGATATTAAAATAAACAAAAAAATGTCTTTGATTTTAATTCTTTGAAAACTGATTTTGTAAATAGTAATTTTTTTTAAAAAAAATATATCTTTGAAAAATATGAAAAAATTATGAGTCCTCGTGTAATATTATTTGAAAATGTGTAGATGAAAACAAGTTTAACATAAAAATAATTTTAAACAAATCAAAATTAAACAAGGACTAAAATTCTTGAAGTTAAAATTAAGAATTCAACTAGACATCTTATAAACCATCTTAGTAGTCCTATTTATAGTTTTTATACTAAAAATTAACTTTATAGCTTTTATCGTTCTACACTTAAAATCTTATAAACTGATAGCGATTGCATTGGACAACTATTAATAAACATCTAGAAGTTTTTCTACACATATTGACTTCTCTAATCACCCAAGGGCTGGAATTTCGGAATAAACTCTTGGTACCATTATTGTGTAATATATATATATATATATATAGTTGAAATTGAGAGAAAAGATTTAATAAATTAGTCAAATATTATGCATAACAATAACCGACTTTTCTAAATTTTAAATTCTTTATTCATAGCAAAAAAATTATTTTAATAGTTAATATGTAATTTATATTATCTTGTTCCCCAGTTAATTTTGTGTCACGATTATCATTTGATTAGTTTACTTAAAGTGCAGTTTGGAAAGTCCCCGCGTCAACGAGAGGTTAATAAACATTATTATTATTATTTTTTAAATCATATGATTAGTTTACTTAAATACAGTTTGGAATGTCAACATCACTTCGTTTACAATTTTGTCCATCTGTATGTGATAACACGGATCAAAGATGTTTTCTTTTATATTTGGACGATTATATTGACAATACACTTTAATTTTATCATTTTGATTGACTTTATTTTCAATGGAAAATATCATTTTTTTTTTCACCTAAATTCCACTTTTGAGATGTTTGATTTACAATTTTTTTCATAAAAATTATTTACCAACTTTTGATCACATGTTCATATTTTCCTCAAAAACAAGGAAAACATTTTATTTAGAGAAATATAGTTTTTATTTTCCAGGTGATTCACTCTCTCATTCTCTCTCATTTATCCCTTCTCTCTGTCTCTATCTCTCTCTCATCTACCTATCTATAAAAAATGAAAAAATATGATGTTCTCTAGATTGAAAATTAAATCAATCAAACACATTTTGAGAAACGCAAGATTCGACCCTACAACACCTAGAGGGGTGATTAGGTGTAAATACGGAATTAACACTTTAATTAACAAGTAAAAAGTCACAAGTTAATTATGTTTTGGAGATTAGCCAACCAATTCAGATTTTCTTATCTTTGAATACCGCAATAATATCAAAACAGTAAAGAAAGCAGTAGACAACACCAGAATTGTTCCAGGGGAAACCCAACGCGAAAAAAACTCCGGGCACTTTGCTAGTCAAAGATCAACTATAAATTGTTGATAAAACTTACAGACTACCAACAAAATTGAAGACATAAGCTTTCTGATCTCATGTCTGAAGGTTGAAGCGGCCCTCCTATAATGTGCACACCAACATCAATCATGGCTGTTCTTAGTAAAGTAGTCCTCTTGGAATGAGCACACGAACTCCAATCCTGACTCTTTACACAATTTATCTCCTGTAGATCTTCCCCAAGAACTCATCGTTCTTCAAATTCTTCCTTGATCTTCTACGCAACCAAGTTAACGAAACAATCTTGCAGCAAACCCGAGCAAAGAATCCAATTCAGTGTTTGATTTGATAGCTTTGATGTTTTCAATTAGTAGAGCGCATATAAATTGAAGTATTGAACTTTTGATCTTGTGTATGATGAATTCTCTCTTGAATAGAATGTGTTCAATCTCTCTTTGCAGAAAACGCAGCGCCTCTATTTATATGTTGGACAAATTAGGTTGAATTGGCCAAGAAAAAGTCTCGGAAATCGAAATTAGGTCTGGTCGAAAAACATGGTCGCTCAAGCAAAGGGCATGTCGCTCGAGCAACATGTGGGCGAAGGTCGAGCGATGGCGTTTCCATTTCATTCGCTCGAGCATCATTTCGACGAGCAGCTAGCGAAAAATCGACGTGAATCATTCTTGTTCCAAACATGAAACCCCGAACTCTAAGCTAACCTATCAACTATGAAACTTTACAATTCAGTCCCTAAATTTTTGTAAGTGTTCAAGTTGATCCTTTTATTCACAGAATCACCAATACAATATATAAATCTAACACATTTGATTAATAATTTTCATAATTTATGTTCTAGATAATTCAACTGCCTAAAATTTATTTCTTTCCATGCAAATTCTATGCTCGCAAGTTTTAGGCATTTTATTTTGTTTTGTTTATTTAAAAATACAATGGGAAAATTTGATAATTTATAAAGAAATGATTTGTGTTAATTTGAGAATAAGATTGCGATTAAAAAAGTTTGAAACATAAATGTAATAATTTATAAAGGTTATGAACATTTTATGCAATTAAAATATAGTCTAGTAATTAAAAACTATGGTGTGAACATATTTATTATTATAATACAATAATGATTTTCTAAAGCATTAAAAATTTGGATAAATTTTATTATAATCACTTTTTAAATAATAAATGTGGCGCCTTGAAAATTATTATCAAATCATATTGGTTTAATTAGGGGCAACATGATCAAACTCTGATGTTAAAATGGATTAGAAAATAGGTGTTCATCTACATTGACCCTAAAAATAATATTTTCCAACCAATTCGAGTAGTCAACTTTGGCATGCGAAACCAAAAGAGCATTCTAAGAACAATTTTGCTACACAAAAAGGCTTAAAGGCAGGAATTTAAACAGATGCACACTTGTTACATTTTCATTGACAGTTAAAATAAATAAATAAATAAAAGAGAGAGAAAGAAATTGCCAATGAGGGACTGCCATTTCAATCCCTAAAAACACAGCCTGTCAATGAGGCTGTTCAAAGAACATTAATCTTCTAAGAAATGAAGTCAATGAACTCTTAACCATCAAGAGCAAGGACGGACTTAGAGGTAGAATTGAGGAGGCTAAAAAAAGTCAATAATAAAGTAAATATATAAGTAAGTCAATAATAATAAAGTCAACATTAATCAGAACGCACTATTATCTTACAACTGCTGATGGTACCATATTTAATATAGCACAATCCCAAGCACCTAATTGAGTAGACGCTTGAACCGTGTTTGGAGAAAGTGGCAAATCTTAGGATAATTGATAGTGGCCTCATCTTTCTCATCGAGTGAGATGGACATTAAGGTAAACGCGATCAATTTATAATAGTTACGGTCTTTGATGAAGGCTGGCACATGGGGGTAATCGATTATACTCATGATCGACCGTCTTGTTGGAATGCGGAAGCAGAAATATTCAGAAATTAAAAAATTATTTAATTCAATAAACAAAATCGTCTCTATGTTCATTTGTATGTTATATCAAAAATTAGGAATTCGAATTTTTACCTAAATTCGATGGTCAATTCTTAAATTGAATCTGAATCACGAGTTTACAGTCTTTTGGATCACGAACTTCCAACTTTTTAATTCCAAGAATTTTATCCTCCAATCCTACAAGTCTTTTATGTTATTCTCCAAAGTCAAGACTAGACCGATGGACGCCTCCTTTTAATTAAATCAAGAAATCAATTCTTGTACTAGACATACGAAAAATAAAAATAAAAATTATTTACTTCTTTTTTCTCTCTCCAAATTTGAAGATTATGGAATTATATATTATGATTTTTGTAGGATTTTTATATCATTCCAGTCTCTATTCATAAAGATAAAGATGTTTCAATGCATCTACAATAATAATTTCAATTTCAAATAGAAACATTAATTAAAATTCAAATAAGAGTTTTAATTAAAGTTCACATCCAGTTATTTTACATTTAATTACATATGTAGCCATAAAATTTCAATTAGAATTATGATTGAGTTTACAACTTTTATAGCAATTACAACTAAGTACAAAACTTTATGTAATTACAGTTAAGCCCAAAACTTTTATTATAATTATAATTAAGTTCAAATTCTTTATAGAGCTATTATAAGAACCTGATCAAACATATACTATTCAAGCTCCAATAATTAGATCTTGTCTAATCGACCCTAAACCATTCAATCTAATTATCAGTTTTTGAATTTTCTAGTAAAGGCAAAAGATTGTATTCACAGAATATACAAGATCGCATAGACCAATAAATCCGTAATACATCTCTGGCCTTCCGTGTATGTATTTTATCTCCGTCTGAGATTTGATAGTTAGGTACGAGCATAAATGATCGTTTTGCCCCTCTATTTATCCTCACTAACTTAAGTATAATTTTTTTCAACAGTCCTGTGATCTAATCATAGATGTCGAAGTTTGGTCATCGCTAAATACTGAACTCTCATTTTAACCATTCAACAAAAAATATTTAAGTAGTCACTCTATCCATTTTTCTGGACAACGATTTTCGACATGAATTCATGTTCTCTACTTCGCTCATTCTCAAGTTCACAACTCATCAAAATATTTGATCAATCAAATTGATTTCACTAAACAATAAATCAAATAACCATTAAAATCACGAAAAGACATACATAACCCTATGAAGAGATTTAGATGAAATACATGACGGTCAAGTGGAATTTAATTATCCGCATGATCATGCTATAAAATTAAACTCAACACGTGATTTGTTCAATATATTCTAAGTGTACTAGTGTCACCTTTAATTATTTTTATACTAAGAACAAATCACAAACTCGAATAATGAATCGGTCAATACTATAATCTTCCAGTATAAGGTGATAACACTTATGCATTAGTTCTGAACAAATTATTTATGATTAAAGTATAAGTTGTGTCACACTATACTTCTCAACTCAAGTACACAACTTATATTATCACAAGTGATAATATGCACTTTAATTCGCATATTCAATAATAAATAAATAAAACCACAATTTATTTATTATAAATTATTATTTTATCGTAGCAAATTATATTATATGGGCACACAAACCAACACGTATTGCAAATATATACATAAACATTACTATCAATGGGTCGCGAAGCGCATACAAACAATCATTTTTTTGATCATCGCTCAGTCCCCTCAATCCCCGTAAAGAGAAATCAACCAAAAATGGTGAACATTCAATCTTATATAGATTACTAGTCTATCGCCAATGCAATGCACGAGTTATGTTATTTTGAAGGTAATGTTAGCAGTAAGTCTGTATCTATACTTTGTTGTTTAGCAATAGAGATATGTATAAAATGGTCTCAATTTTCAATAACATAAAAACAAATTAATAGTGTTACATAGTTGAACTGAAAAATTGTTAGATATTTTTCATAATTTATTTATTTGTTTACTGTTGTTATGCAAATGGTTTTCCACTTCGAAATGGGGATCGACCTGCCCGGTCAAGTTGCGGGGGTCCAAGGAGTAGCGCCCCTCGTGGGGGCTCGGGGGGCAACGCCCCCAAAAGGGAATTCCTATTTCCATGTATGCGCTCTCCACACGCCACGGAGAGAAGAGGAAGAAGGCGCGATGCGAGGTTGGAGTTACTGTGCTACACTACCATCCTGGGTTGTTTTTGCAAAGTAAAGAGATTCAGACTCTATAGTAGTAATTTAAATGTTCATGTAATGTAATTGCTTATAAATGTTAAGTAACATACTTTGACACATAAATCTTATTTTTATTATACATGAATTAATTCGAAAAATTAAATATGGAAGTAGTGTTCATGAATTTCTTTTCATTACTAATGAATCAACACTTATATATTTTATTTTCAAATGGAGAACATGTGGAAGTGAACAGTAAGAACTTCCTCTTATTATGCCATCGTCTTCTGATTGGAATCATAATTTCTTGTACATAAATTTATTTTTCCAAAGAGTGGCCTCAAACAAAACCTTAATATCACACTTAGGAAAACTTCCAGAGAATCTCAAATAAGGATACTGTAACTTTTCTCTCACGTTTGCACCAAAAATTATAACCAGAAGACCTATTTTCGGTTTGAAATGATTTTCTGAGTTCAACACAGATTTCATCAATTTTGTACAAAATCCTCGCAGTCTTCCTATGCTTGCTGTGGGGAATTCGAAAACCACAAAATATACGATTTAGTATTGACTTGTAACATCCGTTAACTTACTATTCAAGATGAAATTGATGGTGTGGTCAGAAGCAGAGAACTTGTGAAAGAAGTTGTCGTTTCAGAATGGATATGGATAAGATGGGAAAGCAGGAATACAATTAAGTTTAGAATTGACTACCAATAGTAAATGGTTTTTTCTCTCCTTTATTCTTAGAGACATAAGAAAAGTCAACAATTGTGAATACGGGAAAGTCCATATTACCCTTTTGTTTTAAAGCTTCATGGATGGATAATGGAGGATGGCTATGGATAAGATGGGGATAAAAATGCTTCACAAATGAATAGTAAATGGTGGATTGCCTCTTTTAAGATAGTAGTGATTAGCTAAAACAATCTTCCTTCAATAACAGTGATTCCCACCGCATTCAGAGAAACCTAAGACGCGTGTCCCATGTGATCATAACCATTTTTGTTACGTTATACTGGCAAGGTATATATAAATAGGAAGATGAACACATTACAAAGAGTAATTCCATTTTTACTTGTTTCTATATAAAGCAACTTTTTTATTCTCTTTATGTTTTCTTTAAAAACGCTTTCATTTTCTCTCACACCGGAGGGTGACTAAGGACGAAGTTCCCAACCCCTTTTTTGTGCAGGTTAGCTGATTGAGTGGGGCACCATTCTGAAGAGTAGGAAATCGATCAGCATCAAAGGCATTACAGGAAGAAATTCAGTTTTTTAGATTTTGTCAAGGAGAAAAATTAAAGTATCATGGGTGATAAAATGACTATGACTTGTGTATGTATCACAACGATTCATTATTTTTGTTTAGCTGTCTCAGATAGCTTGTTGATTAGGTACAAAGTGTAAGACCAATTAATGCGGTCCAAGTAATATTATTAATAAATTAATTAAAGTGGTTTATTATTGTTAAAATTATGTTGGTTAATTGAGAAATGACAGTTTTATAGCTATACACTTTGATGGAAAGTGAATAGTTTTCATGACTCTTGGTTTGCATGATCATTGGACTGTATGACCTTTGGTTTGCATGACTCTTGAACTTCCTCTCTTTGCCTATAAATGTGGATGAAGCTCATCAAATAAATCATTCAATATAGAGAGGAAAAGAGAGAAAGAGAACAGTTTATAGATTTACTAGTTCCTATTTTGCAGGTTTAAATTTTTCATCTATCGCTATGGATCAAGGTATGTATCTTGATCAATTCATCTATATGTGAAAATCATGAATTCTAAAGATCTTGGTGTTAGAGTTATATAATTGCTTACATGTGGTATCAGAGCCAATGTTAAAGAACTCTTGATTTTCCTTTAAAGACTATGATTTTCCGCTTACTGATGCTCAATTTCTTTTTTAAGTTTATGCAACAACATTATTTGGTTCCATTTAAAGTTTCGTCCAACGCTGTTAAATTGCTTCCTGAGATCAGATTATTGTTACTGTATATATCATTGTTGTGGAAGAAAGACACTTTAATACGTAGCAGAAGGAAAATAATGTTTGGTTATTTGGTTTAGGGAAATGAAAGGCACATAATTTTATTTACTGCCATTGCCATTACACTTATCATTGGTTACCAACTTCACTGTTGCAATTATTGTGTCTGGGTGCTAAGTTTATTGTTACAAATACCTGGGCCAAATATATAAATAATTAGTGGTTGCCTAATATGAATAATTAATTGTATTATCTGCCACTAATTAATTTATCATGTATTTTGTGGTTAACAAGGAAAATATAAATCTATTAATAGCCTAAATAATAACTAGAAACATTAAGTCACATATATTTTGTTTATATAATTGATGTTCGATTAATGTTGTTTGTTAGTCACCAAAGTGGCCAAACATTATAGTATTTTGAACACTAAATTATATAATTATTTGTCAATTACTATTGGTAGTTTGATGCTTATAAATGAAGATGACATTATTATTGTTGTTGTCAAGAGTATATTGACGTTCATGGATTATAAAATTATTATGGATCGCCCAAATGTTGATCACTTAATTTTATTAATCTTGAACATAAACGTGGTTAATTGATATACTTATTTAGATGTGTTTTGTATATCCAAATATATCAGACATGTTTGATTAGACTGTATTTAATTGCCAATTAAGTAAAATTAAATTAGCATCATTATGTTTATTGTAATGGTATAACGTAGTATCGCCTAAAGGAGAACTGCGGTATACATTTATTGTTGTCTGAATCTGAACTTAAGTACATAATTTAAAACTCAAAGCATTAATGTCAGAGCATTTTATATTTTGCAGTATCTGTTCCCGTTTCTCTACATTCGCATGTTTCATCTGTACCATTGTTCAATGGGCTTAATTTCTTGATTGGTGTGAACAAGTCCAGTACAATTTAGGTGTTTTAGACTTGGACTTGCACTTCAAGTTGAGAAACATGCTGATATCACTGATGAGAGCAGTGCTGATGAAAAATCTTTCCATAAAGCTTGGGAAAGATCAAACAGACTAAGCCTAATGTTTATGCGAATGAGTTTAGCAAAGAATATTAAGTCCACTATCCCTAAAACTGAGATTGCTAAGGAATATATGAAATTTGTGAAAGAACGTTCTCAAACAGCTGACAAATCACTCGCTGGCACACTGATGGGTACCCTAACCACCATGAAATTTGATGGTTCACGTACCTTGCATGAGCATGTTACTGAAATGAGTAACATTGCAGCAAGACTTAAGACTCTTGGGATGATTGTGGATGAAAACTTTCTAGTACAGTTTATCATCAACTCCTTACCTCCTGAGTATGGTCCATTCCATACGAACTATAATACCTTAAAGGACAAATGAAATGTGAATGAATTGCACAGTATGCTTGTGCAAGAGGAGACAAGGCTTAAGAATCAAGGAACTCATTCTGTTCATCTCGTAAGTCATCAAGGAACTAGAAAGAAATATAAGAAAAGGTCTGGAAAGGGCATTAAGCAATGACCGACAAAGATAAATGAGTCTTCTGCCCAAATCCACAATAAGGAAGATAAGAAAAATACGTGTCATTTCTGTCGTAAACCTGGACACTATAAAAAGGATTGCCTGAAACGTAAGGCATGGTTCGAAAGTAAAGGTAGGATTATTTCTTATGTATGTTTCAAATCTAATTTGACAGAAGTTCCTTATAATACTTGGCGGATTGATTTCGAATGTACCACTCATGTTACTAATATGATGCAGGGATTCCTTTCAACCCAGACCATAAATCCAAATGAAAAGTTTGTTCTCATGGGCAATCGAGTCAAAGCACCTGTTGAAGCCATTGGAACCTATCGTTTGATTTTAGATACCGGACATTGTTTAGATTTATTTCAAACACTTTATGTACCTTTAATTTCTCGTAACATAGTTTCATTATCAAAACTCGATTCCGCTGGATATTTCTTTAATTGTGGAAATGGATGTCTAAGTTTGTTTAAGCAAAATCATCTTATCGGTTCAGCTATTCTTTGTGATGGCTTATATAAATTAAAACTTGATAACCTCTTTGCCGAGACTCTTTTGACCTTGCATCATAATGTTGGTACTAAACATGGTTTATTGAATGAACAATCTACTAACTTGTGGCATAAACATTCGGGTCACATATCCAAGGAAATGATAGAAAGATTAGTAAAGAATGAAATCCTTCCTGACTTAGATTTTAGTGATCTTGAAACTTCTGTGAATTGTATTAAGGGTAAACAAACCAAACACACAAAGAAAGGAGCCACAAGAAGCACACAGCTTCTTGAGATAATACACACCAATATATATGGGCCTTTTGATGATTTGGTGGAGAAAAATATTTTATCACCTTTATTGATGACTTTTCACGTTATGGTTATGTCTATCTGTTGCATGAAAAGTCTCAAGCTATAAATGTTTTAGAGATCTTTGTCAATAAAGTTGAATGACAATTAGATGGAAAGTTGAAAATCATTAGATCTGATAGAGGTAGTGAATATTATGGAAGATATGATGAAACTGGACAACACCCTGGTCCATTTGCTAAATTTCTTGAAAGACGCGGCATATGTTCTCAATACACTATGCCGGCACACCACAACGAAATGGTGTAGCTGAAAGGCGTAATCGTACTCTGATAGAAATGGTTACGTGTATGTTAAGGAATTCTTCTTTACCCACTTTTTTGTGGATGTTTGCATTAAAGACTGCAAATATTTGCAAAACAGGGTTCCTAGTAAGGCAGTTCCAAAGACTCCTTTTGAACTGTGGACGGGAAGGAAACCCAGTTTAAGGCACCTACATATTTGGGGTTGCCCGGCAGAAGTAAGAATTTATAATCCGCATGAAAAAAAACTGGATTCAAGAACGATCAATGGATTTTTCATTGGTTATCCAGAAAAATCAAAGGGGTATATATTTTATTGTCCTAATCATAGTACTAGAATTGTTGAAACTGGAAATACTAGGTTCATTGAGAATGGTGAAGTTAGTGGGAGTTTGGAACCACGAAATGTTGAACAAGAAGTTAGAGTTCAAGTTTCTCTACCCCCAACTTCTTCTAATGTTGTTGTTCCTCGAATTGTTGATCGATATGACAATTTGCCAGAACAAAAAATATCTCATAATGAAGTTGCCACTAATGAACCTGGACTAAATGAACCATAAGAAATGGAATTAAGAAGGTCACAAAGACAACGTAGACCTGCTATTTCTGACGATTATGTGGTTTATCTGTAAGAGTCTGATTTTTACTTGGAAATTGTTGACGATGATCCAGTTTCATTTTCACAGGTCATTGAGAGTGCTAATTCTGATAAATGGATAGATGCTATGAAAGATGAGTTAAAATCCATAGAGCATAATGAAGTCTGGGATCTCATCGAATTACCTGAATCGTGTAAAAGAGTTGGGTATAAATGAGTCTTTAAGACCAAGCACGACGCTATTGGTAATATCAAATGATATCAAGCTAGAATTGTTGTCAAAGGTTTTACTCAGAAAGACAGCATTGATTATAAGGAGATATTTTTGCCCGTCTCCAAGAAAGATTCACTTAGAATTATAATGGATTTAGTAGTTCATTATGACTTATAGCTACATCAAATGGATGTGAAGACCGCCTTTCTAAATGGAAATTTAGATGAAGAAGTTTATATGAATCAGCCTGATGGTTTTTCAGTTGAAGGAAATGAACACATGGTGTGTAAATTAAATAAATCAATATACGGACTTAAACAAGCTTCCCGTCAATGGTTTCTTAAGTTCAACGATACCATTATTTCCTTTGGATTTAAAGAAAATATCGTTGATCGATGTATATATCTAAAAATCAGTGGGAGCAAGTTTATATTTTTGATTCTGTATATTGATGACATCTTGCTAGCTACTAATCATCTAAGTCTTATTACATGAGACTAAGAAATTTCTCTCTAAATTTTTTGAAATGAAATTGAAGTACTTTGTCGTTAAAGAAGAAGTTCAAAAACAAAAGGTGTTATGAAAAGAAGTTAATAGAACAAGATCTCTATTATCAAAAAGACAGTAATAGAACAAAAAAACATTCAATCATTTTTGTAGTTATGAAAAGAAGTTAACGGGCCGTACCGAGGATCATGCTTGCACTAGTGAGTGTTCGTTACTGAAATATAAAACATTCAACCTTTTGGCAATACAACACTGGGTTTGGACATATTCACCCCAATTACAAGCAGCCCATCTTTACACAGATAATGCAAATACCCCACCCCCGTCCCGATCCTCCGCCAATATTTGGTCACAAACCAACTAAATAATTGGTCACAAATACTACCCCACCCCGCCCTCGCGACAACACCACCCAAACCTCCACCGTCACAATAACAACGAAAAACAATGCTGCCTGCACTGCAACACCAAAAAAACCACTACCACTGTCGTTCACCCCGCCACAACACCACAATAACCACTGCCACAGTAACAACACCGCCTGCACCGCAACCACACCTCACCGAGCCCATCACCAGATCTGTTACTATTCCTCCTCAACACATACCTGCTAACCACCAACGAACCAGAACCCGACAAGCTCCAACTCCGACTAACCCGAACCCGACCTGAGGAGGAAGAATCCGATCTAAATCTCCTAAAAACGGAAGAGAAATTAGCAAAAATTTGACTGATTCTACCACGTTCTATCCTTCCTCTCCTCGTTACACCCCACTCAATTCTCTGGGGCATGCCGTCATGATTGTTAAACCCACCGTCAATTTCTGTATAAACCCCCGGCATAGTCCTTGCCCGTTCGCAGAGGTGACATTGCCGCCTCTAGGTTCGCCCATAAACCTCCCGACAACATAACCTCCACCATGCAACCTCCATATCGTCAGCCCAACACTCTCGTCGTTCCTCCGCGCAGCGCCACCACCAGCAACACCACTGTCATCCACCGACGCTCACACATCTACCAACACCGCTCGACACACCTCTACAGCATCAATAAAAAAAAAAGGAAGAAGAACAGATTTGAACCAAGACCGGATCTGCACAAAGCCGCCGTGGTGGTGGAACGAAAAATGAAACGGTGGTGGTGCCGGCGGGCGGCGGCGACAGGGATTGAGAGAGAGAGGGGAGAGAGTTAGAGAGAGAGGAAGAAGGAGAGAATGAAATTAGGGTTTGAAAAGTGTGTATAATTGATTTAAATAAAAATTAATTTAAAAATGATTAATTAAAACCTGATTTATGTATTATTAAAGTTGATTTTGGATTTTTGAAAATGGTAACTTAAAAACCATTGTGGGTGTAATTTCCTCTTTCATTAATATCCCGCCCAAATCACCTGTAGAAGCAAATAAGCAAATACTAACTCAATAATGAAAACCAGAAACCAGGAATTATTGCCGGCATGAACTCAAATTTTCTTCCTTCAAGTTTCAGAACAATATCAACTTCAGCTCACAAGAACAAACAGCGGCTTGTCTCCTAGCCGATCCCGGCCCTGGAATCAAGCAAAAGCAGTCAATCAATGACTAGTACCACTACGGTGAAAACGAGCACTTAAAGAGGGCTCTAAAATAGAATACCAAATCTGTAAGATGAGTATTATGCGTTTCTATTTCATGCAAATTTAAGTATTAGGTTTGTCTCAAATAAGGTTTCATGAGGGAGGAAGATTAACAGTATGTTCTTTCTTTGTCTGAACCAATATTATTAGGGATCTTTTCTAGAAACTTGGAGAATTTAGGGATCAGCTTTACTGTAGAGAATTTCTTCTTAGTTCTCTCATTTCATATTTCATCCCCCTCGTTATCACCCCCAACCATTGTCCCATCTTTACTTTACACACCATGAAACCGGTATCAATCAACTCCTGGTGCATTGGACAACCTTGGGGCAACTTATTAGGGATGATAAAACAGCTCCAAATAATATTAGGCCCCTGTTTGGTGGAAATTAAAATTAAGATTTTAATCTAAATCAAAGTCAACAATTAATTTCAACTGTACATTTCATGGGAGTTGGGACCCACAACATTTCAATAACACATTTCATCATTCTCTTAAAATCTGCTAAAAAACTGATTTTAATCCCCATCAAACAAGGGCTAGAATTAGACGAACAAGAATGAGAATAAAGAAGGTGAAGAATAAGGAAATGAAAGAAGGGCTTCAACTTCGTGGCAATTGTTGCTGGTGGTGAAGGCATTCTTTCTTTATACTACTAGCCATATGAATGAAACTAGTTAGGGTTTTGACTCTAGCTAAAGCTAATAAATCTCGAGCTGATGGTGGATCATCATACGCACCTACCATATCATTTGCGTTTACCATTTGGGATTTGAACTCAAGCTAGCTAATAATGTCAACCTTGCAAAGGAACTCAACTCAGTTTACTTTCTTTTGTCACCCTAAACTTCAGATAATTTGATCCAAACCTAACCATGCAAAGTACCCCTATTTTTGAGAAATACCGCCCTCAAGGTTTGAACTCTGCAGTATATAAAATCTCAACCAATGGTGTTGCTACAGGCTCATAACTTGCAACTCTATTGAGTTATAAAATCCGACGGGCAAACTAATAAGCGAACTATCTGACTGAAAACAACTAATCTGGAAAAAACAACTAAATCAATTACTGAATGACCTTCAGGATTATGGGCAAGTCCAGATTGCTCAAAATCAATTTCATTCCCATTTCATCCTCAACTGCTCCATTGTGTTCATGCTCAACATATTGCATCATATCTTTGACAGAAGTTTCAGCTATTTCAACCATACTTTTCTCTTAATCTTTGTACTCATCAATATAAACAGGCTGTGAAGTTGCAAGGGCAACTTTGACTCTGAAGGGACGGGTTCCAATTCAGAGAAAAAACTCAAGAGATATTTGTCCTCCATAAACGTAAGAGATGTCTTCAGTCCTAATGAATCTGTTATACAACAAAGCATAGACCACCCTATAAACAGAGTTTATCTATTATGTCAATATCTTCAAGGAATCCAATCATAGTTGCTCTTGGAAGCTCTATGAAAGTCACCCATGTTCAGAAATTATTAGGACTAAAATACCCTAGACTCTCGATACAAAAATAAACCCTAGATACTCAAATCCCAGCAGCTCATTAAAGTAAAACAGCACGACTTTCTGCCCAAGTTTCACACAAAATCCACCACCTATAAGACCAATCTCGACTCAATCCAAAACACACATACACAACATTCCGACCTTCCCCATCAGAAGTGCTAGTGGTCATAGCCTCCTTATACAGCCATTAGATGGAAAACTCATTCACAACACTTCAAGTTCTATTGTGCAAGCAGATCCGCGTTCTTTTTTAACTGGATCCATGTGCACTTTCCAGAATTCTGTTGTTTCACTTTTGTATATACTACTAAGTATATAGTATTTTAATGTATTTATGCTTGTTCAGTGTATTGGGCCTTAGTGTCTGTATGACTATCTATCATGTACCTTGTGGATGCCATATTCAGTTCATGCTGTGTGTTGTGGTTTGGTGCCTCACCGTTTTTCCAGAGTGTGCTAGCACTCTGGGCATTTGGGCATGTAAGGGTGTTCTCTGGCTGAAAATGAAACTGAAAATCAAATTAAGAATTGGAATTTTCGAGAGACAATGATCGAATACATGTTCGACACCAAATATTTCACTAAAACAAATAAAGCATTTGAAGATTTTAGGATAAGAAGTTTTATTTACAAGTCCTCAAAAGAATCACCAAAGGGAGTAAAGTTTGGATAATGAAAATCTATTCGGGCTGCAAAGAATATATCAATCAATAAAGATAAAAAAAATAAAATTAAGGTACATCAGATACAATTTTGATTTAATACTCACAAGGTAATGATGTATTCATTGTAAACTACACAATCGTGCCATTGTTGCTATCAAGGTCACTGCATATAAGCAGTCACCAGCACAGTGGCCGATTATGTGGACAATTTCAATAGATGTATACGCAATCAAGATTCAAAAACAACTCTACTGAATATTAACAAATATCTGAGAGTAATTGACTAATTTCTTACCTTCAGTTCTGGCAACTCGATAACACAAGCACACTCAACCACATCTACCCCAACTCGCTCTGCAATATAAAACTAACAAGATTAGATATTTAGGTCAAACAAGATTTGCCTTATTTTTCATTAGGACAGTTCACTCGGTCTCTCTCTTCTTTTAATCTTTAATTATCGCATTCTTATTGATTATATTAGCCTCACCCAAAAAGCGGGTTGACCTCTCATCAAAACCTAAAGGCGAATTTAATTTTCTCATGTTGAGAAAAGGGAGGGAAAGGAAGAAAAGACCAGGAGAAAGAAGCATACCAAGTAGGCGGATTGCAGCACTCAAGGTCCCCCCAGTAGCAATGAGATCATCCACTACAAGTGCCCGCTCTCCAGCTTTTACAGCCCCTACATGCATCTCCATTTTGTCTGTTCCATACTCCAAAGAGTACTCTTCAGATATAACCTCCCCTGTTATGGTAATGATGATTACGGGTTCAGTAACTTACAGATTGCTATGAAAAACATGCTCAAGTAATGCACTTGCAACTAAGCTAAGCAGGTAAACTTCTGAAATCGCACTAAAACTCACTAAATATCTTCAAAATAAACTGAGGACCAAGCCTAGATACCTTTCACAATATTAATATAGCAAAAGGATATCTCTGAAATTCAAGAATCAGGACAGTCTTTCTGCCATAAACTTGTTTTGGTAGACAACCCAGGACAGTATAAGAAGTTCATGAAGCATGGACGAAAGTGAATTTAGCCTTGGAAACCATATGAAGAGTACATGTACATGATTACTCAACATGATGGCAAATTTAATGCAGAGTCCGATAATTTCAACAATGTACGCAATTCATTATCTCGGCAATTTGTACAAAACCCACATAATGTAACTTTAACACACTGACTATCTTGAAATTAGATATCATATAAACATGGACGCAGAAAAATGTCACATGAATGTATATTATTGAGTCCATAATGCTACAATATACTTTTGAAATATTATTTGTCATGACCTCATTCCACCTCTCACCTACAATATTTTATCACGTTTTTTCATCCAGTTTGAGGCAGCTAAGTTAGCAGGTTACTGGATCATTCGTTCAACCAGTGGGTCACTAGTCAAACAGGAATTGATCTCCTAACAATTTTCAAAGATTTCTATAAATTATTATTTGAGTTCCTTGATTCCTATGTATAATTTTTTATTTTCCAGGGGAAAATGGGAAGTTTAAAATGGTTTATTTTGAACAATAAAATAAATATCAACCTTTCTATTTTAGGATTATAGTTTTCTCTTTTGCAAGTAATGTATTTTTTTTCTCCAGAGGGACATATAATTGATTTCTATTTTGATATTAAAATATTATTTATAGTAATAAATGGTTCCGATAGAAGGTGAGAAATATTTGTTGATTTTGATTCACAATGTGAACTTGTATATTGTGTATTTATATAAATATGTACACTATAAACTACTTAGAACACACATGTTATCTTCAGTTTTCATATGTTTATCAATTCTAAATTCATTTTTCTTTGTATAGGCAAAAAATTACCAAAATATTTCCTCTTAGTGCTTGATAATCAAATAATAAACGTTTACATAAAATGCTCCATCATAAAGATAACAAGAAAAACTTGACTTTTTACTTTGCATTGCAATTATTTTAGATGGTACTTTAAGTCTAATTTATTATTTGTGTATTGTATAGTAGCAAATTTAAACAATGTATGGACTAGTCTAGTGGGAGGTTGCCGGGCATAATTTCCATGAGGCCTTGGGATCAAATCAACTAAACTATTATGTAAGCTTGAAAACCTTAACAGGTTTAAGTGAACCAATTCATCGATCTGGGATCTGGTTCAAGAGTATTACAATCAGGATTTAATAAAAAAGAATCTCATAACCGCATCTTAAATTTTTAAAAACTCATTTTCTGAAGAATAAAGCTAAATGTACAACCATGGTTGACAACATTGGTTGACAATCACGTGTTTTCAAAATCCAAGCCTTTGACGTAGAAAACAGTTTATTAAAATGGATGAATATGATGCCAAATAAAATGTTGTCAACCAACATTGTCAACAAACATTGTATATATAGCATGATTCTTTTCTGAATTGGGTAACGCTATAATTAATTATTTTACGTAAGATTATACAGAATAGAGTGGAAAATAATGATTCATTTAGCCGATTCCAAATTAATTAGGAACAAGGTTTAGATTACAGTTGTAGTTATTTCTAAAAGCTATAGCGCAGTTGATTTCCCATCATCATGCATGACAAACTTTTACTAATAGATTTTTTGAAAAAACACCAATTTAGCATAAACAAGGCATGAGAGCGTATGTTCTTGCATTTTATTTATCTTTGTGTGTGTCTCTTTCACCCTGATAGAACATGCATCATATGTTTTTGACAACAGAACACATCATGAAAATTCAAAACGTGCTGTGAATACAACAGTGACCATCAAATAGACAAAACAGACAGATAGGAACAGAGAGCTATACCAGGTAACTTCTTAGGCTTTCTCATGGGAACAAATTTGGCCCCAATAGCCAACGCAATTGGAGGTCCAAATATAAAACCTCTTGCCTCGATGCCTGCACCATTTCAACAAGTATGATGCGGATTATAAAATTGCAACTGGTTTTGCCATTCATAAATGTTAATAAGCCAATGCATAATTAATCGACCAAGTTTCTTAATTGGCATCGATTATTTTGACTAAAGTATAGCTTTTTGTTAAATATTGAATAGTTTAATCGGCACAGATTATTCAAATAATCATCAATTTACTAAATATTTGGATCATAGAAGCTGGTCCACCTGCCGATTTTCAATTATGATTTGTTGAAGGTAGAATGTTCCTATAACCAAGCATTCAGCTTACATTATGACACTTCAAAATCTAATTCTAATAGCTGTGAAGTAAGACCTCTTTTTAACTTATTAAATGATCAATTTCAAAATATTAAATAATCAAAACCCAATAACCTTTAGCTATTGGAAACAGTAAAAGCTTTAAAAAGAGCACCACATTGTGCAATAATTTCCTAAGAATATGCGAATATGAACCTGGAAAGAGAATAAAATTAAAAAGTAACACGAGAAATTCTTTTCAATTAAAAAGTAAAAAAATAAATAGATCGAGAAAGACAACCAATCACCTGCAACAACATTAATATTTTGGTCCTTGTATCTCTCAACAAACAAATCGATCGTGTCCTTAAATGCCTTGGGATCAAGAAGCAGAGTCGTTATATCCTGAAACATAATTCCTGCCCAAAAAAAAAAAAAAAAAAAAAATAGTTCAATGATATCCTCCTCTACATGAATTCTTCAAATATATACATGGAATTGAATTCAGACGATTTTACCGGGTTTCGGGAAGTCGGGTATGACCCGTATGGAAGAGGAAATCCGAGAAATGCGATCATCAGTAGAATCAACAATTTGGGCAGCCATGTGTGAGGATTTGATTGGCTGCAGTAGTATTCGCCGGAGGCGGTAGATGGAGGAGTCTTTCTCCTTCAAGCAGTTGGGGTTTTAGTGTCAGGTAATAATTTTACTTTGACCGAATTGCCACCGTGATAATTACATTCAGTGACAATTTTAGCCCCAGATATTTCGAGGAACAATGGTGGCCATGACCAGGTATTTGAAGAAGAATGAAGGGTAAAATGGGATAGGATAATAATTAGAGGAGAAAGAAACAAGAGTTAGGTGTATTTCGGTTAGAGGAATAAGAAAAGTTAATTATATTCGCGCCACAATTTCTGCGTCACATTTTAAGATTATTAATATCTTTTCATTATTACAATTATATTCTTAACTTTTTTTTCATCGTATTCTTTTTTTTTTTTATTTATTACTCAAAAGATTTTATATTTAATCATAATTTTTCGTGAATATTGTTAACGTACTTTAAAATAAGGATTAAATATTTAATCGCATTTTTATATTATTATTTGTTTTGCTTATTTAAAAATATAATGGACAAATAAGTCTTTTTACTCTAATTTAAGGAAATTTTTGGAAGAAAAAATCATAATTATAAACAATTTATGTTAATTTGAAAATAAGAATGCGATAAAAAAAAGTTTAAGACATAAATGTGATAATCTCAATTTAATCGTAATTTTATTCAACGCCATTGATGTCAAGCACTAATTTATATGGTAACTATGTGGTATTAAATGACATATTCACTTAAATGTAATGTTACATAATTTATTTAGAGCATGTTTGAGTCATTTTTTGCTAAAATGTATTTTGAAATAGTAATTTGATGAAGAATGTGTATTTAAAAAATAAGAAAATATTTTGAATTTACGATTAATATTATTTTATTGAAAACTATATAATTGAAAATAATAAAGAGAAAAATATATTTTAAAAATAATGAAGATTATGGAATTAATTAAAATATAAATGTAACCAATTAATGCTCTAACACCATTTGGTATAAAATGATGGAACTTGACGACGAGTTATGACAAAATGTCTTTTCAAGTGCGAAAAGAACAAAAGAGTGTGGGAGTGGTGGTTGGACCTTTAAAATATTTTAATAATATAAATGATTTTTTTTTTTTTGTCTTATTGGTGTACAATAGTAATATTCATCTGTATATAAACAAGAATCAATCATGACATTCATCTGTATATAAACAAAAATCAATCATGGTACATGTATATTTTGTTGAGCAATGCTATAATTATCGAAAATTGTTGACAAATACTTTGACCAAACACTCACAATAGGAGGAGGGTCCACATTTTTTTGGAATTTTTTATTCACATGGGCCCGCACACGTGTGAGAGATTGTCAAACATTGTCATCCATTTTCGGTACAAATGGAAAAACCCTACTTTGTTTTATATTATTTTTAATATTGTACAACGTGTTGATACATGATTGAACAATTTAAAAAAAAAAAAAAAAAGCTTTCCCATCCAAAATTTTTTGAATTTTCACACAATGTCAAAAAATATGTACATCATGAAATGCGCACTTAGCATAATTCAACGAGAACAATCATAATCTTATCTAAGATATTAATCATAATCTTATCTAAGATATTATGTTAGTGGCTCGTTATAAAAGCAATAATTTTTTTGTGCATGATTCAAGCTTACAAGTTGAGGTTTAAGATTTGAAACTTAAAAGTGTAACCAAAAAATTGTATAGAATATTAAATGTCAATTAAATTATACATGAATATATATTTAATTCATGATTAAAACTTTCGAAATTGTTTCAAATCAATTCCTTGTAAACCAATATTTGTAAAAATTTTAAATGGCACAGTTTAGGTGGAACTTCGTCAATGGCTCAAGCATTATCCAATGTTATTTCTCCACCGTGACAGTTCCAAACAGGGGTGGATGCAGACCTTAAAAATAAGGGGAGCACAATCGAACTTGAAAAGAAATTGGAAGAAATTTTACAATCGAAAATTTACGTCCAAAAAATCATACCCCATGTAATTTTACATCCGAAAACTTGCATAAGATATGATTTTTTCAGATGTAAAATTTCAAAATTTTTTGATATCATATTTCATATAAAATTTTCTAATAAAATGATGAAAATTACATTGAAAAATTTGTATTGTAAAAATAATAAATGTTAATGAAATAATTGATTTTTAAAAAAAAATGCGAGTTAGACGTCTTTTTTAATACTCACGTTTAACGTATTTTTAACTATTTTTCGATATCTGTTTGGACTATTCGATATGCCCATAATGTAGTTTTCGAAATAAGTTTTGAGATGACATAAGCAATTTGTAGATTCAATTAGCGTATGATCGTTGGAGAATTTTTAAAATTAGCATGTTATCAAAATTCAAATTTATTGTGATTTTGTTCCTATTTGGTAGAGATTAAAATCAATTTTTTAGTAAATTTTGATAAAAGTTAAATAGTTATGGATTTCATGAAATATGTTATTAAAATTAATTGTTACCTTTGATTTAGATTAAAATTTAGATTTCAATTGATACAAAAAACGATTTTAATGGAGGGATAACGTTGGATAGCAACTAGAAAAGTTACACATATTTGATTTTAGTTTTATAAATATTGAATTAAAGGAAAGACGATTGAAAACAATTTTCAACATTGCTTAGCCTTTTTTTATACCACCATTGTTTTAAAACTTTTTTTCAATATATTTATTTTCAATCATGCATTCATACAATAAAATATTTTACACGTAAACAAAAAAAAAAATTCTCTAATTTTTAACAACATTCTCCTAAAAATCACTATTCAAAACTTTATTTTTTTAAAAAATAATGATTGTCAAACAAGGGTTTAATGACTTCATTTCATTATAAATTATGAGATATTACTATATTTTATTCAAGAGAGCTTTTCTTATGGTCATTAATAGTCTCACACCAAGAAGAGCGGTGCGGATGTAGGTGATATCATCATGACCTCTCTTTTCATATCACAAGGGATGTTTAATGCCGCTTCGCAACTGGAGTTTCCTACGATTTCGTGTATTTCAAGTGGTCAGCACTGGGTGTTTCCGAACAGCAAAGCTTACTCGGTGAACCTTGGAGAAATATCATGGTTAAATGGGATGATCAGCAATTGTGCTAGTGGGCTAATGTAAGGGGCTCAGCCCAACTTGTGTAATAAATTGGGGGAAAAAAACCATAATTGCGGTGATCAAATTGAAATGTATGTCCTACACTACAACAAAATTGTGATTTCGCGTCAACAAAATGTTGTCGCAAAAATTGAGATTTGTTACAAAAGTAATTTAGCGACGATAATATGTTTGTTGCAGGTATTGTCGTGCTATATAAGTCACGGAATGCGTTCTGCGACAACTTTTGTCCATTTATCGCATTAATAAAATCACGACACTATTTGTTTGACGCGGAAAATACAGAATAGCAACACAATATTTGTAGCCATAATATCGTCTCAATATATATGTTGCGAAAAATTAAAAGGGCGACAAGTCAGTTTATCGCAACGAATATTCCAATAAAATTTTTACAAGAAATATGTTTATTGCGAATATTGAGTCACAGAATGTATTCTGCAATAACTTTCAGTTATTCATCGCATTAACAAAATTGCAACACTACTTATTTGACGCAAAAAATACAAAATAGCGAGACGATATTTGTAGTCATATTGTCGTCACAATACATATGTCGCGAAAAAATGAAAGAGCAACAAGATAGTTTGTCGTAACGATTATTCCAATAACTTTTTTACGAGAAAAAATGTTTGTTGCGAATATTCTTTTAAAGGTATAATTTTTGCTACCTATTTTATTTTGCAACATATCTTTAATAATATGGAATGTTTGTCGTGAAATATTTTTATAATTTTTTTAATATGTCACATAATATATTTTAATATATTCAAGATTTGTAGTACAATTTATTATGTAACCAGTGGTGTTTGTAATTAAATTTATTTCGCAACATAGAGAGTTTATCGCATCATCATTTGTGCAACGATGTATAGTTGTTGCTTAATTTAAACCAATCCACAAACTAGTAAAATTTTCACATGAATTATGCTTATGAACTAAACTAAATTAATTGTCGAAGGGAAAAAAAAATAATTCATAACAAACTATCAAATCAAAAACTAGAAAAAGGAAACTAAAAATTATCTCAAATTGTGCATATCCACATGGGAGCGCATAGAAAGTGAGAAAAAAAAATGTAAATAAAAATTCTTATCAACCAATAACCAATCAAATATATCTCATTAGTAGGTTATTCTACCTTAAATGTCAATTAAAATTCTTATCAACTCTCGGTAGATGCATCGTCAATACTTGAATCTACACAAGGAAGGAAAAAAATGTAGATAGTCATTAAAAAATAAAATAGAAAAACATTACGCAAAAAATATATATAGAATAAATACATATAAAGTGAGTTTTACTTACTAATATCACTGTAGTAAAAAAGTATATCAACTCAATAACATCACATAGTACACCAAAAAAGTTGATGTTCTCATCTCTTGGCACCATTACTCCACTATTTTGTGTTGTACGATAATTATCTCAATCTTTGACAAGGAATCGTACCACATTAGCAATAAAACCTGAATAGGAAAATACTCTAAAATCCGATTTACATGCTAATGCATATAAGTGGGATTCTATCACATCCAGTGATCGAAAAAATGCATTTTGACAATTTCGACATGGACGGCGAACTTCATTGTTCTCGTCCCGACATTGTTTTGCTACCTCCATGAATGAATTAACACCATCTAAATATTCTTCACTTAATCTATCACAAAGTCGCATCCAACTCATATCCATCAAGTATATATATCATTGTATTCTCATAGACCATACCAAAGAGAATATGTAGTTACCAATTTTTAGAAAAACAACAAATACTGTTAACCAAAAAAAGAAAAAAAATTTCTCATGAATGAATATTCTTTGAGCCAGATACTTTCACATATTTTGTTTAGTACCATTAGTTAACTAGCATATTCACTTCATCAAGGTATACTCCATAGTCAATCTAAATACAACAAAGAATTTCTCATCAAGGTATTCTCATTGTGTGTCGTATAAAGACAATAACTAATCATTTCAATTTCTCATATCTCTTTTGAAGAATTAAACACATACTTCTAGAAGTAGAATTAGTATGCAACTACACATAAGCATGAATGTTAATTAAGTTAGAAGCAAAAAATTAACAAGAAACACATCTCAAATTTATAATAGCCGAGAAGACTAGCAAAGTAACAGACTTCAGATTGAGTGGATTATAATCGATTAATTTTGTACATAATCTTTCTTAATATACCCATTAGATATATAAACGAACTTCCTGCAATCTGTAATTATAATGGACTAATTAAGTGTATTCATTATTCACTGAAGTCATTCAATGGAAAGTGCGAGAAGGAATACCTAAGTTGAAGATTGTCGAAAAAGTGGAACCAACACAAACTAATTGAGGGAATTCAAACATAATCTGAAAACAGATTTAATCACCTACTCTGCAATCGCCTTCTCTGAATAAAGAACTACAACCTCCTTCTTTGCAATCGACTTCTTTGATGGAGATTCGTACAAACATCTGGAAGTTTTTCTTGTGCAATTGCCGTCCATGTTTTCCTTTTTCTTTCTGCTCTGTATTGTCTATATCTCTCTATCTTCTTTGCCCTATGCCCAATTGAGAAGTTGATTTCCATTCCAATTGGTCAAAGGCCCCTTAAAATAATGTTTGTTATCAAGGCCAATTTTCTCAAATAATGCATTTGAATCCTCGATTTCATTTATTTGTGTAGCTTTTATCCTTTGCAATTTCTAATTTGTAGAATTTGATTACTAAACTACAAATTTCATCAAATTTGTTAGTACACATTTGATTCAACTTTGACCCCAAATCTCTTGGAGACTTCCATACTGATTCATACATCTCAACATTCATTAAAAAATTGAACTCTTCAAGCCTTGAATAAATAAAAGTGAATTCAATGTTTCCTGACCATGTGATTAATATAATTTTTGTTATAGGATCGTCGATTAGCTTGGTTCGCAATAATATCCAAATTAGTAAGATGATCAAGATAATCTGAACTCAAATCCCCTAAGTAAGCACAAGTCCAACCAATTCTTTAGAGCAGGTATATTGTGATCCCTTTTCCCATCTCAAATTTTAGAGCAGTTCATGATGTTTGCTTGTTGTGAAAATTGTATAAATCTTTTTGATACTCGTATATTGTTTTTTATCAAATATACTGATGTTGGGGGCAGTAATTAGATTTAAACAAAGACGTATTCATTAATAGATTATTGTACAAATATCAAATGCGCATTGTACGTTGCCGTTTCCTTTTAATCTACAACAATATTAGATCTTATATTATACGGGTGAGCATTGTAAAAAACATATTGCAACATTTTTTGTTCGTTGCAAAAAATTGTTTTTCTTGTAGCGACTTTTTCCTTTCACTATAGATTTTTTAGCAACAAATATTTTTTATCGCAAAAAGTAGATCATATTGCATCACAAGTAATTTGTTGCAATAAATAAAAGTTTGTCGCCATAAGTTTCCCAACAAAAATATTTTGGTACCTTACTTGCCTCATATTTTTGGCGACATTCTTTATTATTTTTCGCTACTTCTCACATTTCACGACAACTTTTTACATCGCCTTATATTATTTGGTACTTATTTTTTTCATCACAACCTTCGCGACAAACTTTAAAAATATGCTGTGTTAAGTCACTTACTACGACAACTTTTTGTATGTTGCGAAAAATCTTGTTGTAAAATCACAATTTTGTTGTAGTGCTACTTCAAATTTGTGGGAAAAATACGTTATTGTACATTCAAGATCTGAAAAATAATACATTGCTCAAAAATATCTCCAAATTCTACTTATATTTACACAGAAATCTTTGACAAATTACCTCCCCATTACAACTGGGAATAAATGTGCAACTCTTTTCTTCTTTATCAAGATTTTGTCCCACTAAAGTTTCCTAAAAAGATTTTTGAAGAGGCAGCTTACATTGCGTATTGAAGAGAATAAAATACTCTTTTTTCTTAACTAGAGTTTTTCCTATTGGATTTTCCCAATAAAGTTAAAAATGCATATTCTTTATAAATATGCATCTAAGCGGGATCATAAAATTATAATACAATGGATATCTACAACCTCCATAGAATTCAAACCTTAGATTATTATATTTATTTCAAAGTTAAATAGCATTTGAATATTATGTTAATTTCGTAGATTACAAGAATTAAATCTTGAAACATGTACTGGATGTTATTCCGGGTTATATATGATAGAGAGAAAAGGTTTTATTGTTATCAATGAACAAAGTTTTAACCCGCAGAAGCGTACTTAAAATACAATGTTTTAAGAAGTTGGAAAAATTGCAATATAATAACTACAAATGAAAACCAAAACAAAATAAGATGTAGAAAAAGTAGGAAATGAAAATCCGAGGCAAATGATGACACTTTCTCTTTAAGACAATATTGCCCCGCTACGGTGCTCATGGTTGTCGGCACTTGTCTCCCAAGATACAACAGATTTAATTTTTGTGGTAGCAGCACTTCAAACCACAAGACAACGATGAACGTGACGGAATTCCCTATCTACAAGGAAAATGATTTTGGAATGAATTTGGGAGAGTTTTTGCAAGATATTTTATGAATGCACAATGCACATATGGTATGGGATGCAAAAGGGACGTCCAAGGGGTCCTATATATAGAGGATGAGGGGTTGTGAATGAAATGTCGCTCCCCAAACTCAACAACTCTTGCCAAAGGTCGCACCATTCACTATCGCTAGCCCATCGTCATCGTCTTGCTCAAGCATTAAAAACAATGACTTTTTCGCTGGCCTATCACTCGAGCGACAGCCCAGCCATAAGCTAGCAATAACCTTAGTTAATTCTCTAAACAGCTTCCTCTATTTTCTCCCCAAATTTGGACCACAATTTCTCATTCATCCGGAATTGGTTTTGAGATTCCAAATACACCACGACGATCTACTCGACGAGTAGAACAAGTTGGTCTATTTACTTTTTTAATTTGACCATCGGATAAAGTCCAAATATTTGGCTAAAGTTGACATTAAAGTAATTTTTTCCAAATATTTGGCTAAAGTTGACATTAACGAAATTTTTTCCAAGTTTTGGTATTATCACTTAACCAAATTTCAATCATTCAAAATCAAATTCCAACAATCCCCCATATGAATGGAAATTCGAATATTCATATGCAATGCAATACGAAAACATAATGTATTGTAGAGAGTGAGCGAAAAACACTGCATCAGGTGGGGTAGCTTGCGAGTTTGAACATTCTTTAGTGAAATACTATCGGACTTACTCGGCTAATTGGTAAACGCGATGTTTTGAACCATTTAGCCGTTTGTGTAAGACAAGACAACAGTACTCACACAGATTTCTTTCCTATTTCGCTCATAATTCTCATGACTTGGTTCATTTTGGCCCTGAACCCTTTTTGGGTTTCATAAGTAATTAGAGAATTTAGCCTTGAACAATTCTCATTGAAGCGACCATACTTTATACTTATATAGGTGACCTCCTATAAAGAGTATTATGCCCTACTCCACTTGACTTAATCTAGATATATGAATCATTAAAAGAGTATCTTAACCTCAAACATTCTGCAGAAAGCACTTCAATATCCAAGGAATGAGTTAGGAGGAATCCTCATAACTTAGTTATCCATTTGAACCAAGATCTTGGGTTTTCCAGTTAATAAGGTAGGGTTACCATCACAAGAATCGTAATGCAGTAGGTTTTAATCACATTCCTCTCGATAGACAACGTAATTGATCTCTTGGGAAACCTTTTGTAAGTGGATCCGCGACGTTCTCCTTTGATTTCACATAATCTATGGAGATGATACCATTTGACATCAATTGCTTAATGGTATTGTGTCTACGACGTATAAGTCTAGACTTACCATTATACATGGTGCTTCTAGCCCTTCTAATAGCCAATTGACTATCACAATGTATACTAATCGTAGGTACCGGCTTAGGCCAACATGGAACATCTTCCAAAAAGTTACGAAGTCATTCTGTTTCTTCTCCAACTTTGTCCAAAGTAATGAAATCCAATTACATCGTTGATCGAGCTATACACATTTGCTTTCTCGATTTCCATGAAATAGCAGCTCCTCCTAGGGTAAATACATAACCACTAGTGGACTTGAAATCCTGCATGTCGAATATTCAATTCGCATCACAACATCCTTTCAATACTGCAGGATATCTTATGAAGTGTAATCCATAGGTTAAGGTATCCTTCAAATACCTAAGAACCATTATCAAAGCCTTCCAATAATCATGGTTTGGATTACTTGTGAATCTACTACGTTTATTTACAGCATACGCAATGTCTGGCCAAGTGCAGTTCGTAATATACATTAAACTCTTAATCACTTGTGAATACCTTAGTTGTGACACATATTCCCCCTATTTTTGACCAACTGTACACTTGTGTCAATAGGGGTTTTCGCTAGACTTTCCTCAAGTACGTTAAAGTTCTCAAGTATCTTCTCAATGTAGTGAGATTGAAAAAGTACAATTTCTTCTGATGTTCTAGATATCTTAATCCCTAGTATCATATCAGCCATACCCATGTCTTTCACGGCGAAATGCTTCATTATCATTTTCTTGGTTTTAGCAACATTTCATGACTATTGCCCATTATCAACATGTCGTCTACATAAAGACATACAATCACATAGGCATTTGGTGTATGTTTTACATATACACACTTGTTACACTCGTTGATTTTGAATCCGTTTAACAACATCATTTTATCAAACTTCTGGTGCCATTATTTAGGATCTTGTTTTAATACATACAAGAACTTAACGAGTTTACAAACCCTATGTTTGTTATTAGAAGAAACTAACCTTTTAGGTTGCTCCATGTATATCTCATCTTCTAAGTCACCATTTAGGAATGCCATTTTTACATTCATTTGATGAATCTCAAAATTATGTATTGTCGCAACTGCAATAAGTAACCTTATCGAAGTGATTCTAGTTACGAGTAAGTAGGTATCAAAGAAATCACATCCTTCCTGTTGCCTATATCTTTTAGCAACCAATCTAGCCTTGTATTTGTCAATGGATCCATCCAGTTTAAGTTTCTTCTTAAAAATTCATTTACACCTTAAAGGCTTATTTCCGGGAGGTAAATCAACCAACTCTCAAGTATGGTTTTGTATTATCAAATCTATCTCACTATTGATAGCTTCTTTCTCATCTGGTGCTTTCGGTATAGACATGGCTTCATTGAAAGTTTTTGAATCACTTTCTACCATGTAGGTTAGAAAATTTAGGCCAAATGAAGTAGATATTCTTGCCATTTTACTACGCCTTGGTTCTTCCTCATATGAAGTACCATTTGTAGTATCATGAGTTCTTTCGTTTGAAATTGTAGTTTTATTTTCTTTACAGGGAAACACATTCTCAAAGAATTATACATTTCTTGATTCAATTATGTTTCCTCATGTACATCTTGAATTTCAGACTTGTGTACAAGAAAATTATATGCACTACTATTGTTGGCGTTTCCAATAAATATGCAATCAATCGTCTTCAGACCAATCTTCACTTGCTTAGGCTTAGGTACTTCAACCTTAACAAAACACCCCCAAGCGTTGGTAGGACGGAGGATGTCCTTTTCATAATTCATATGAAGTCTCTTCCATGGTTTTGAGAGGTATCCGTGTAACGACCCGACCTCTCACCGGAGCCATTATCTTACGTACTGTCCATTCTGGGATGGGCTTCTGCCCATTTATCCCCTCACGACTTTCTGATGCGTCCCCCACAATTCGAACCCAAGACCTCCATCATATGGGAGACTTAAGTTGAACCCTGGTACCAATTGAGCAAGTTGTCCAATTGGTACCAGGGTTCAACTTAAGTCTCCTATATAATAGAGGTCTTGGGTTCGAATCTTGAGGGAAGCGTGCAGAAGCCCACCCCAGAGCGGACAGTACGTATGATATGATAACGGCTTCGGTGAGAGGTCGGGCACATTTTTTTGTAACGACCCAGCCTCTCACCGGAACCGTTATCTTACGTACTATTCGACGCGTCAGAAAGCCGTGAGGGGATAAGTGGGCAGAAGCCCACCCCAGAGCGAATAGTACGTAAGATAACGGTTCCGATGAGAGGCTTGGTCGTTACAATCCGATTAAGAAGACTGTTTGCCGTTAGAATAGCTTCCATCCACAAGTTCTACGGTAATCCCAAACTTAGAAACCTTACATTCATCATCTGTTTGAGAGTTCAATTTTTGCGTTCAGCAATGTCGTTCAATTGAGGAGAGTAAGGTACCATTGTTTGATGAATAATTCCATGTTAGGAACATAATTCTTCAAACAGTGCCCCGTATTCACCTCCTCTATCACTATGAATATTCTTTATTCGTTTACCAAGTTGAGTTTCAACTTCAGCCTTATATAGTTTAAATGCCTCCTATGTTTCGTCTTTACTTCTCAAAAGAAAGACATAACAATACACAAACACTAGTTTAAAGCCATTTTTAGTAAGAAGAGATTCAGATACTAAATTCCCTCGTATGTCCGACACATGTAGGACGTTGTTGAGGACGAGCTATTTCCCGGATGACATCTTCAAAGTGACTTTTACTTGTCCTTCAACCTTAGAACTTGCAGAGTTCCCCATGTGAAGTTCTCCGTTTAGTTCTTGATAATTGGAGATCATGGTCCTATTTGCACATACATGATGGGTGGCACCGATGTCAATCTACCATTCCCTCAAGTTTCTAACCATATTGCACTCGGAGACAATCGCAGATAGACTCATTTCTTGCATCCCTTCAGAAAGGGTGTCTTTCTTAATCATGTTGGCTTGAACATTCTTCTTTGACTTCCGACATTCGCTTGAGCGATGTCCGGCCCATCCACAATTATAGCAGTTCCCCTTGAACTTCTTGGCTTTCTTGGAGTTATCTCTACACGGTGCATCACCGAAAATCTTTCGTTTCTTGTTGACAACCTTTGGTTATGTTTCAACAAAATTGGCTCCAAGTTGGACAATAGACCTTCTCTTGATCTTCATATTGTCCTCCTCAATCCTTAAACGGACGATCAATTCTTCCAACTTCATCTCCTTGCGTTTGTGCTTGAGATAGTTTTTGAAATCTCTCTACATATGAGGGAGTTTCTTGATGATGGCAACCACTTGGAAGGATTCACTCGATTCCATCTTTTCGACATGGATATCATGCAATAGAACTTGAAGTTTTTGTACTGGATGATCACCGTTTTGGAATCCACCATTTTATAGTCCAAAAATTTGCTGACTATGAACTTCTTTGTTCCTGCGTCCTCAATTTTATACTTATTTTCCAATGAATCTCATAGATCTTTGGCCGAGTCCTTCAAACTATACACTCCATAAAGTGTATTGTCCAATCCATTAAGGATGTAGTTCTTGCACAGAAAATCAAAATGCTTCCATGTATCCAAGACAATAATCGACTCACAATTATTCTCTCCTTCTTTTTTAGCTAGCAGAGTCTCCTTTAGAAATTTTGCCAAATTGAGTGTAGTAAGATAGAACAACATCTTTTGTTGCCATTTCTTGAAATGTACGCTTCCAACTTTTTTAGCTTCTCCCCATGTGGTATTGCCATAGGCGGAACCACATTGTTCGTACCATTTTGACTCGAGGTAGCCTCTACGATACTCATTTTTGTTACTTAAACAGAAGATTAATGCAGCAACAATAAAAGGGAAAAGAATAGTACACGAAGACTATTCCAAAGATGACAAATATGGGTTTGAAAACAACAAACAACCATAAACGTAATATTGTCTTAAGATTGTTTTTCTGGGGTGTATATGATAGCGAGAAAAGGTTTTTAATGTGATCAAACGAAAAAAGTTTTAACTCGCAGAAGCGTAGTTAAAACACAATGTTTTAAGAGGTTAGAAAATTGCAGTATAATAACTACAAATGAAAACCAAAACAAAAGAAGAAGTAGGAAATGATAATCCGAGGCAAGTGATGATACTTTCTCCTTAAGACAATATTGCCCCACTACGGTGCTCACGGTTATCGGCACTTGTCTCCCAAGATACAACGGATTTAATTCTTGTGGTAGCAGCACTTCAAACTACAAGACAACGACGAACATGACGGAATTCACTCTCTACAAGGAAAATGATTTTGGAATGAATTTGGGAGAGTTTTTGTAAGATATTTTATGAATGCACAATGCACATATGGTACGGGATGCAAAAGGGACATCCAACGGGTCCTATATATAGAGGATAAAGGGTTGTGAATGAAATGTCGCGCCCCAAGTTCAACAACTCTTGCCAAAGGTCGCACCATTCACTATCGCTAGCCCATCGTCATCGCCTTGCTTGAGCAATAAAAATAGTGACTTTTTTGCTGGCATGTCGCTCGAGCGATAGCCCAACCATAAGCTAGCAACAGTCTTAGTCAATTTTCCGAATAGTTTCCTCTATTTTCTTCCAAACTTTGGACCACAATTTCTCTTTCATCCGGAATTAGTTTTGAGATTCCAAATATACCATGACGATCTATTCAACAAGTAGAACTAGTTGGTCTATTTACTTTTTTAATTTGAGCATCGGATCAAGTTCGAATATTTGGCCGAAATTGACACGAAAGTCACTTTTTTCAAGTTTTGGTATAATCACTTAACCAAATTTCAATCTTTCAAAACAAAATTCCAACAATGGATTGGAAGCATACATATACGTACATCATAAGAACTTGTGTTCATCCTAAAAGAAAACATAAAGTTTCTTTTATGTCTTATTTCTCGTGTAATTTCTTATTTTATTTCCTTTCATTTTGTAGTAGTATTCATAATTTTATTTTTAGGTCTCAATATGTTTGAGATAAAAAAGATTGAACAATAAAAATGTGATTTGGGCCAGTTTCTATTCTCTCCAATTATGAGTTGGGTCATACGAGGCCCAACTGATAATTTTCTTTTCCACCACGACTTGGAGCTACAATTTGTTTGTACAACTGAGCAACCTTCAACTATTCGAAGTAAAATAAACTTTCGATTTTAACAGTCGAGGTAATGTTACAAATACACATGAAGTAGTGTCTACGTTTGCTTTGTGAAACTGTTTCGGAACCGAATATTAAAAAATAGAAGAAAAATCAAAGACAAAATGACCATCTGACAACACATCAATCACGTGTATTACTGTATCTCATTGGCTGAAAATTTTAGATAGGGACTGTAATAACTACAACTACATCCTTAGCCTCTGGTGTGAAGGATTTGGATGTGAAGATATCATGTTGTTCTCATCTTTGCGCAATTTAGTAATGAAACTAAAAAAATACATATTTGTTATGTAGTTTCTATCATTTAATGACAATTTTAGTCCTGTATGTCTATTTAATTCTTCTATTTGAGTCCATTATTTGCTAGTCTTTTTTCGAATTTTACTTTTAATTTTAATTGGAATTTTTAGTAATGAAGGTCACTCAATTGAAGTTTTTATCACTTCATTAGGGTATTGGCTTGGGAATATGGAGTGGTCACATTCAAAATGGGTGAAGGAGAGGGGCTAGCCCTGAAGGTGGTGGCGGTGGGCAGGTTTGGATATGCAACATTCATTGAGATTTATACCTTGTATGGGAGGGATTAAAATCGGATTAAAATTGAAAATATAGCCATTATTGTTGACTTTTATTAGACGAATGGGACCCAATAACGGCCATATTTTCAATTTTAATTGGCTTTTAATCCCTCCCAAACGAGCCTTTAATGTGGTATTGTGGTGTACATATAAATCAATAGAATTACACTGGTTCATAATTTTTAATTGGAGTATGTTATATCAGTCAACTTGAGGTAGCATATTTATTAATAATGAGTTTTAATTTGGGTGAATTTATAATATAGTTGAATAAAAACGAATTGTAGTGGCAATATGGTTACACTTTAAAAATCTTCAGATAGTATTCTATGGTGGCTCCAGTTTGGCCCTCATTAAATTTATAATACATTTTTCTCTCCCTTCTTTTTAACCACATATTTTTCAATAAAATAATATCACACATAAACCTAAAAATTTTCCCTCTTTTTCAACCAAGCATTCTCCCAAAAAACACCAAAAATTATAACATCAAATAACTTGTATAAAAAGATTTGGAGAACTTATAGAAATACCCTTAATTTTGAGGTTCTTTTGAAAAATCATTATAAACATGGATTAAAAAATAAATACTGCAATTTCAACTATAAAATCGCAAGAAATATTGTATAAATAGCATAATCGAAAAAGGTGATTTTTCAGCAGGAAAATCGAAACATATATGCTCCTAACCAAGCAAAATTGAAATCATAAGAGGAAATCTTGTACGAATCAAGCCCAAACAATATTAAGGACTACTTCAGTTACCTTTTATTCAAAGTTTTCTTCTCCAAATGTGCAAATAATCAATCCAAATCTACAAGTTTATAAATTTTCGAATTTTTATTCAAGTAGTTCATATTTTGTTTGATTATTGAGGAACAAATTATATATTTTATGATTATTCAGTATAAAGAAAGCAATTATAGGCAAATTTAATTCAAGTGATGAGTGAAAATACATATAAAAATACGAAAATAAGAAAAATGACATGCTCTATCATTTTTTTTTATAAAGTTCGTAATCTATCTCATTTTCATTCTTTTGGATCAATTAAACAAATGTATACATGTGTGCTTATGAAAATTTGAATATGAATATAAACTTTACTTTATATTAAAAAGTGAAATAATGTAACACTTTATTTGACAATTTGCATATGAATTAAGTTGCTATAATTCCAAAGTTACATGCTCTGTCACATTTTTTAAGAAGATCGCAGACTACATCATTTTAATTCTTTTTATATCAAATAAAGATATGTATACATGCGTGTTTGTGAAAATTTGAATACGAATATGAATTAAAACTTTGTTTTATATTAAAAAGTGACATAATATAACTCTTTGTTTGTATTTTACATATGAATTAATTTGCTAGAACTTGAAAGTAACATTCTTTGTCACTTTATTTTAGACGATATTTCTCTTATATTTTATTTGGAACTTGAGAGAAGGATGAACATCTTACAAGCCTTTCGTTGTGCGTAGATGTGATGATGGTGTCAAAATGTCATGGAACAGAATTTCTTGATGAAAGATAATGTTTGGAGGCTGTCAAATTCGAAGAAAATGATATGATGCAGTTAAAGTTTTGTGAAACTGTAAAATTGTAACTGATAATTCGATGACAACATCAGTTTAAAAACTACCCAGCATCGAAGAAATTGCTATTAATGCATATAATAATATATCAAGAGTTGAAGAAATGAAGAATTGTGGAGAAAGTGCTATCATTTCAGTTGTTACTATAGATGGAATTGCATAAGAAAAAGTGTTCAGAAGCATAGACATTGGTTAAGAGAATTATTTCAGCATACACGATATGCAAGAACTTTCAGTTCAAGACAAGTAAATCACATAATAAGGAATATGTGCTAAATTGCATAGATGATAATTACAAATCGACTTTTATAGCTTCAAGACTTGGAGGAACAGAAATGTTCAAAGTAAAATATATACAAAAAAATGATTATACTTGTTCAAATAACACCATCTTGGGAGATCATCGTCAAGCAAAAAACTCAATAGTAGGAGAATTCATCAAATACAAGTGTATCTCAACAAAAAAAACATACACTCCCGGAGAAATTATAAGTGATGTGAGGAATACATATGGAGTGTTGATGAGTTATGAACAAGCATGGAGATATAAGGAGAAATCATTAGAATTGGTGAGAGGAGAACATACAAAATCATATGAAAAGCTCCCAGAATTACATGATAGAACAAATAAATCCTGGAATAATTACAAGAATTGAGATATATCGTACAACAAATTCAAGTACCTCTTCATGATATTAGGCGTATCTCTTTAAGGATGGAAATATTGCAATTATTGATGCTACATTTTTAAAAGGCAACTATGGTGACACAATATATCTTCATATTAATATTTGGAGTTTGTGATTTAGAAACTAATTATTCATGAAAGTGGTTCTTAATTATATTAAAAAAAAACAGCTTATGGTAAGCAAGAAGGATTGTGTATAATCTCAGATGGACATGCAATTATAAAAAATTCAATTTACAAGCTGTATAAGAATAAACGCATAGTATATGTTCCTACGCTTGGTAAAAACTTGAAGACATTTTTTGGTGGGGAAGAAAAATGTGAATAACATTGCAAAACATTTCAACAGAGCAATAAAAGCATTTACGAAGAATGATTTTGAGTTGTATATGAAACAATTTGATAATCCATACAGAGATTTGATCACATCTAGTATGTTAAAAAACTATTAAAAAGAGACTAAATTTTCATTGTTATCATTGATATGCAACAATTTTATGAATTTCAAAGTGTGTACTAGTGATATCACTTTTTTGAGGTGCTAAGGCATAACACGGTTATCATATGAGTCTTTGATCATTTATGTCACTTTTTGTTAAAAATAGTGACATGATATGTCACTTTTTTTTAGGAATGTAAGTTTTAACGATATAAAAAAGACAAGTTGTCATTGTTGTCATTAAAGTCTAAGGTATAACGCTATTATAATATCGAAATGAAGTTTCAATGATATATGACAAAATCAGATTCAATGGCATCCCTTACAAACTTTCAATTTTTTTGTTTTTTCAAATAGGCGGTAACATTAGATATAGTTGAATCTGTTTTATTACATAAAGAATAATATTTTCAATTTTTTTGTACATAAAGAGATTAATTGACAAATGGTTAAAGGCTTACATGTAAAATAAAATAAAAATCGTTTGTGAACTATATAAATGATGTACGGGCAACCTTCACAACACTTGCAACCAAATAAGAGAAAAATATGTGTCAAAGGTAAACAACTACAAATCTAATATTCATTTTTGTTATTATATGCTAGAATTTTGTTGTTGTTATAACACGGTTTTAATAAAAAGTTACAAATTGTGTCTATACGTCAATAAAAAGGTCACACGTCTAGGATTTTAAATGCCATGAAATGTTATGGGGTTCATACACGCTTGTAGGGATTAGATGCTATGAACACATGATTTGCAACCTTTATTGATATTGAATTTTGATTTTGAATCTTCCTTTAACATAAATAGTGACAAATTTGTTTATATAGTAATTTGTTGTATTATTGACAAAGGCATCAACTACAAGTGCAATATAATACCAAGTTGATGATGGTTGCACCTCATGTATATACTGAATATGGAAGAAAAGATATGTACATGCAACCAACTCTAAGTGGAAAAAATTCCATATGTACACACACTTGCGATTAAGATATTAATGTTGTTCAAAATATCTTACAATAGAGATGTACATTTAAACATATAGTGGGATATTTTTCCCGCTTTGAGATCAAATGTTTGGAATTTACCGGATGAGGTAAAAGGAAGAATACTCTTTGTTACAGATCCATAAAGAAAATTCAGACGACCTAATGAAAAAAGAATACCATCAAAATGAGAGAAAATTGAAAGTACAAAATGTGAAAGATGTGGGAAGGACGGTTACAATCGAAGATCATGTCAAAATTCAACAACTATGAAGAAGAACCCATAAAGCAAAGAAAGTTGGAAGGCATATGAAATTGAATTATTTGATATTTTTTATTTTAAAATTTTTTTGGTATTTTTCTTTTGCTACTACGCATCATTTATACTTTTGAGATAAATATACTAGTAGGGTATGTAAGATTTAAAGATGGCTCCTTAGCCACGAATATGTGGCAAACATAATCAGTCGGGCCTAAAGAATAGATACAAATGATTTTCTCAAACTCCACCTAGTCTGAAAATAGGCTGGCAACTAGTAATTGCCATAGTATATATATTTCGATCCTAATTTAGAGTAGACTTGTTAAGAATTGATACCAGCTACCAGCTTAGCTCATCAGCTCAACTCATCCCTCTCCACATCAGCATACCAAGTCACCAGCTCTCAGCCTTGCTATCCTAACCATTTGCCTTGTTGTTATGTTGGACCACCAATTTGTTATTTAAGGATTCCAACATGATCCTTGATTTTAGGAACAACCTAACAGCTGTGTTATTCTAGATCCTTCTTGTGTCAATAGCCATGTATTATATATACAATAATCTCTATTAATGAAAATATGGTTGTGATAGGAATATAAAATACACATTTTACATCTTTATTTAATGCGTTCATATGACTATTTTATGCCTAAGTATACTTAATATTCTCATATTTTGGTTTAGGTGGTAATTTGATGGATATGGTGTAATTTGGAAGAAATGAGGGGAAAATGACCAAAAAGAAAGAAAGGGAAAGTTCGGAAACCAAAGTGAAAATATTCAAAAGTTGTATCGAACGTCACGATGAAGACTTGAGAGTGCTAGAGGCCAATTGGATGAAAAAAGAAGTCAAATGGATGAAATATAGCCAAAACATTATCACATATCAACTTTCAAGTTGAAAAGTTTTGCACCGATTTTCAGCCTCATATTAAGACCAGTTTTTGACATATCAAACGTAGAGATGTCATCTGAACAAAAGTTGTAACTCTTTGAGTTAGCTTTCCAATGCATCTTGAATTGCCTCAATCGGACATCGGGAGAGAAAGTTACAACCAAAATACTGAAAGCTGTCCGGAGGAAGCTTTGTAAAGCCTTGCGATCGCATGGCTTTAATTCCGCGCGATCTCACAGACCATCACCGAGAGTCTGAAAGTTGAATTTATTTGTTCCTTGTGACAGCATGACTTAATACCTTGCGATCGCATGGTTTTTTCCTGATGCCGAATCTCAAATTTCCTAAATTGACTCAAACTCTTTTGGCAACATATCTTGCACGACTTTTCAACCTTAAAAACATCCAAAAAACACACCAGAACGCCTCCAACCTATTTTCTCTCTATTTTTCTTAGATCTATCATGTGTAACTAACTCTTGGTGCTTGATTGAATGATACCGAAGCCTTGGAACACATCATAACTGTAAGATCCACCTATTTTCATTGTTTAATTTATATTTTCAGTATTGAATATTTTTCTATGCATAATTTTATGATTGTCATGTTTGATTGCTAAGAGATTTATTAGTTTTTCATATATTGCAATCTATAGCTAAGTTAAATCTCAAATCCGTAATTGTTTGAATCATTTAACTTGTGAATCACTAGCATTTGATAATTTTCTGGTATAGGTGTTATTGAATCTTAAGAAGAATGTTTAAATAGATTGAATGCAACCGCTGGTGCTTATATTATCTAGTTCATCGATTTTTCTATTATTTAAATCTATTATTAAATTGAATCTTTAGCGCGGGTATGAGATTATTTGATAATTAGGGTTAATTAGAATACTGGTTTCTGATTAACTAAAATTAAGAAGAAATATGAATTTATTCCAACGATGAATATTGTGAATGTAGATTGATTATTCTTTGTGGATTGATGAATGGTTATAAATCTCCAATGGTGGAAGTTGACTTTGATCAAGACTTGTTTCATTGATTTAATACAACTCGTTAATTTATATTGTTATTTGTTATAAAATTGATTTCGTTATAAACAAAACCCCCCAATCATTATACGAAACATAAATTGTTGAATTACTCACTGTTCGTGGGATCGACCCTTACTTCCATTACTATATTAGTTTTAGAGGTTTAAGGATTATTTTTGGGTGCCTACGACAGCACACCAGGTTGAGCAAATTATCATCTCCAGCCATTAACATTTTAACTAGACTGATCCTTCAGATGCAGTATAGGTGGTCGAGATGGTCCCGGAGCAATAGTTGGGCACAAGTGGTGTAGTCCCCAGCATATGCAGCACACCTACATGCATGGCACATGCATCACGCACTCGTAGGGCCCATTTAATTGATAGGTCGGAACAATTTGGCGATCAGTAATTGTCGTAGTATATGCACTTCGATCCTAATCTAGAGTAGACTAAGCATCACGCACTACTCATCCATCATGAGCGTCCGATTTGGGATGTAGTGCCTATTTAATTGCTAGGTGGGAACAAGTTGGAAACCAGATTCTGATGCGAAGGTACATGATTTCCAAGGAGATTTTAGCTATTGGTTTGAATTTCGAGATAGACGAAAGACCTTTAGGTGTAGACAAGCATATTGGTAATGGGTCCCACATGAAAGTGGCATGACGAAACTAGAGGAAATGACTAGGAATGTCGAGTCGTTGCCTATGAAGTCCAAGTCAGGTAGCATAGGGCTCGGGGAGGATGCATTGAGAAGCGGGTCATGGGGATCGCCCATTTCCCCAAATTTCTAGGGGAAGAATACATAAATAAGATATTTATTTTTACCAATTTCAAAAATACAAAAACATGTTTCAAAATTCAAAAATCAAGTTTTTTTTAATTTTTTAATTATGAAATAATAATTATTAAATTAATTTATTGTTAATATTTAATTCTACTATAAAATAATTAACCCACCCCCACCTCCACCACCCCTACAATTTCGAGGATATTCTGGCGACCTTTCCGGTCACTAATCTTCTCCGACGACCGTTCTGGCGACTTTTTCGACGACTGATCCGATTCCGGCGAATATGTTAAGGTCACAGATCTATACAATTTTGTCACAGTTCAAAATTTTCATAGGTCACAATTTGTTCATCGGTCACAACTTAAAAATTTAAAAGTCACAATTTTTTCATCAGTCACAAAATCACAAAATTTGTAAGTCACAATGGTCACAATTCAAAAATTTTAAGGTCACAATTCAAAAATTTTATAGGTCACGGTTCGTTCATCGATCACAAATTAAAAATTTAAAAGTCACAATTGTTCATCGGTCACGAATCACAAAAATTATAAGTCACACAACTTATTTTATGTCACAGAATATCAAATTACATGTCACATATTACTTTTATTGGTCACAAATTATTTCTATGTCACAGTTTATTATTTATTGGTACATACCAACCAATTTATTGGTCACAATCAACAAATGATTTGTGACCACCACCAACACAACACCACTATCGTCTCCGCTGCCAACACCAACACCACCATCACCGCCAAATTCACTAGCAACGCCTACAACAAAATATACAGCCTCTACCCGATCAAAACCACCACAACTCCACCCAAACACGCCAAAACCGCTGCATCCTACACCATCGCCACCACGACCACCACCAACACCACCTCCAGCATCACACTCTACCACCAACTATAGAGAGATCTGAATCTGTACCCCAATTGTCGCCGCCACCAACACCATCGCTAAGACCATCACAACCACAACGAGAGGACATAGATCTGGTTTTTCGGTGAGCGTATCTAGGATTAAGCATTCCCAGATCTCTTCCTCTCATGCTAGTACTATTTTCTTTGTCGAGTTCATTGTCGTCGGAGCCGTCCAAATCCACCAACGGCAGAAGAACTTGCGGCATCTGCAAGTGGGAAGACAGTTTCATGGGCCGAATCTTTCCATTAAGGAACAACTCATCTGCAGAACTCATGGATCCATTTTCAGTCAACCCATTCGACGACAATCTTGAAGAAAACTCAAACTCAAAAGACGACCCAGATTCCGACGTTCTAAAAACTGGCAAGGGAGAAAAGGAAACTGAAGCCCCGACGTCTGAAGAAACGGTGGTGGTGGTGCCGGCGATTTGAGGGAGAAGAGAGGTAGTGGTGGTGGTCGGTTGGAATGGGGAGAGAGAGGGGGGGGGGAAGAAAAAATTAGGGTTTGATTTGTGTAGGATTGATTTAAATAAAAAATCATTAAAATTATTAATTAAAACCTTATTTACGTATTATTAAAGTTGATTCTGTATTTTTGAAAATGGTAACTTAAAAACCTTTGTGGATGTAATTTCCTCAATTTCTATTAGAGTTAAGGAGAGGATTTCAGCCATGGAAGTTGAATATTGGTCATGTCTAATTAACAAATTGAATTATGGTCTTAAATTAAGTATTTGTCATTTTAACTTCTCAAGACTTTAGTCATACAAGAATTACATGTTTTTTTTAACTGCCGTATAAATAAAAGTCGTAAGTTGTGGGCAACATTGTAACAAATTCTAATTGTAAGGCAACATATTAAAATTCTAAGAATTAAAAGTTAAAGATTGACTTGTTACATAACTTATAGATTCAAGACTGGTACCTTTTTATAGTTCTAATATCGCATTGGGTAATATGGAATGAGGACTTTAAAAATAAAACTATAATTTTACATAAAAAGGTTGAATTATTTCTTATCAATATAACTTATTCTGAGACTTGTAGAATGTTCCTTAAGAATAGTCTCAAAATACACTTGGGACTTGTTTCGCTGCGCGCCAGGATAGAGGTGTCAAGACGGACGGGCCAGCCAGACCCGTTTAAATATGCCCGGATCGACCTGGGATCGCGAGCCGACCCGTGACCCAAGCGGGCGGTTCACGGGTCAAGGAGATGTGACCCGCGAGTTTTGCGGGTTGTACCTTCACGGGTCGCGGTTAACCCGCTGGCCAGTGAAAAAAAAATTAAAAATCTGAAAAAAAAAAAGGAGGGAGAGCTCTCTATAGGGCAACAAAGCATTTAAAGTTATGAAACTTTTGAAACATTTTTATAAGATAACAAAAGTTAGTTTTGGAATTTATTATCCAACTAGTAATCTTATACTTTTACAATTAGTAGAAATTGTTGGACAGTTTTCATCATTTAGAGACGATCTATTTTTCTTTCAAATTATTCACTCAATGGATGAATAGTTTAAAAATATTATGAAGATATGTCACTAATTTTTCCAGTGGCAGCTGTAATGGATTTTCACATTATGTTGTTTGGAGTTCATTGTACTTTAGAATAACTTTCTGAAACATTAGCTTTTAATATAAATATTACAAATCGACAATTGGATATTTTTATTAATGCAACGTATAACAACTATTTTATTAAATATGACAACAATAAAAATATTTCTTCTTCTACAAACTCTAGTACAACTTCTAAAGACAAATCTTCTTTTTTCTCCATAATAGCTAAGAAACGTAATATTCTTGGTTCTTCATCTACAACTTCAACTGCAAATTCAAATACTACACCGGCTGAATAAAAAGATATTATCAATTTGATCATTATAGTTTAATACCTGAAGATGAAGTGGTTAATTTAGATACTTTACGATGGTGGAAATTAAATGAGCGGACATACCCTGTATTATTTAAAATGGCTCGAGATATATGAACAGTTCCAGTCTCAAAAGTGGTATCCGAGTCTACTTTTAGTACATGTAACAGGGTATTAGACAAAAGAAGATCTAGATTTAAAGAAAATATTTTGGAAGCACTCATATGCGTTTTTGGTATAAATATGACTTTATCATTTTGTTCAATTTTTAATTTACATTTAATAAAAAAAATATTTTTTTCTATAAATATGAAAAATTCTATATTTTTATAATTTTATTTATACAATAATACGGACCAAATTGGAACAAATCGCGACCCGTGACCCCCATGGGCTCAACCCAGATGGATCAGCGGGCGGGTCTGGGTTGTAGTCCAAAATTTATGGGCCGACCCGGAACCGGCCTGGAACTCATAGCAGGCGGGCTTTTTTTCAATCGGGTCGTTACCGGGTTCATATGTTGACGGGCCGACCCGACCCGACCTGACCCGGACCACCTGAATTGACACCACTACTCCAGGAAAGGTAAATTTATTTTAAAATAATCCAAGTTTAGTGACTCATATATTTAAGTTTTAAAGTTTAGTGAATTTTTAAGTATTTTTGTCACCAATTTGAAGAGAAAAGATTCATTTTTGAATAGTGATTTTTGGAGAATATATGGTTAAAAATTAAGAAAAAGTTGTCGATTTATGTATAATATTATCTTTCTATATATAAAAAGTGTCTATTTAACGGAATTTGTTAGTTTAACGGAAAAACTAATGGAATTTGTTATTTTAACGGATAATGTAACGGAATTTCTTGTTTTAAACAGGCAGCTGCACCTTCTTTCAGTATTTTTATCATAACTTTGTATTCTGATGTTCGATTGAGGCGATTCAAAATGCGTTGGAAAGCTAACCCATCTGGCTACAACTTTGATTCAGATATCATTCTCCAATTCGATCACTTTTTATACCAAAAATATGTCTTAATATAACGGACTATGTAACGGAATGTTTTGTTTTAAACAGGCAGCAGCACCTTCTTTCAGTGTTTTTATCATAACTTTGTATTTCGATATCCGATTGAGGCGATTCACAATGTGTTGCAAAGCTAACTCATCTAGCTACAATTTTGATTCAGACATCATTCTTCAATTGGATCAATTTCTATTCTAAAAATAGGTCTCAATATAACGGACTATGTAATGAAATTTCTTGTTTTAAACAGGCAGCTGCACCTTCTTTCAATATTTTTATCATAACTTTGTATTTCGATGTCCGATTGAGGCGATTCAAAATGTGTTGGAAAGCTAACTCATCTGGTTACAATTTTGATTCAGACATCATTCTCCAATTCGATCACGTTCTACGCTAAAAATGTCTCAATATAACAGACTACGTAACAGAATTTCTTGTTTTAAACAGGCAGCTGCACCTTCTTTCGGTGTTTTTATCATAACTTTATATTCCGCTATCCTATTGAGGCGATGCAAAATGCGTTGGAAAGCTAACTCATCTGGCTACAACTTTAATTCAGACATCATTCTCCAATTCGATCAATTCCTATGCCAAAAATAGGTCTCAATATGAGACTAAAACATCGGAGCATAACTTTTCGGTTGGAAATTGATTTGTGATCATCTTTTGACTAAATTTGATCCCATTGACATCTTCCTTTATTCAATTAACTTCGAACACTCTCAAATCTTCATTGTGAGATTCGGCACAACTTTTAAGTATTTATATTTTAGCCCCTGAACTTTAATCTCTTACAATTTAGCCATTTCTCCAAATTTGTCTACTTTTACTTATTTTCTTCAATCTCACCAACCTACATCACAATTTCAAAATCACACATCTAATTATTTATCAATTACATAAACATTACATCATTAATTATTTATAGAGTGCATGTTTCTGCTTTTCAGCAGAAATCAAGCAGTTGGCAACACAGTTCATGCAGTTGGGAGCCGCAATTTTGGATCAATTCTCTCACTGTAGGGCTATAGGTTTAAAAAAAAAACGGTAACATAATCAACTTTCCTTCCTCCTTGCAGCGCGCCCGACACGCCCTTAATTAACCAAAACATATTTATTAATAACAAATTAATTATTAAACAAAAATATTAAATATAAACTAAGCAAACGTGCATTGCACGTTGCTTGCACCTAGTTTTATTGAAAAATGTGTAGTTGAAAATGAATTTTGGAGAAATGAATTTTTCAAGTAAATAATAAAATCTTTATGTCTACCCGAATTCTTAATTTCTTATTAGCAAGACGATTTAGTGAATTGGCACTATTCAAATAGTAATTGTTTTGCGTAAATTTTTGTCAATACAATATTAGGTTGAGAATAATTCCATGCCTATTCTAAATTCTGATGAGTAATAAGTTTCTCTGTGAATGCAAAAGAGTATTTCGAAAGGCGAAGGAAATTTTTGCGAGTTACTTCTCTACTTGGTTAATAAAATTATTAAAATGTAGAAAGATTGAGAGGAGATGAGACATTTATTTATCGTATTTATTATGTAATTTGATCGTTCAAGAGAGTGTTGCAAACGTATTTTATCCCTAACATATAGAAGTCCCTAAAGTAAAGAAGGGACACGTGTCGATCAGGCATATCGTCCAATCCAATTTTGGTTTCCATTTGTTTCTTGTGTTAGATTAGATTAGAGGAAGCCCTAGCTGCGTTCCCCGCTTCCGTCTTCCACCACCCACTGCCACCACTTCACTTGCTCAGTCGGTCTATCGGTCTCCTCTACGGCTTGAGGGGCTACACTCCCTTTCCTCATTTTTCACGCGAGTAAAATGGGGTTGCATAATTTCCATTTTTGTGAATTCGTTGTTGGATTGAAGCTCGACTAAAGGTTCAGACTGTTGTCTGCATAATTTCCATTTTCGGATTGAAGCTTGGCTAAAGGTTGAAGTTGTAGGTCTGCATAATTTCCATTTTCCGGTTGGATTGAAGCTCGGTTAAAGGTGGGCTGTGCATAATTTCCATTTTCGCAACTGTCAGTTTCATATCTTTTTTAACCCGTCTTTTCCCTCTCCTCATTTTCACGCGAGTAAAATGGGGTTGCATAATTTCCATTTTTCTGAATTCGTAGTTGGATTGAAGCTCGGCTAAAGGTTCAAACTGTTGTGTGCATAATTTCCATTTTCGGATTGAAGCTTGGCTAAAGGTTGAAGCTGTGGGCAGGAGGCGCCTCCGTGCGGGCACGGAGTTTTTTTTTTTTTAAATCAATTTAATTAGGGGCAGAAAAGGTGAAAATCAAAAGAATTTAAATAATTCGAGACTGATTATGCCGGAATTCTGTTCTTTGTGTTCTTAATTGCTTAAAAGAAGTTTCAAGACTCCACGGTCTTACATTTTCAGAGCAGTCATTTTTCACGCCAGTTCGGCAGTTTTTCATCTGGTTCAGCCTATTTTCAGCCCAGTTAAATGTCTTCAATGCTGGTTCGATTTTTCTCAATCAGTTTCAATTGTTTTTGGTAGATTTATACCAGTTCAATGCTGGTTTCTTATTTTTTCTAGCCATTTTACATCGGTTTAGATCATTCCTTGCCTCTTTCATGCTTGTTCCGAATAATTTCAACGCAGTTCAACTTATATATCAATCATCTTCTAACCCAATTGTGCTTCCTCTTTTATCAGTTTCGCCGAGTCAATTGTCCATTTGCCTTAACTCTGCAAAAGCTATTGGCTGTACAATAGTCAATATTGGTACTCAAGACTTGATTGAAGGAAGAGTGAGTGGAACCAATTTGCTACTAAACATGCATAATATGTATATTATTTGCCTGACAAATTTTTATAAACCTTTCATCTTTTCTGCCTCATTTGCTACTCGGGTTAATTTCTCAAATTATAAAGGTTAGTGCCCTTAGTCTTTTTTACATTTTGTAGCTTCTCTATAGCAGAGAGAAGAAAAAGAGGCAGAAAGAGGAGTATTGCTTTGTATGTAGATGCACATTGTTAAGTTAGTCTTACTGGTTGACCTTTTCAAGTTGTTCTTTAAGTATAAATTAGGGCTGTCCGTGAGTCGGTTCGGTTCGGTTCGGTTCTGAAGATACCCGAACCGACTCAAAACTTTCGGGTATTTAATAAACGGACCCGTCGGGTCCAAATATAATTATGGAACCGTTCGGGTTCGGTTCGGGTCGGTTCGGTTCCGTTCGGTTCCGTACCATAATTAAATTTTTTAATATTTTCAGCAACACTACATAAATACAATTAATAACATTTCATTCGTAACTTTTACAAATTAACGTAACCCAATTCAAAAAAGGAAAATACTAGATGTACTCCATGAATTACTACATGGAGTACATCTTGGACAAGTGGCGACCACCTATTGGAGGGTCGGCGGTGGGGCCCACAGCCGACCCTCCAATAGGTGGTCGCCACTTGTCCCTTAAGTCATCCATGTAGTAATCCATGGAGTAAGTGTAGCATGGTCCTTCAAAAAAATATACAAAACTAGCCGTCCAATAAGATTAATTCAATGCATACAAATATCAAAAAGTAGATATTAATATTACAGCAAAACTACATAAAGTATATTCATTTGCTTCAAATTAAAATGGGTTAATGGATTTTAAAATGATTTGGGCTTAAAAATTAAAATTATGAAATAATCTAATTTATTCAATTAATTTGCTAATTTGTATAGGAAAAAAATAAAATAATTTAATTAATTCAATATAAAAAATAAAAAAATTATTTAGTTTCGGTTCTTGTTCGGTTCTTGGTCTAGACTCGAGACCCGACCCAAACCCATCGGTTCTCGATTCGGGTACCCGTTCGGGTATTTAATTTATGAAGAACCGCTTGGTTCGATTCGGTTCTGTTCGGGTTCGGTTCGGTCCGGTTCGGTTCGGGACTTTTGGACACCCCTAGTATAAATTAGTTCAATAATTCTTAGATGTGTATAGACATGCACTTCCATATATGTATATGCATGTTCGGAGGTGTTGCACACACATAGATACACGTACAATTGCAAGTAAAATCAAATCACATAATAGACCTGCACTTCTGCAATTGCATGGAGTGCTAGAGTGGTCTTCCCATTACTTTCTGGCCCATATATCTGAAAAGAAAGGCACAAGATTATCAGGATCAACAAGCAGCAGCTAATTCTTTGATATGCTAAATGCTGAAGTAATGAAACAACTATTTAATCATTGTTTTCAGAACATACACACACAATCTTATAAGTTTAATGGAATTGTTTAATCTTAAAGGAGAAAATGTTTAAATTTGCTTCATGGAAGTGGTCTATCATTATTTAGTTCACTTAGCCCTTCCACTAACAGTAAACCACGTGACAGGTTGAGGCCATAGTAATGTCTTTACTAACTGCACGTGGGTTTCAGGATCATGCAGCTTGTAATATCTGGTAAAGGTTCTGGCAGTGTAAATGTTTCGAACCACCATAATAGATACATTTACATCCTTAGACTACTAATGCAGTGTTATTATCAGATCTGTGGTGTCACAGCTTCTAAAAACAAGAAGACACTGGGGTTGCAACCAGAGAAAATTAGATGGATAAAGTTAAAAAGGTACTAAATGTAACACCTCTGCAATCCTTCCTTTCACGGAGGCACATAGTGTGCGCATGGAAAAAATTTACTAACTTTATAGCTAGAATTCCTTGTGATTTTGGAAAATGCTTGGTATAAATCTGCGCTAAAATCATTGGCTTACAGCTTAAAATTAGTTCTTAGTCAGAAAGTTTTTATTTTACAAGTGATCATTTATTAAATTTAAATGGGTCATTGTCCCACAAAGCTAAATAGGAAGTTGATTGTTGTTGGATGCTTTAGGAAAAAATAACTCCTTTATGCTTCATCAGATGAAGGAAACCATCAACCAACATCAATTCCTAAATAAAATCATTTCTATCTTGTCGACAATAATCAACTAATGTGCAACGCACGTTCTCTTCACTAGTCCTCAATCAAGCATTTATAAATAGCTTTATAGAGAGTAAGGTTACGAACACGTGTAAAGAATATGTGAGATGTCACAATTGAAGGAATTCAAGCAAAATATGATACATGATATGATATATACATGCCTATTAATAAAATATAAAATTCTGGTATACTGTAGGATCCCGAAAAAAATATAATGAAATTAGGCTCATATGTTTATGTGATTATCTAGTATCATGAGCCTAGCCCATAGACGAACATTATGCTCGGCCCACATAAGAAATGAAAGCCCAATACTAGTTCGACATGTCTTAAATAAGGGAAGAATACATAAGTAAGGCATTTACTTTTACACATTTTAAAAATATCAAAACATGTTCTAAATTTCAAAAATCAGGTTTCTTTAAATTTTTAATTATGAAATAATAATTATTAAATTAATTTATTATTAATATTTAATTCTACTATAGAATAATTAACACACCCTCACCTCCACCACCCCTATAACTCCGGGGCTATTTCGGCAACCGTTCCGGTCACCACTCTTTTCCGGCGAATATGTTAAAGTCACAAATCTATACAATTTGATCACAATTTAAAATTTTCGTAGGTCACAATTCGTTCATTGGTCACAACCTAAAAATTTAAAAGTCACAACTTATTAATCGGTCACAAATCACAAAATTTATAAGCCACATTATTTATTTTATAGTCACAAACGTCACATTAATTGAACATAAATTATATTTAAGTCACAATTTATCAAATAATTGGTCACAAATTAATAATTTATAGGTCACACGACATGTATTGGTCATAGTTATTTAATTCATGGGTCACAAACCAACCAAATTATTAGTCACAAACAACAAATCATTTGTGACCACCACCAATTCATTTGTGACCACCATTTCGCCCCTGTCCCCAAATGGAGCACCACCACAGTCATCGCCCCACAGCAGCATCAACGTCTCAAAGCCAACGTCACACCCTCCTAGCACCACTATCACCACCAGAAAACCACCACCACCACCACACGCACCGGCAAAACAATCCGGAACATTGCCAACACAACCACAACACACAACCATCGCACCGCCACCTCAGGTACTGACACCCAACCACACTATTACCACCGCCCAACATACCGTTAAGCACCGTAACCGCAATCCACACCTCCACCACCACCGCCCCTACACACACCCAATTGCAACCGCCACAGCACCCACGGACACACACCCAACAACACACAAACTAACCAGCTACAGAAAACTGAACCCAAACCGCCGACGTTCGTCACCTGCCATGACACATACAGACATATCCGTCCACCACAGCCCCCACACACACAGAGATCGCCACACACTCACAAATTCGCCGCACGCACGCAACGCACATCGCCGCCCTGCACACACAGTACCTCCACCCACACCTGTCGGCACTCAAATCGACGCTCCACCATCTGTCGGCACTCAAATCAACGCTGCGACGACTTCGCAGCAGTCGCGGCTCGAAGTTTGTCGTGGCTAGGAGAGGTGCATCGAAGCTCGTCGCGGCCACCATCAGATTTCGACAGGCCAGGTCTCCGGCAGTGGGTGAGGAGAGGTGGAGTTGGCGAATGGTGGAGGCGACGGGCATTTGTGGAGAGATTGGAGAGACCGTGAGAGAGTGGGTAAATAGGTGAGAGACGGTGAGATAGTGGATTTTAGTTTAGGGTTTGATTAGATATAATTATATAAAAAATAAAAAAATGTTTTTGAATTATTAATTAAAATCTGATTTTTGTATTATTAAAGTTGATTCTGTATTTTTGAAAATGGTAAGTTAAAAAGCTGTGTGGGTGTAATTTCCTCCTTAAATAATATCATAAAAGTTTACAAGAAATCATGCATGTTTCCTATAAAATATTAAGATTTTTAAATAAAGTTGGATGGAATTTGATGTTTCCCAAAGATTTGACCGACAGTGAAAATTTATTTTAAGTATAGTAAATATTTTTAGAATTTGATGTACGTACACATTATTTTTGAAGGACTACATTATAAGTTTTAAAAATGAGAAATAAAAGAGAATCTGTAAGTTTCTATTTGAGGATTAAGGTTGATATTTTCTTAACTCGCTAAGTGAATAAATTATAGGGACCTAGAATAATATTTGTTTTCCTGAAATTCAAATTAAAGTGCCTATGAAATGGAAATTCTTGTTTTAACGGAAAATCTAATGGGATTAGTTGTTTTAACGGAAAATCTTTTTTCACCGTTAGTTTTATTGTTTCCATTAAATAGCAATTAAGCCATCGTTTGTGGCCATTGATGTTGTGTCTGTTGGAATTCCATTATCTAATAATAAATGAATGGGAAATGCAAAAAGCTTTGTACTACTACATTTTAGTCACTAAATTTTAGTCACTAAGAACAAAATTAAACTAAAAAAACAAAATGGACGTGGAGATTATCAATTTAAAAATGTTAATAATTTATTTGGTAAGGTGCATTGAAGTTAATGAAGAAAAAATATTTATTTATTTACTTTTGTATTGTAATGTTATCCATTATTTTATTATGTACAAAAGGTTCATGATTAAGTGCAAAATTTGATATAATATAATAGTACGAAACACAAACTTATACATTTTTTTGTCTTTACACTAATATTCATTCTAAAAATTGATTATAATTTAATATAGAAAGCAAAATTTTGAATATAGGCGAAGATAAATATAATTGAGTTTGTCCAAATATTTTATTAATGTCATGCGTTGACTGTAATAAAGGAACTGGATATAAATATAATAAAAGATTCGTTTGTATATATTGCAAAAGACAAGGGGTTTGCAAACCACGATATTTATCTTACAATTTTAATTTAAAATTGATGTCTGATTTAATTTAGAATTTAATATTATTCAAATTAAAATTAATATATTCAACGCATTTAAAGTGTTAGAGGATATGTTGAACTGGACAATAATACTAAAAAATTAGCTGCTACTATGTTTGGTGAAGTAGCAGAACATGCACTTGGTTGTTCAACAGTTGAATTGATGGGACATGTTGGAGAGGTATTTCTTAAATTTTTCTTCAGAACTTGATTTTTATTATAATGAGTTATTTAAAAAATAATTAGGTTTTTTATTAATTATGTAAACTTATTCAGAATTTATTTTGTAGGAAAATCGATCATATGTTAAAAGCGTTGCAGATAAATTATCAAAAGAAATTTGGAAGATTCAAGTTTATGTAGATCCAGAGAAACTAAAGGAAAAAAATATAGACAGTTTAATGTCCCCTCTATTGAAGCAGTGCAAGATGAGGAAAACGCTGAATCGTTATCTTAGAATCAAAATTATGTCAAACAGCTTTCTTAAAATATGAGTGATGTTTATTTATAGGACCATGTTATCTATTTTATTAATACTCTTTTTTTTTTTTTAATATATCACAATGTGTAATTATTTATCAATTACATAAACATTACATCATTAATTATTTAATTAATCAAAAAAATTATATATAAACTAAGCAGACGTGCATTGCATAAACGTTGCTAAAGATGACATTTCACAACATTTGATAAATGTTGCTAAAGGTAAAACCTTTCGCAACACTCAATAAACGTGTTAAAGGTGTTTATCGCAACATTTTTCTAAAAAACGTTGCCAAAACTCATTTATTAATACCAATGGCAACATTCACCTACTAAAATATTGCATTTTTAATGTTGTAAATGACCATTTTTGTTGTAGTGCTTGAACCTAGTATGTATGTATGTGTGTGCTTGAACCTAGTATGTATGTATGTGTGTGTATATATAATTGTACAAAACAAGTTACAAAAGATGAAACATTTTCATAAATTGATGAATAATCAAACATTTACATTTATTGGAATGAAACCTAACATTTAAATTTCCAAACATACACACACACACACACACGTGGTTACAGGCTTTAAATGTACAAATGAAACTTACAAAACCATTAACCTATTTTAAATTTACTTAAATTGGAGAGTATTGCCACAACTTAATTGGAGATGAGACCCAACAGTTTCCTACACGTTTAACCCACCATTTTCCCTATTAAACATATCCTTTAATCATAATGAATTGTGAATGACCTGCCAACAATTATTCACTATGGGACTAACCGTTTTCTTGCTTTTCAAATTCCCAAATAATTCATATTTCCTTCTACTCTATATATTTGTATAGTTTTACCAATGAGGGTTCACACTTTGAACAAGAAAAAGCTTTCAAAAGTAAAGAAAAAGAAAAGTAAAGAGAAGCAGATTTTTTAGAGCATTGGTAGCATTCACGAAGCATTATTTACGTCCAACTTCATCGATTCAAAAGCGTCAAACAAAGATAGGTGGAGGTGCAAGTGTTTATTTCATTTTTAAATTATGATTTTTCGTTAAATGTTTGAATGAAATGGTCCCTCCGGGTACACTGCTTCGGCACTACAATAGAATGAAATGGTACCTCCGGATATGGTTCCTCAGCACTACTATGTTTGAATGATCATTCCGGCTCTATTTGTCATGAGTCTCATGGCAATGCTATAGAAATGGGATTTTTCCGGAAATCCTTCTACATGCGACAGTATGAATCTACAGGTCGAAATTTTATAATTTGTTAACGAAACGCACCGATGACATCTATTGAGTTTCAAACTTATGAGTTAATTCCCTCTCTACATGTTGATTTGATATGATTTGCTTGGGGACGTGGATGATGGTAAAGATGATGCAACGTGCTATGGGGATGTCGGTAATTTAACGTTTTAAATTATGAAATGTTTACGTTATTTTAAATAGATTTCTATGAAATGTCATATGTGGAACTATTCTAAACACATTTCTTTATGCATAAGTTATGTTTAAAGGTAGATATGTTTCATAAAATTTGCTTGCAATTCATCGTTTACAAAAAACCAAGTGTTAGCAATTTAATGTTGCTGTTTCATTATAATTTCAGATTCTGCCTTGCATTTAAAAATTCATAACTTAATCGTTACTTGGAATTTTTCAACAAAACGAGTGGTATTTGATAGCCTCATAAGTTAGCTACTGAATAAACTTGAAATCATATCAATCCGATGTTGGTAGAATTTTAAATGTCACTTAGAGTAAACTGCACCGGGTAGTGTAGCTGTTTTCCAGCTTCTACCCTTGGATTTAAAAAATCCATAACTCAAACGTTGCTTGGAATTTTTATACAAAACCAGTGGGATTTGATAGCCTCATGAGTCAGTTATTGAATAGATCTAGGATCATATCATTTCAATATGTGCAGGATTTTATATAGCACTTAAAGTAAATTGTGCTGGGTTACTTTCCAAAACTAGTCACTGCGTGATTTTGGAAAATATTTTAATACCCTATTTGTTTCCAACGGAAGTCATTTTTTGGATATGTCATACTATAATAAGTTTTCTACTTTACATTAAAATTTTATGAAGTTTTGAAGTCAATAGCTATGCAACGAACTTATTTTGTCATTTGTCGCTTAACATAGAATACAAAACAGCAATTTTCATTTTTTTAAAGTTTTGCCTAGAATTTGACGTCAATTGTGGATGTATGCATGTGAAATTTTCTAAAGACATTTTTGAACTGTTTCTTTTGGTATTGAACTATTCTGTTTTAAAAGAAAAAAATTAAGTCTTGATATTAAATTCTTAGGTTAAATTTTTATGCCTTCCGCTAAAAATATACTTAATTATTTTATTAAGTCTACGGTCTACAGGTAAAGTAAAATTAATCTGGTGATGTTTCGATCCAAACGAGTTGGAGCGTTACAGCGTGATATTGCCCAATTGGTACCAGAATTCAACTTAAGTCTCACATATAATAGAGGTCTTGAGTTCGAATTCTAAGGGACACGTCAGAAAGTCGTGAGCGGTAAGATGGACCTGGACTCTTCCAAAACGGACAATACATACGATATAATAACGGCTCCGGCTCAAGGTCGGGTCGTTGCATATACCATAAGCAAGTCGACCCAAATTCATTTCATAGATTAGGCCACAAGATGAGGACAAGGATGATTTCCACTTTCATTAATTAATGGTCCACGTACCAAAAGGTGACTTCCGTAAACATGACTCTTACTACACTCTAGGATCAACCTTGGTTTCTCAAAGTATTGAATTGTGATTCAAATTTCGTTGAGAATTGACATCTTGGTTTAAGAAGGTGTTGAATAAGTCAAAATATGAATTTAGGATTTTTAGGGTATAAATTGGATGCCCAAGCGGCCAATTTGGGTGCCTAGGCGCCATTGGATATCAAAATTGAATTTGGAACAGAGATTCAGGACTTGAGAATCAAGCGGAGCATTGTCCCACCACTCACTACGCACAAGCTTTACTGCTCAAGCGTTAGTGTGATCCTGTCCAAGCCTGTTTCGCAATTTAACTAATTTTAAGACAATCTTTTCATCTATAATACTATAATTAGGGTTTGACATATACTCTATATATAATTGACTTATCATTGTAATTTAGAACATGTTGTAATCACAAAATCTTGTATTCTTTCATCTTATATTGAATTCTCCTTCATTGCCCGTGGTGTTTTTTACGTAAATTTTGGCGTTCTTGATTATTAGTTTTATCTTGTCATATTACTCTCGTTTATTGAATCTAACAAGTGGTATCAAAGAAAATTAGTATTACCTTATTTTACAACAAGTGGTATTAGAGCAAGGTTTGATCAACTCAGTTCGAGATTTGATTTTTTGTGATGGAAACCATAAAATATGATATTTCGCTTTTGGGTCATAGCACAGGATTTTCGTTATGGCGCTTAGATGGATTTTGATAATGCTTTGTTGGATTTGACAAGATGTCCTCAAAATCAAGATAATGCTTTGTTGGATTTGAAGCAGCGATTTTATTCTCATTGTATAACAAAATATACATCACTTGAAGATCATCTAAGTTTAATTCCAGCAATAAGATTTGCAATTACTGCAAGAAGAAGTGACATATTAAGAAGGATTGTTTCAACTTGCAGAATAGAGATAAATCAATTGCTGCAAATCTGAAGGAACAACCAGAAACTTCATGTGAAGCCAGTATTGCACAAGATTGCTACGATGATGGAGAATTTTTGGTAATTCCTGATGGCGATTCCATACTTACGAGGATTGGAATCTTAATACAGCCTGCACTTTTCATAGTGTCCTAATCGGGATTTATTTTCAACATATAAAGCGGTTTCAAAAGGTGTGATGATAATAAAAATAACGTACCTTATAAGATAGCTTATTTAAAAAGGGTCGAAATTAATATATGATGGAATTCTCAAAACATTTGATAAGGGAAGGCATATATATATATATATATATATTCGAAATTTGAAGAGAAAACTTATCTTCTTGAGTACTCTTGATTTGGAAAGGTACAAGTACAATGGTGAAAATGGAGTCCTGGAGTTAGAAAGGTGCTCGCGTTGTGACGAAGGGGTAGAGAAGGTCCCAGTTATGTATCTTGTAGGATTCTTCAGAATCTTTAGATATCAATCAGCAGAAGTTAGACACTCAAGTGGAGTTTGAGTTTGGTACGTACCGTTGGAGTTTGGTTTAGGGTCTATATTGAAAAATACATCTAAGTCAAGTTCAGAAGTCATGGATAATATTTTGTCACCACCATTGGCAGTGCCACAATATTTAATTGCTAGAGATAGGCCTAAAAGATATATTGGCCTTTACAAAAAGTACGAGGAAGCTAATTTAGTTGCTCATGCTTTTAAATGTAGTCGAAGGTGAAAGTTTCAAATTAGCCGAATATTTAGACATAACGTGCGAAATTACACAATTTAAAACAACAAGTTACTTTTTAATTATTTCTAGATGATTAGGTCAACCAGTCAATTTATCTTAGGTTTGAATACTACAATTTGTAAATAAAAAGCAGTAAATAACATTGATATGATCATGAAGAAAACCATTCGCAAATGATCAAAAACTTCGAGCACGTTATCAATCAAAAAATCACTATAACCGATGAGATTTACAATATAATCCGACCCGACTAACCATTAGTCCCATCTGACGATACTTGGGTAGATTATAAGTTCATAAAATCGACTTGTTTGAATGTGACATTGTATAATTAATGCTATGAGGAGACTACCCACGTTAAAGATAATGCTTTATTTTAAGCGTGAAGATGCCAATGCATATTGGGCATCTTCTAATTTGCTAAGGGTAAGTGATATGACGAGTTATCAAAAACGTATTAAGAGATATTAAAGTTCACAATAAGTTCGGGACAACTGTAGTACTGTAGATGGACTTGGGTTGATTATAAGTTCACAAAATGGACTTGTTTGAATATGACATTTTATAATTAATGCTATATTTTTGTAGTACTGTAGATGCTGCATGTTCCACGAGGTTGGACGGCTACTTTCTCCCTCAAAATTTGTAACTAAAAGAAAGGGTAAAATCACAAAATAATAAAGTTTTAAAATTATCTATCTTCTTCCTCGTGCTATTTTTTTTTTTTTTTTTTTCCAATTTCCTTCACAACTTGAGGAATTTGGTCACCTACCATTCACTAATTCAATTTTGGTTGTTCAAACGATTTGTATTTATAAAACAATATACGATAATTAAAATGGGACAAAGGTTTATATTCAAATTATATTTATAAAAATTCACGTGTTTAAAAAATTAAATCTTAATATGTAAGCGAATAAAATGTCATCTTTTTAATTTAATTGAATTTTTAGATGAAACAAGTTTCATTTCAATTGATTTTTTACGGGTTTCTCCTAGAGTAATATTATTTAGCACCACGGTGCTTAACACCGGTTTAGGTGGCAATTAGATATCATTAAATGATACGCTCATTTAAATGGAAAGTCAAAACATACATTTAATTGCATCTAAAAAGTGTGACCATATAGATTGGTGCTCTAGCACCACTAGTGCTAGATAAAATTATTGTTTCTCTTACAATGGATAAAATGTAAATTAATTATTCGGTTGTTTGCAAATAGATTGCAATTAGATTTAACAACTCCAACCACCAATGTCAAAATCAAATAAATATTCAATTCTATTCTATGTCACCATATTAAGAGTGCTTAATATTTAAGAAAAATACTATTCATCCTCAGTGAGGATGCATCTCCAGTCTATGTGGATGTAAATGATTGGTTAAATGATAGGTGAAATTAAATGACTTATCATTTAATGTCACATTAACGCCATATAGATTGGGGATGAATAGCATTTCTCAATATTTAATTCTGTTCTAACTTCTTGACTCGAATTAAGAATATATCTTTTCTTTTTTTTTTATTTGTTTTAGAAAAATTGTATCAAAAATTTTCAATTTATGACCCACCTAAGTTATTCTATAAATTTTCATTTTGACATTTTAATTGTTGATCTTCTAGTACTATTACGTGTTGTTTTTACCCACATTATCTTAAAAAACAAATAATGTTATCTAGTATCTATGGTGTTGAATGTGATGTTAACTCATCATAGGTCCTACTAAATGGGCCGTAAATTTCTATATTTAATTGATATAATTCACAAGATCACCTAGACTAATATTAAATAACATCGGTGCTAAAAAGCATTACTCTTGCAGGACAGTAGAATTAAACATATTCTTATATGTGACCCAACTATATATCTAAGACGAATATGAAAATATAAGAATGCATTAATGATTTGTAAATACTTAAAGATCACAAAGAATATAGCGGTATATTTCTACCTCTCTATCGAACTCTACGACAATGGACATTATGTCTAACTTATTTTCAATCTCTCGAAAGTAAAATAAGCCACAATATTTATGCAAGCATTGTGCATATAATTGTAGAGAAGAATAAACTCATGTCAACCATCCAAAATTAAAAACGTGCTTTGAATATAAAAAATAAATACAATCAAAAGTTAAAGATTCATGATACAAGTGTCATCATGATCCTAGCACAATAACTACTTAGCTTGACTTGCTCATGGGAAGAAAACGATAGAAGGTTCATTGCCCGGAGTTATTTGATTCGATTTCGTCTTTGTTTTTTTACATTTCTAAGCAATCAATTGTTCAACCCTAATTTAGAGTTGACCATTTGTATTTATGCTCCTCTTATAAAAAAAAAAAGCCCAAAGATATCCAAAAGTCATCCAAATAAAGGCACAAAAGGAAGTTTTCTTGTTCAAGTGAAATACCAAGGAAAAAAAAAAGGAAAAAAAATTCATAACTAAGAAAATAAGTATGACCTATTTCAAAACTAAAAAAAAAAGGTTTAAAACTTCAAAAATCAGATATTAATTATATTTTATTTATTAAATAATTAATTAATTAAATATATATTTCATTGATTAAATATATTAAGGTCACAATTCTATTATATTTGATAACAAATTATCGAATTAATTGATCACATTATTTTATGGTTACGAATCAAAAATTTTATAAGTCACAATTTATTCGTCGATCATAAATCAAAAAATTTATAGGTCATAATATATTCATCGATCACAAATTACAAATTTTATAAGTGAGGACTCAAATTTTAGGTTACATATTATTTATTTGTAATAAGTTATCGATCACATATTATTTATTAGTTACAAAATATCTAATTTATTGATCACAATCTAAATAATTGATCACAAGCACTCTTAATCTCACCACCACCACCTCACCCACCCCACCCCATTCCATAAAGGAGCATCGCCACCCTAACACCTCCATCTCTAATAAACTACATTTTCAACTTCAAAATCACCACCACCACAACTACCAACAAACCACTATTTCCAACTACGAAACCACCACTACCACCCTCCAGATCCAACAAAAATCGTACCAATCGTCAGATCCACCAAGCCATTGTCATCTTCGCCACCACCACCACCAACACCACCACTATCTCCGTCACCACCGCCGCCACCACCACCACCACCACCACCACCAAAGCCAAACCCAAAACCAAAAATAAAAACAACAGGCAAACCATTTCCGTCTCGGGGTCAGAGGTAGCTCCAAGCGCTGCTGCAACTGCAAACATCGATGAGGTACGCCTCTCGAATAATGGCAAGGTGCGAACAATGCCAGTGTCGCCTCTCGCGGCGCTGTGCATTGTTGCGTGTCAATGCTTTTTTTCTTAGGTGAACGCAAATCGGAGATCGATGTTGACTGACCTAACGCATCGTGAGCCCAATGCCGATGGTGGTGTGTGGAGGAGAGAAGAGAGAATGAAGAGATTTAGAAAGAAGTAAAAAATGATTAACTCGAGAGCTAGTTGAAAAAGTATCGGGGGGAATGGGCTTGCAGCCTATGATGTTGAAAGGTATCATGGTGGAAACCCGACCTAGCTGAATGGAGATCCCATGATCTAGGTTTAAAGGGACAACTAAACCATATATATCCGTGTAAATCACTGAGAAGGTTTTCCTTCTACTCATTCCTATGGTGCTCACAGTGATTGGAAGATGCAGGTTAAGCTATGCTTTTAATGACTCTTAAGCTTTGTTGTGAAATGTTGAGTTAAGTGGTCACCTATGTGAGTGTGAAGTGGGGCCGCTTCTATAAGGATTGGGAATGCTACATCCTTGAACAAACACTTGCAGAACCAGGCGACGTGTTCATGGCCAAAACGAACACAACATTGAGAACTATGCTGTGTCTAGAATGGTCCTGTGTGAGGTCTATTGTCTTGGTTTACACAAATGGCGAAACAGTTCAAGGCATCAGATCCACTGGTTTGCTAGTAATACTCGATAGATTTTCACAAGGGAAGGTTCAAAGCTAGATGCTACCTATCCTATACAGGATTGATTCGTTCTACTCTCTCATTAGTCTTCGTTTCCAAATTTTCATTCATGTGGGGGATTGTTGGAAATGAATGAAATTAAAATATCAGTTTCAGTCAGCAGCCCCTCAACTGTTCCCTCTCCTTCAGTTTCAGATTTTATTGATGGAAATGAATTTCATATTTCAATTTCAGCCGTTCATCATTAGCTCTTCAATTTCTCTCTTCAATGTCTTAATGACCACACTCCTCCTCTATGGGTATAAATAGAGGATCTAGTTGGTTGAAGAAACACACACAAACAAGGAAAAAAAAACACAACAACAAGAAACAAAAAGTCAGGTTTTACTCTTTCATTTCCCGCCGACTTCGTTTCCAGCAGTTTGCTTGTTTCTTCATTGTCTTCCTTTGCTAAAATCTTTGAGAGATAGACACGGCGGGTTCATAGGCGGTAAACGTAGTGCAACGTGAACCGACGACCGATTGTATTCTGGGAATCGAACACCGATTAAAACCTCATGCACCCCGGTGAGGCGGCGAATTCGATTTAAGGAAACTGTGTGAACACGGGCCTTCGGTTTGATTAATCTATTACTTTGATTCTCTATTATTTTATACAACAGTTTGTAAGTAAATTCAAAAACATCATCAACCGTGTAAAGCAAATTAATAATAAGAATGTTTAAAAAACACAAAATGGAAGAAATTTTCTATTAATTCGAAGTCGTTACTATGTTATATCAGCAAATAATAGAATGCTTAAAATTTGATGCTAATATTTGAATTTTCTAATCTAATTTTTTGTCCAGAGTGTTAAATTTGGAAAAAACCAATGGTGGATGAGCAGGCAACTCCCTAGTGGAGATATAAATTTATTTTTTTATTCAACGATTTACTGATATACGAATCTGCTATTATGCAATTCAACTTATTTCGCACTAAGCAGAGGGCATTCTGTGTGACTAATTTTTTTTTTTTTTTTAAACTATGATCTAGATATCTATCAAGTTACTGTCTGGCTTTCAATTTTTGACATTTTAAGAGTCAACCATTTAATTTTGTTGCATGCTTCTCAATGGATAATATTCATCCATATTACCAGGAAAAAAAAAAGCAAAGTTTTGCTGAAATGACGATTTAACTGCTATTCTTAATAACTAAAATATTAAATAAAATATAAAATGGAGAGAGTTTGCAATGTGATTTTCATTATCTTAAAACTATGGATGATGCTACGTGCCATTAAATGTGGCCCTGCACAACCACACTATAATCCTAAAATTATTTATGTTCCTTCCCACAAGCACCAACTGGCACATGGAAATGACAAGGACTGTGACCCAACTGCTAAACTAATACCATCAGGCAGATTAAATTAGGGAAAATAAGGTCCATTTCTCATCCTAATCAACTCTACACCTAGATAACACTTCCAGACTCTTTATATTCTTATCCACACAAAACATAAATTAATGCAAAAAATATTGTGAATTCGAGAATGTTGGAAATTTTACGCTTGATACGTGTAACTAGATAGTACTAGATATTATAATTAACAACTTTCCTTATATTTTTCCCCTACTTAATTATTTGTAGTTGAGAAGTGCCTTTATGAGTTTTTTTGTTAGTCAGCCATTAGTTTTGTGTCATTTCTGTTTTTTAGGACAAAACCCGAGCATAGAGCATTCAGGATAACAGTGATGAACATGAGAAGTATTACGAGTTTTTAGTGCACAAGGTTCCAAGTGAAGGGATCAAGAGCCTATGATTTCGTAGAGGATCTTTAAGAGACTCTTTATTATAAAAGATCGTGTTCTATAATTTAGAGAGCATTTATAAGCTCAGTTTTTAATGCTTTTCTTCCGAGAGATTTTGATAAGATGGAATGACTAATCATATTATTTACTATGTCCTTAAATTTTCTGTTTCATCTTTAAGCAATACCATATTCCTCAAGGAATTTAGCAAGCCTTGGACGTTGTTCTCTTGATCTGTCATATTGGTCACAGTATTCACCACTTTGGTTAGATCTAACGTGTTTTATTCTTTTACCGAGTTGATTTTCAACTTCAACCCTATAAGCCTCGAACATGTCTAGTGATTGTGATTTGTCATGAATGACATACATGCAGCCATAGCGAGAATAATCATTTATGAACGTAATAAATGATTGTTAACCATTTCAAGAAGTCAAAGGAAATGATTTACAAATATCTATATGAATTAGTTCTAAGACGTCCGAACTCTTATTGACACTTAATTTCCTTATGTTTTATTTGTTTCCTCTTAATACGATTTACACAGATACTTCAGTCTGAAAAATCAAGAGGATAAAAAATTCCTCTGACACAAGCATTTCGATTCTCTTTTGAGAAATGTGACATAAACGATTGTGCCATAATGAAGCAGAATTTTCATTGGTCAATTTACGTTTAATACATCATGAATTCGCATGCAAATTTTCATTATAAAAGGCAATCGATTGAGCAAGTATATATTATCATTTCTAGCTAAAGAATTGGTAGCCAAAAGATTTGAATCAAGAAAAGATTAAATTTATTATTTCCAAATGAATAAGAATAATCGAATTTGTCCAAAACAGAAATAAAAACCAAATTATGCCTAAAAGATAATACCATAAAAGTCTATTTCAAGTCCAAATTGAAAATAGTATTTAATAATAATCTAAAAGTTTCATAGCTTCTACTTCAATTGATTTGTCGTCGCCCACATAGATGAATCTTTCAGCATCATTTGACTTTCGTCTGTTCAAGTAACGTTGCATAGACACACTTATATTAGTAGTGACACCAGAATCAATCCAACAAGTATATCTAGGTACTGAAACTAAATTAACCTCAGAATAAACCAAAGTGAAAAACATACATTTCCTTACACGCTAAGCGTGGTATTTGGAGGAATTCCACAAAAGTAACTATCAAATGATTCATTATTTTCAAGCTTTTATTGTTTTTTCTTTTAGTTGGACTTCAGCTTCCTTATTCTTTCTTTTCTTGAATTTGTCCTTAGAGGTACTAATCAAGTGAACACTTTCAGTTTTGTCTTACTTCATCTTTTCTTATTTTTTCACACGGTATGAAATAAGCTCATTTAGTGCTTGTTTGGTAGGGATTTTTGGGGGAATAATTGATTTTTGAATAGTGATATGATGAGAAATGTGTGGTTGAAAAAGAAGAAAATATTATTGATGTGATGGAAAATATTATTTTATTGAAAAATGTGTGATTGAAAATGAGAATTAATTTGAGAATAAAATAATACTATCGAAATGAAGTCAAAATACTATTCAATAATGCATTTTTTATTTTTTCGAAGATAACGGTTTTATGTTTTATTCTTTTTGGTAATCAATAAATTAAATTATTATATTCTGTGACGTAATAAGTGGAATTCAAACTAATTATTGTTAATTAATAATATATTTTAGTTGCAGAATTTTTATTTAAAGCAGCCAGTCTAGAAGTCAAAATCGGCATCCCTGATCATGAGAAACACGTGTGAGGCAAGTGCAAGTTGTTCACTGGTTCGCAATGTGCAAATCAAAGCCGCCGCCGCCTTTATAGATGCACGAATAGTATTTACCAAAGATTACAAGTCAAATATTTCATCTAGTCAAATAAAATTTACTAACGAAAACCCTTTCTCTTCCCATTCCCATTTAGCTATTATGTATTATGAGCGAATCCTTACGTAATGACTTTTTTTTTTTTAAAAGTTATCATGCCCTTTTTTAATGGGGAATAAAATCAAATTTTTAGTAGATTTTGATAAAAATTAATAAAATATATTGTTAAAAAATTTTAGAACTCTTGAAATATGAGGTTAAAATTCATTATTAACTTTGATTTGAATTAAAATATATATTTTAATTCTTACCAAGTAGAGGTCAAATGTAATGTCAAGTTAAGACATGGATTGTCGGTTAAATTACTGACCTCGATTTTCAGGGATTCCATTTTGATCCAAATCGGAAAACTCGCATCTTTCTTTTTATACGAAATGAGTTCGACCTTTTTTTTTAGACTGAACACTAATTATCGATTAAAAAATTCTAACCAATTCGAAATCTCCTAAACCACAAGAATCTTTAGTTAGTATGAAATGTGATTAATTTTTATGTTGCAGCAGCTCACACAAGTGTGCTAGATTCAATCAAAATACAGTTTTATATGGTCACTCAAATTGAATATTCTAGATAGTATTGACTTAGACTGAGTCTCTAGTCAACTCACCTCCGTCCCACTTGTGCCTCAACTAATTTAGTTTTTCTACATGTTTTTTATTTTAGTTTTGGACTTTTCTTAGTAACCGAACTTTCCTAACACTTGTCACGCAATTTCCACACCCCTCTCGCCGCCTTTGCTATATAACCACGCTCCCGTACCCGTTCTTTTCTCGTACTCAATTTTCAGCTTTCTCAATTTCTCCAAATTTTAGTTCAGTAATGGCACTTGAAGCATCGAATTCTCCAGCTACTACTACTCCAACTCCAGCGTTTCAGTTCGACAACGCCACCCTCCGCTATCTCGAGCCGTGGACAAAAGGCAAGAGATCAAAGCGTTCAAACAGCGCAGAACACCATGAGCAGCCTACTGAAGAAGAATACTTGGCTCTCTGCCTTATTATGCTTGCTCGAGGTGTCGGCGGTTCAACATCAAAACCCGCCAACGCCAATACTGCCGCCGTTCAGCAGCAAAAGAAAACTCGTCTTCCGCCGCCAGTGATGAAATCTGATGATTCGACAAAGTTGTTGTACAAGTGTTCAGTTTGTGACAAAGCTTTTGGATCTTACCAAGCTTTGGGAGGGCACAAGGCCAGCCACCGGAAACTGAGTTGCCCGAGTGGAGGAGACGAATACTCCATCACCACCACCTCCTCCGCAACCACCATTACTGCTTCAGCCACAACGACGAGTGCAACCAACCGCAGTGGGAGGGTCCATGAGTGCTCCATCTGCCATAAGTGCTTCCCCACTGGACAAGCCTTGGGGGGTCACAAAAGGCGCCACTATGAAGGTGGGGCACCCATTAACAACGGAGGATCCGGCAGTAGCAGTGCAGTGATGTCATCGGAAGGAGTTGGATCCACCGTTACCCATCAACGAGACTTCGACCTTAACAAGCCGGCTTTGCCGGAGTTCTGGCCGGGCTTTGGCTCCGGTGAAGACGAAGTCGAGAGTCCCCACCCTACTAAAAGATCGCGGCTTTCTCTGCCGGCAAAGTTAGAAATGTTTTGAAGGCTAAAATTCAGGATATTCTTGAATCTGTAAGAAGAAAAAATTTGTGTAAATAGTAGTGGACTCGGTGATAGTGATTGTTTAATTGGTTTATTTTTTAATGAAATTTAGACTCAGTTGAAGGCTTAAAGCTTCTATTATTCGCAAATTGCAGTGATAAAAATGTTTTTTTTTTCCTAGTAGCCCAAAATTAAAATGATTTAATAAAAAATTAAGTAAGTAAATTATTGGACATCTAAATAAAATGCGGGGCCTGATTTTACGTGCAGAGATCAGATCCATTAGGATTGTATTTGACGATTGACTGAATACATATGAAAATTATATATAGGGCTATATAATTCATAGGTAACTTTCTCATTTTTTGTGATATCACATCAACATAAGAATTAATAGAGAAAACATATTGAAGAAGAAGATTTAAAACCCCAATAAAAGAATTCAAAAATCAAGAAAAATTATTGGAATAATCAAATTGAAGAACATGATTAAAGATCTAGAAGACAAGATTAAATATTCCAATTCAAGCATCAACATTCAATATTCAAGATACAAATCCATGGATCAAGGTATGTTTTACATTAATTAATTTTTTTGGTGATTTGACGTGGAGATCTTGACAATTCATAATGTTTTATAAAGTTTAAGTTATATGAAAAATTCAACAAGTGATATTAGAGTCAATTCATATAAAACCATTGGGATTAAGGCACCGTTTGGTAACCATTATTCTAGAAAAAAATGCATTCTTTGTGTCAAATCACACCTTTTTTGTGGTTGAAAATGAAGGAAAAGTTATTGATGTGATGAAAAATATTATTTTATTGATGAATGTGTGGTTGAAAATTAGTAGAAGAATGAGAATGAAAAAAAGAATGGATACCAAACAGAGGCTAAATGAAGATTTTTTGGATTTTGGGTATTATTTTCGGCATTACAGCAGCGCCATGCTACGGGTAGGACGCAGGCCAGCAGAGCTTGATTATTGTTGAGCACAAACAGTGCCCAATTTTGGGACGCTGCGACGCCTGCTCACTGTTAAAAAATCGATTTTTTTCCCTTTTGTTTTAGTTGTTAAAATAAAAATAAAAAATAAAAGAATAAGGAATTAACAATTAAAAATTCAAATTTTGGTACTGAAATTTATTTCGGTTATCTAATGTTCTAAATTTATTAATTAAATCATGTTGCCAAAGTAACATCTCTTGCCTAAACTAATTTATTTGGAACATAATGATGGTTGTGTGTTTATAATTCATGCGGATATTCACCAACCCAAAATGGGGTAAATATTTGGCCGAATTACTAAATACTTGTGGTAAATATTGATAATTATAAAGTTTTTTATTTGAACAATAAATCGGTCCAAAAATAGGTTTAATGTTTAACATAATTTATTATCAATATTTGATTAGTACAAATAAAAGTATCACTTACAATTTAGTATTTCTATCTAAAGATTAAATATCAATGTTGTGCTCGGTTTCTTAGAATGAATTTAACATTATTTGAATTAATTAATTGTTTAATACGGATTCTAATCTGAACATATTTCTTTGATATTGTTCTCTATTCAATTAACTCTTCTATTACTATAATATATGCCAACATGAATTCTATGCCTATGCTAAATGAAACCAACTTTAAGGATTGGAAAGAGAATGTTCAGATCGTTCTTGACTGCATGGATTTAGACATTCTTTTAAGGACTAAACAATCTACAGCATTTATGGATAAAAGTTTTGCTTATGAAAAATGGGATTTTGATAAGTGAATCATTTAAATCGCATGAGACTTATGATCATGAATTGTGGTATTCCAGAATCATTCGGGGTTGCTGTGTTCGATAAGATAACTACTGTTAAGAAATTTTTTGATGAAACTGAAAGACTCTTTGCAAAAAATGATAAAGATGAAATTAGTACACTTCTGGCAAACTTAGTTTCACTAAAGTATAAAGGTCAATGAAATATTCAGAAGTATGTCATTGAGATGTCTTATATTGCTTTAAAATAGAAGGCATTAAAGTTTGAGCTATTTGATTATTTGCTCGCGCATTTGGTTTTGATTTATCTTCCTGCACAATACAAACAATTCAATGTGAGTCACAACTGTCACAAGGAAAAGTGGATTCTAAGGGGGTGTTTGTTTTTGATTTGAGCATCAATTCTCATTTTCAATCACACATTTTTCAATAAAATAATATTTTCCATCACATCAATAATATTTTCTTCTTTTTCAACCACACATTTCCCATCATATCACTATTCAAAAATCAATTATTCCCCCAAAAATACCTACCAAACAAGCACTAAATGAGCTCATTTCATACCGTGTGAAAAAAATAAGAAAAGATGAAGTAAGACAAAACTGAAAGTGTTCACTTGGTTAGTACCTCTAAGGACAAATTCAAGAAAAGAAAGAATAAGGAAGCTGCATCCAGTCCAACTAAAAAAAAAAAACAATAAAAGCTTGAAAATGATGAATCATTTGGTAGTTACTTTTGTGGAATTCCTCCAAATACCACGCTTAGCGTGTAAGGAAATGTATGTTTCTCACTTTGGTTTATTCTGAGGTTAATTTAGTTTCAGTACCTAGATATACTTGTTGGATTGATTTTGGTGTCACTACTACTGATATAAGTGTGTCTATGCAAGGTTACTTGAACAGACGAAAGTCAAATGATGCTGAAAGATTCATCTATGGGGGCGACGACAAATCAGTTGAAGTAGAAGCTATGAAACTTTTAGATTATTATTAAATACTATTTTCAATTTGGATTTGAAATAGACTTTTGTGGTATTATCTTTTAGGCATAATTTGGTTTTTATTTCTGTTTTGGACAAATTCGATTATTCTTATTCATTTGGAAATAATAAATTTAATCTCTTCTTGATTCAAATCTTTTGGCTACCAATTCTTTAGCTAGAAATGATAATATATACTTGCTTAATTGATTGCCTTTTATAATGAAACTTTGCATGCGAATTCATGATGTATTAAACGTAAATTGACCAATGAAAATTCTGCTTCATTATGGCACAATGGTTTATGTCACATTTCTCAAAAGAGAATCGAAATGCTTGTGTCAGAGGAATTTTTTATCCTCTTGATTTTTGTTGATATATCGTATGTAAATCGTATTAAGAGGAAACAAATAAAACATAAGGAAATTAAGTGCCAATAAGAGTTCAGATGTCTTAGAACTAATTCATATAGATATTTGTAAATCATTTCCTTTGGCTTCTTGAAATGGTTAACAATCATTTATTACGTTCATAAATGATTATTCTCGCTATGGCTGCATGTATGTCATTCATGACAAATCACAATCACTAGACATGTTCGAGGCTTATAGGGTGGAAGTTGAAAATCAACTCGGTAAAAGAATAAAACACGTTAGATCTAACCAAAGTGGTGAATACTGTGACCAATATGACAGATCAAGAGAACAACGTCCAGGGCTTGCTAAATTCCTTGAGGAATATGGTATTGCTTAAAGATGAAACAGAAAATTTAAGGACATAGTAAATAATATGATTAGTCATTCCACCTTATCAAAATCTCTCGGAAGAAAAACATTAAAAATTGAGCTTATATTCTCAATAGAGTTCCAAGTAAAGTAACTATCGAAATTTTTTCTTCCATTTAATAAAATAATATTATAGATAAATTCAAATTTTTTCTTATTTTTAAACAACTCATTTTCCATCAATACACTATTTAAAAATGAATTTTTTTAACAAAAAGGGGATCAAACAAGCCCAAAATCAAGAATTGTAGAAATATTTTAATTGTTAAATAGATAACAAATTTACAAATCGAGACCAGTGTATTACACAGTATCCTGAAAATAAATTCGTCTCATCATCTTAAATCCTGGAGGTTTCATTTGAGCCTCTATCTTATAGGATATTATAGAGAAAATCAATAGAAATTTAACACTGAAGTTTTTACACCGACAAATTGAATTTGCTCCGAACTATCACCAAAACTCCTGACAAAAAGTGCAAAATTCTAAGCACAAAGAAAATGCATAAAAGATGAAAATTTTCAAGTGTTTGAAATGAGGAAAAACTGACTATATATAATTTCAATTAGTACACTTTGAACTCCAATTTCTTATTCACATAAACATCATTTTTGAAAGGTAAATATATGATTTCGATATTCTCACGGAGAAAAACATGAATTTATTTTAATCTTCAAAAATGAAAGAACATGTTCCACTAAAAATATGCCAAAATAGCCTATACACAAGCTATTTTTTCAACAATCTTATTCTTTTCGATAACTTTTCAACTAACTCTCTATTCAATCATTTAGTTAGCAGATCCGTAATGTCATCATTTGACTTCACATGGTCAATAGAAATTACCTTGTGATATTATATATATGAAGTATATGTCTATTGACTTATCATTATACATTGCTCTGTGTCTTTCCAATTGCAGATGTCAATGTATGCATATTGATGGCATAAGGCCACTTCAGGTTCAATTCTGTACTAGAATTAATGTTTTTAACATTTGCAACAATACTATATTAATCCAATTAAAGACATGTTAATCTTATCTCTTACAACAACATTATTATAAAACAATGTAATTCAATTTAAAAATATACAAATAATAGATTTTCTAATAAGATCCATTCACCAATGTATACAACTTACCTTAATCAAAATGAAGAAAATTCAATGAATAGATCAGAAAAAGAATAAGATGAAGAAAGATGATGCCTAATGGCTTCAATTATTTGAGAAATGATAGAATGATCGAGAAAAATTTAGGTAGCTCAATTTTGATTCTTTGAAATTTGAATTATGAAATTGGATTTAGGCTGAAAATAGGAATATGATATTTTGGGCTCAATTTATTAGTTGACAAATAAAACACGAAAAGGATATTTTTTTGGCTCAATTACTTAGTTGACAAATGAAAGAGAAAATTAAAATAATTTGACTTATTTAATATAAAAAATTAATAAAATTAGGGAGATGCGGTTCTTATTCTGTCTTGATTTAGAATCTAGAATCGAACAAAATTCGTCGGTTCTCGATTCTGATACTCGAATTGAATCGCTCAATTCAATTCGAGAGTTTTGTTTAGCCCTACTCTTCACCACATTTATTTAGGGTTGTAAACTTAAATTTCATAATAGATCCGGATATGATCGTTTGTTTAAAGGATTTTCATGATATAGCTACACATCCTAATGTGAACACAAATCTATTTGTAGACTTTAAATATTTTATATAAAATACTAATTTATTAATCGTGTAAGCTATGTTTGGCTTATTACAACTCATCAAGTACATCAGATATCAAATAATTCTAGAGTACTTTACTTGAGAGACACTTCACCTTTATTTTTAGATAGATGCTGACTTGTATCTATGAGTGTTCTAGTCATATCAGAATCATCCTTGTTAGATTAAAAAAAAAAAAATTATCCACATAATGTGATTGACTTAAAACGAATCTATTTGATATTCTTAAAATTTCAACTCCAAATATCACATCGGTTAAATTCATACATTTCATGTCAACTTTTGAATTCAACATATTTTTTTAGTAAAATTTAATTATCTTAATATTACTATAAAAAATAAGCATATTGTCAACATAATGACATAAAATAACATAACATTTTTCAACGTTGTTGACGTAAATGTATTTGTTGCACTTGTTGATCCTAAATCCTCATTATATCAGACATTATCAAATTTTTCATGCTACTGTCGTGCTTATTTCAAGTCATTTAATGACTTCATCAATTTATAGGTTTTTTTTTCATATCCTGGTATTGAAAATTTTTAGGTTGTTTAAATTTCTTTATCTAAATCTTCATTAAAAATACAATTTTAAAATATATTTGATGTATTTTAATATTTTGCAAAGCTACAATCGTAAGTATCATTCTAATAGATTACAATATCATTCTAATAGATGTTATTCTTATTATTGAAGAATATGTATCAAAGTAATCAATATTTTCTTGTTGTTTGTAAACTTTTATCACTAGTTTATCCTTACACTTCTCAGTTGTTTCATCAACTTTTATTTACCTTTTAAAAATTTATTTGTAACGTAGTGGTTTGAATCCCGAAAGAACATCCACAACTTCCATGAATGATTTTGCAAAATAGAATTTATTTTACTATTAATAGACTATTTCCACTAAGATCCCTGTAAAAAGTTTATAGATTCTTGAAATTTTCGAAATTCACTTTTTAGCATATAGGTCAGAAAATAAGAACTATAAAATTTTTCTTTTTCTTTTTTTTTTTTTTATTTTCCTAAGTCTTAGTTTAATCTCAAATTTCTCTTCTAGTCCATAGTCTTTACTATTTTTAATCGTAGTCTCATGTGTCTGTTTAGAAAAAAAATATTTCATCTTCGGATTTGTACATAAAAACATGTTCGGAGAATGAAGAAATTTTTGATTTCATTATCGTAATTTTGTGTATGTTTGAGATTTTAGACTCATGCACAAGAAATTGATAACTATTTTGTGTATAGCCAATGAAAATGCAATCTACATTTCTTGAGTTTATTTTCATCTTCTTTGATGTAGATACAACCACTTTGACAAGACATCCCCACACTGAGCAGTATTTAGAGCAATGATTCATTCCATAACTTCTAAAGACTCTTCTCTCTCTTTTTTTTTTTTGGACACTTTCACAACTATCACTTCAATCACTTCTCAACACCTTATTTTTTCATTTAATTGATTTTCAACTTCATTCTTATAAAAAAAATAATTTTTTCTGTTATCTCGTCCTTGCTTTTAAGCATATATACATAACAATGTAATAAAATACTTATATTCTACCTCTTGTTGTATTGATTTTAAATCATATACATTACTTTGAATTAAATTTAGTGGTTTTGTATCTCTTTCAATTGATTGAAATGATGATCTTGTCACTTTTGCCTCAATACAAGCTTCGCACTTATATTTAGAATCAATATGAAACATGGGTACGCAATTCAAGTTAACTCATCTATACAAAGTATCATAATTAACATGCTCTAGTCTAGCATACCACAAATTGAGAGACTTACGCAATTAAGTAGAATAATTAACTTTATTCACTTTCGGCTACACCCACTTAAGGTATGTTTTAAATATCGAAGTACCCTATTCAATACCTTTCAGTGATCATGGCTTGGATTACATGTGAACATACTTAATTTATTAACTGCGAACGCAATATCAGGATGTGTGTAGTTCATTAAATACATCAGATTTCCAATAACCTGAGAGTATCTTAATTGCTGTACAGGTTCACCAGAGTTAAGTGTAGACTCATGTCTACCGGAGTTTTGACTGGACTTTCATCAAAGACTCCAAATCTCTTTAGCACAGACTCAACATAATGAGATTGTAAAAGAATGAGGCCATCTGGTGCTTTAGAAATTTTAATTCCAAGAATTACATCTACTACACCCATTTCCTTCGTGTCAAAATGTTTTGTTAACATTTTCTTAATAGACACAATGATATCATGATTGGTACCTAAAATTAGCATATCATCCACATATAAACATACTAAGACATATGCTTTCGTTGTACTATTATTATACACACATTTATCACACTCGTTAATTTTAAAATCATTTGACAACATTGTTTTGTCAAACGTTTGGTGCCACTGCTTTGGCGCCTGTTTTAATCCACATAAGGATTTAACGAGTCTGTAAACCTTTTTCTCTTGTCTATGAGCGACAAATCCTTCAGGTTGCTCCATGTATATTTCTTCTTCCAACTCACCATTTAGAAAAGCTGCTTTAACATCCATTTGATGAATTTTGAGATTATGTATCCCAGTAATTGTAATGAGGATTCTTATCGAAGTAATCCTCGTTACTGGTGAATAAGTATCAAAGAAATCAAGACCTTCCTTTTGTTTATATCTTTTTCCTACCAAACAAGCTTTGTATTTATCAATAGATCCATCCGATTTTAATTTTTTCTTAAAAATTCACTTGCATTCTATATGTTTATTTCCAGGTGTGAGATCAACCAACTCCCAAGTATGATTTTACATTATCGATTCAATTTCACTATTTATAGCTTCTTTCCAAAAAGGAGCCTCTGGTGTTGACATTGTTTCACTGAATGTCTTTGGTTCATTTTCGATCATGTACGTTAGAAATTTTGAACCGAAGGACGTAGACTTTCTAGCCTTTTTACTGCGTCTGAGTTCTTCTTCATTTTCATCATCATTTGCAGTATCGTAAGTTCGTTTTGTTGAACTTACATCACTTTTATCTTTATGAGAAAAGATATCTTTGAAGAAACTTGCATTCCTTGATTCAATTATTGTATCTTCATGTATATCCGGAATCTCGGATTTATGCACAAGGAAGCGATATGCACTACTGTTATGAGCATATCCAATAAATATGCAATCTACAGTTTTTGGTCCCGTTTTTATTTGTTTAGGTTTTGACACTTCTACCTTTGCCAAACACTCCCATACTTTCAAGTATTTATATGAAGGTTTATTACATTTCCATAAATCGTAAGGTGTTTCATCCTTTACTTTGTGTGGAATTTTGTTAAGAATATGGTTTGCCGAGAGGATAGCCTCCCCCCACAAATTCTGTGGTAGACCAGAACTAATCAACATAGTATTCATCATTTCTTTAAGCGTGTGATTCTTTCGTTCCGCAATACCATTAGATTGAGGTGAGTAAGGAGTCGTTGTTTGATGAATGATGCCTTGTTGAGAACAAAATTCTTCAAACGGTGCTCCATATTCTCCACATCTATCACTTCGAACAATTTTTATTATTTTGCTAAGTTGATTTTCAACCTCATTCTTATAATGTTTAAACATTTCCAAAGCATCATCTTTGCTTCTCAATAAATAAACATAACAGTACCGAGTGCAATCGTCAATGAAAGTAATGAAATAATTTTTCCCACCTTTACTTTGTACGAATTTCAAGTTACATATATTGCTGTGAATTAATTCTAAAGGTAAAATACTTCTATCAACTAAAGGAAATGGTCTTTTGGCTAATTTAGCCTCAACACAAGTTTCGCATTTGTGATTATGATCGAAACTTAAAGAAGGTAGCAAATTTAAGTTCATTAATTTGCATACAGATTTAAAGTTTGCACGTCCTAATCTTTTATGTCATACACAAGAAGATTCAACAATATACGCAAAAGTAGAAGTTTCATTAATCTTGTTCAATTTAAGTACAATAGTAAGGACGTTCATCTTGAACATTGCATCAGTCATGTAACCCTTTCCAACGTACATCCCATTTTTAGTTAGTACAAATTTGTCAGATTCAAATACTAACTTAAACCCATTCTTGTTAAGAATAGTACAAAACGAGATTTTTCCGAATGTTCGGCACATGCAGCACATTGTTGAGGACGAGTTCCTTGCCAGATATTACCTTCAAGGTCACCTTTCCTTATCCTTCAACTTTTGAACTTGAGGAATTTTCCATGAACAGTTGTTCCCCATCGATAGTTTTGTAATCAGAGAACACGTTCTTTTCAGCACAAATGTGGCGAGTGACACCAGTATCCACCCACCATTCCCTGGGATTTTCCACACTATTACATTCAGATACTACAGCAGATAGGTGCATTTCTTGAACACTTTCAGTCAAATTTTCAGTTTCAACAATATGTGCACGGTCATTCTGCTTTTTAGGCTTGCGACAGTCAATTGCACGATGTCCGGTTTGCCACAATTGAAGCAGTCCCCTTTGAACTTCTTGTTTTTCTGGTTGTTTTCATATTTCTTCGGAGCAAAGTTTGAGTATTTCCTTTTCATATTCTTCTTTGAACTTGATTCAGCCATTAACTTTCATGCTTGATCTCTCGTTCCTCCTTTCAGATTTCTTAGTATCTTCTTCGATCCTCAAATGCGCAATCAGTTCATCCATGTTCATTTTCTTACGTTTGTGTTTGAGGTAATTTTTGAAATCTCTCCATGCAGGCGGGGGTTTTTCAATTATGACTACTACTTGGAATGACTCACTTAGAGTCATTTTTTCAACATGTTAATCATGGAGGAGTACCTGCAAATCTTAAACTTGGGAAATAACATATTTAGAGTCAATCATTTTATATTCCAAAAATTTACTGACAAGAAAGTTTTTAGATCCAGCATCTTCAATTTTATATTTTTTCTCTAAAGATTCCCATAATTCTTTTGCAGTTTCATTATGCTATATAGACCATATATCGAATTATTCAGACCATTCAGTACATAGTTTTTGCATAAGAAATTAGAATGTTACCAGGCCAGCAAGCAAATAATCAAAACTCGATTATTTTCTCCTTGTTGAACAGAAGGAGGATCCTTCGTGAGAAACTTTGCCAGGTTCAGAGTGGTGAGATAGAACAGCATTTTCTGCTGCCATCTCTTAAAATTGACCCCATTAAACTTTTCAGGTTTCTCTTCGTGAGGAATATGAGTTGAAGAAAAAAGACCAGTCAAGTTGGTGTCACAATAGGGGTCACAGCCACAGTAGGGGGAGTTGTATTAGTCCCAACATTGTTAGCCATTTTTGTTTTCAAAATAGAAGATCAACAAGTTAGAATTTACCAATTTAAATTCTACAGAATAATTTTATCGTACAAGAATCTGCAATGTTAGAAATAAGCAAATACAATTTTGAAATACAGTAATAAAAACGTCTTAAGATTGTTGTCTATTTTACATGCATAGAATAAATTTTCCAAAATTGTTAAAAACAGATTGACAATTGCAGAACAGTAAGAACAAAATGCATAAACACGAGCAGAATTCGGAATAGGGATAATCGAGGCGAGAATTAGGCTCTCTGTCCTTAAGACATTTTTACCCCGTCACACGGTGCTTATGGTATGTGGTAAAGCGTCTCCTAAGATACAACGATCAGACACTTGCAGAAGCAGTACTTCGACTACAAGACAACGAACTAAAATGGAAGTACTCTTGTGTAGAATAATGCATAAGGAAGAGAATGTATGTAGAATGAATTTGTGAGTTTTTTGTGTGTTTTCGATGAAAGTCTGAGGACCATTTAAATAGATGAGAGAGTTGACGGTTGAGCAGTTTCCATACAACTCACCACTCACGCTCACTTAACGCACGATTTTTGCAAACTGATGGGGCAGTCAAAGAGATGGAATTAATTGAATTCGGATAAAAAAATTAAATAAATTTTATCCAAAAAATTAATATTGACACAGGCCGGGCCCAAGCCTACGGCACGGGACACGAACCTGAGTCGACCGGTCGGATGGAGGGTGGCGACGCGCGAACGCGCATGCGTGGCCTTGGATTAGTCTAGACTTTGTCTAAAACTCCTCCTTTTCAAAAACTATTGGTACCCCTTGGGGCCCAAACCCATTTCCAAACTTGAGGTTTATTAAGTGGTTCCAAGTTGTGTTTGCAACCTATGTGGGATTGGAACATTTTTTCAATTCTTTCCCATTTATTCATCTTATTTATTGTCCAACTTTCAATCATAATTTCTCATTCATATTGAAATGGTTTTTCACAATTAAATATTCTACACTCATCTACTCGGAATGTAGAATTTAATTGAACCTTAATTTCGATAAATCAAACATCAGGTCCCTCTTATAATTGTGGTCAAAGTTGACCAAATTGACCCACCATTTCCAACAATTTACACTACACATTTTAACTTTTATGTTACATAATTTTTGTTTGTAAAATATATAATGCATTTATTTTCATAACAAAATTTATGGCAGGCTTTGAAAGAGTACAAATAAAACTCCAATGTTTGCTGAGCTTAACTCGTTTACTTTTCAAGAAAATTTATGTTTTAAATGTTACTGCAAAATTTCATATATTGACCTTCTTGAAGAAGTCAAAAGTTGAAAAGATAGTCATACGAATAATGCTTCTTTCTTTAGGGAAGACCTGAAAATCATCGAAGTGGAGATTTTGAGGAGGGTGATGCTACTGTGACAGCTCCAGGGGGCTCACGTGGCATCCCTCTATTGGGTGGGGATCTATCCCATAGACTCCCAACGAATGGGGGCGCCATGTGCATCCCCAAGAGTGAGACCCTGTTATAGTGGCTTACTTCTTTAGAGGAATATCACAAGCAAATTTTAATGGAAAACTCATTTGTACAATAATTAGGAGGTTGTAATTTTGACAACCTCTCACATTAGGGTGAGATCTGCTAATTAATTAATTATCACTTTAATGGACAATTTTCATAAAAAAAGAAGACAAACGGACACCAAACTTTCAACATTTTCTATGAAAAATTATACCAATCAAATATAATTAATTACAATTCCCAGGAAAACAATTTCTAAACAAATCAATTCCCTATAAAATATTTTCTTTCCACCTATTTTCCACATTTACAATCAAACGGATGCTAAGTGATTTAGCAAGTCTGTTAAATAATATATAATTTGGATTTATCTTAAAAATAAATAAATGTTTCGGTGGTACACGTATTAGATCAAAAGGTGTGTTCACGGTTCTTGTATTAATTTCTCCCAACACGACGCTTATTCTCGACGTGTGGACCTACTTGTACTTTTCTCGCAACTCATACAATAAACGTTGAAAGATAGTAAAAATTAGTAGACCCCACCCTAACGTGAGAGGTTGTAAAAATTACAATCTCCTAATGATTGTACACCAAGTATTGTTGAATTTTAATAGTTGCAAAAGGTGATGAGGTGGAATATTATCGTTCTTCCGGTACAACAATTAGTCAGGGAAGAGAGATAGCAAGTTAACAAAAAGTGATAAAGTGCACAATGAGAGCATAATTGGATATGGTTAATTACAGAAGTATGGAATATTTGGGGTTCGATTTCAAAAATTATATAAATGAGAAGTATTTCATAAATTAGGCGTGGCTTCAAATGTCTAAGAGTATGCAACTTTTTGACTTGTATATAAATTATTTATAGTGAATTTGAGAACCTATATTTAATAAGGTACAATAATATTAACTACTATGCCCACTTAGTGTAGATAAAAAATCAGATTTTTAGTAATTTTGATAAAAAGTTGATGAAATGTGCGGTTGAAAAATTGTTATTTTATTAAATGTGTGGTTAAAATTAAGAGAAATGCTATTCATCATCATTGGGGATGCATCCCCAGTTTATGTGGCGTTAATGTGGCATTAAATGATAGGTGAAATTAAATAAATCATTTAATTTCACCTATCATTTAACCAATCATTTACATCCACATAAATTGAAGATGCATCCCCATTGGGGATGAATAGCATTTTTCTAAAATTAATTGTTAACTTTGACTTAAAATTTTGATTAAATTTTAATCTACCCCAAATAGGGGCTAACAGTTAATGTCGTTAAAATGTATGTAATTTCTTTTAAACAATAACCTAAAATTGTTACACCACCATCTCATCATCACCATCACCATCACCATCACCATCACCGTCAACAGTCATCAATATAAAATGTTTACATATATTGTTGTTATAATATATTTTATTACTTTTATAGTGTAAGTATTGATACGTTCCAAATTACATACCAATTAATTTTCCTTACTTAGTTTAAACGTGTTGTCTTAAATAGTAATATGGCAAGTAAGAGTCATTTTCCGCAGAGAATTTGTTCAAATTAATGAATTACACACTAGAAAGTAAAATTAACAGTTATATATGAAATTGATTACATTGGTAGTTGAACTAATGAAAGCAATAAATTCAAAAATAGAAAAGATTTGAATTATGAAATAAATAAAGTAATTTTTTTAATTAAATATGTGAAAATATGATTGAGGGGTATTTCGTTACCACGAGAATGATTTTCCTATCAATTATCACAATGAATTTTCGTTCTCTAGATCAACAACAATTCGATAATAATTACAAGCTCAATTATTTCAATCTCTTCTTACACGTTAGTTGAATAAAACAAGCTCTTTATTCAACTATATTCATTAAACAACCTAGAACAAGTTCTCTGGATTTAATTTAACAAAAGCTTTATGACAAAAGAGATGAATTGAATTAAGGGTAAACTCACAAGCTTGGTTTACTCACTTAAGTGTTAATCCACATACAATCAATTGAAAATTCCTCACAATCTATTGAAATATAATTGTTATAAGGTTTTAGAATAAATAGCTATTACGTACTATATATATATATATATATATATATATATATATATATATATATATATATATATATATATATATATATATATATATATCTCTCTCTCTCTCTCTCTCTCTCTCTCTCAAAATAGCATTCATTGAAACAATTCAATCATTTAGTTGTACACTTAAACAATCAAGAAGATCAAAATCAACAATTAAAATAATGGATTAAAAACATCAGTCAAGAGAACTATAAACCACAAATAAATTGAAAATCATAACTCGAGTTTGAAATCACCCCCAATCACAAATATATTTAGTTATCCATGAAATACTCAAAAATAACAAACAAATTCTTACAACACATTAATGGAAAATAGATTAAAAAAAAGAAAAACTTATTGATAAAGAGAGAAATTGTTGAGAGTTCTTCAATATCAATGGATATTCTTTTCCAAGTTATTTCACCATCACCATATTCCAATCTTGCACCCAAAATACCTAAGAGAATCAAAGGAAAAAAAGAAGAAAGAGAAAGAAAGTAGAGAAAAAATGAAAAAGAAAAATAAGACAGGAAGACGCAGCTTCTATTCTCCAAAACAGGGCTGCAATTTTTAATTTAAAACCCTCATATCTAAATTGTAGCCCAAGCCCCCAAATTTCAAAACGTTATAATCTTGGTCCCTGAATTTTGGAATTTTTGCGTCTTTGGTTCTTTTTGCTCATTTCCCCATTAAATTCCCTTTAATCATCATTCAAACTCGGGTTTTCACATACACAATAAAAATAACTAAATTAAGTAATAAATTTCTAATGAAAACTCAAAAATATTTAAATTTAATGGTCCGAATAAGTGCAAAAACCCGCACTTATCAAGTATTCTAAAATTTTAGCTCGAAATTGTTATAACATCTCGCCGTCGCCACAATCACACTCAACACACCAACACCAACATCACCCCCAATATTAACACATGAAAATTACATAGATGTAACATTAATTATTTTGATTTATAACTTATCTACCCACCACCATTACAATCCACCACCATCAAGTATTGCCGCCATTACCATCTCCTCCAAAAGTTAAATCACCATAAAAACCAATAACTGATTAAGTTTGCATCATCACACCACCAACGACGATGTCATCACATACCACCACAAAAACCAATCACCACATACACGAACCATAACAAAACCACCACAATCACGACCATCTACACCTCCTAAATTGCAAAAATAAAAACAAAAATCAAACAAGTGAATTCCAGCTATGGTATTGGTAATGGCAGGGGTGATGTCGCGTAGTCAACTATGGTGCAAGGTGATAGTGGTGATGGTAAGAACAGTAGTGATTAATATGAACATTTTTGTAGTGGAGAAAACTTATATTATGCATGCCAATTTGAACATTTTAAACTAAATCATGAAAAGTAGATTTTTTATATTTGACATAGCAAAGGGAATTCATTGTCATCTCCTATATATTTTATGATCATTTATATGGAATTACACGAGAATCATAAATATTTTATGTTGGCTCATAATACTCGCAGAAGAGTATGATTTATGTTATGTATCATCAATCTAGATGTCAATACAATGACATTAAGAGTGATTAATACCTTTTTTGAGCTACATTACTCTAATTTATAATTGATTTTGATGAAATAAAGGCGTGCATTATAAGATTTGCTTGACACGAGCACGTTAAAATGAAAATGCTTTTTGATCCCTTGCCTTAGTATTGTTGATTTTATATCCTACAAGTATACGATTTGTAACAAGTAATAAAGTGAATTTAAAATGCCGGTTTATCGTTCCTACAAAAATTACTATCTAACTAATTTTAATTGTTATCCTAAATATCATTAATCTACATACACAATTAAAAAGTGGTTCTTTATACGATGATTTAAGTGTTAGAAATTACAATTTTATCATAGATATCTTCTTAATCTCAATCACCAATTTTTATCATATTGATTACACGTACCCGATCGAATTCTTCTAAATTAATTGATTTACCCCTCTCGTGTTCAAACCCATTATACCTAATGAAATCAACCCACCATATCTCTATGTAACGAATAAGCTTCAGTCAAGAGCATTCAATCACTAAAGAATTCATTTAATAGCCGCGACAAACATAAAAATGTATCTTTACCCTTTTATCTAAATTGCATATTTTTACTAAGTAGTATAAATAAATAATTCGTCTCTTGGTGTAACTATCATTCACAAATCAATGATTTAGTGATCAATTAATAAAAAAAATTAAGAATGAAAATAAAAATAATTCACAACATCAATTGGAGGCTAAAACTTAAGAATTAAAATTAAGGTTCAAAATCAGGCTACTATCGTTCATCCTAATTAATTAATTAATCAATTACATATCACGGGAGAAGAATAAAATAAGAAAGAATTAAAGTACATCATCCGATTTTAAGGGGAAAAGGGAAAAAGATGAAGATTTTGTACAAGAATCGGCCTTCTTCTCATAAAGACCTTGAAACCATATATTTTCAATTTTTCACTACTTATGTGGGTTTCTTTTCTTATAATTGCACTACGCCAAAAAACACCATTTGCAACACATAAAAGGCAACATTTGGTAGTTAAATGTTGCCAAAGGGATCTATCGCAACATTTTAATACACGAATGTTGCTATTGCTTAACAAAATTGAGCTTTAGCAACATTTTTTAAGTAAATGTTGCTAATGTTGCCTTTTTGCAACGTTTTTTTAGTGTTGCAAATTTTTTTATTTTTCGCAACGTTTAAAAAACGTTGCGGTAGACAAAGCTTTTTGTAGCGTTTATAAAACGCTGCGAATAGTGTCTTTCGCAGCGTTTTTTAAACGTTGCGAAAGATGCATCTTTTGCAACGTTTTTTAAACGTTGCGAAATATGCTTCTTTCGCAGCGTTTAAAAAACGTTGCGAAAGAAGTTTTTCACATTTTATTTTTAATTTTATCGATAGTTTCGCAACGTTCGTTTTAGAAAATGTTGATAAAAGTCTCGGCTCCCTTCTAAATTGGATTCAACATTAACCCTATCTACTCTCCGCCTCTCCTCCGCAACTCCTCTCGTCTCTGCCTCTCCTCTCATATCATCTCCGCTTTCGCCTCCGCCTCCGCCTCCGCCTCCACCTCTTCTCTATCGTTTGAAATTTTTATTTGAAATCATAGGTGGATTCCCGACGGGTTTGATGCCGAGCAGATTTGGCAGCAAGTTAACCGGAAGCCCAGCCCCTGCTCCTCTCCCTCCACCGCAATATCAAACACTTTGATAAAAACCCTGAAGAGATTGAGAAACGATTCGACTTGGGGAGAGAGACCTTTAGGGAAAATCGAAAAGAAGAGACTGACGATGGGAATGGGGATGTGCTTGGTTCGTATTTTTATTTTTTATTTTTTTTGAAATTGGGCTGCCTACCATTGCCCTGGTAAGTGAATTCTGCTGCTATTATTGTTATTTTATGTTATTTGATGTTTGCTAGGAAAGTGTTTGATTTATAGTGTCAATGAAATTGTTCTGTAGTTGTGGCACTTGGTTTTGGCGAAATTAGACTATTCCAATCTGAGATACCCAACTCTCGTGTTTGTTCCTCCAATTTTAGCTCTAATTTATTTCCAGTTCAACTGTCTACATTCACTTCTCGGTTGCTCATTTTAATCTTCTTTGTTTGGCAGAGAGAATGTGGCAATGCTGAAACGGTGCTCTAATTTATTTCCATGTTTATATTGTGATGTTCCATGTAGTGGTTACTTGAGTAGGTGTTGTACTTGCTGTGATGATTCCTTCCTTTTATTTAATTGCTGCACTAGTTTTCCCGTGGATGCTGTAATAATGCTCATAAACTCACTTTATTGCTTAGTAAAAGGTATAATTTGGTAAAATCATTTTATAGCCTGATAAAATGTCTTCTTCAAAGCTCTGTCATACACTCCTTGCATGTTCCCTGTTTCTTGATAGTGTTATGCCCTTTGACACGCTTTTGGATACAAGTTTGTGATGTGAACATCCGAGGTATACCAAATCAGACTATCAATTCCGAGACCACTTCAGTTAGAACAAGGAATGGATGGGATGCAGGAATAGATACATGGAATTAAGTTTGTTGAAAGCTTTAAATTTTGATTTGCCATATTTGGTTTTGTGAATACTTATTTAATTTGTCTTTAAACACCGGCTAATTTCATTTTTCCATATTAAGTTTGTATTGTTAGGTGATGTCCCATTCCCATCTGATTGTTAAGTTTGTATTAATTTCTAGCAATACTGCATTTTGGGTTATCTTTTGGGTTTGATATCTGGGGTTTTGGGTAAATTTTTGATCTTGAGGGTGTTCTTGTTGTTGTCTTTGGTCATTTGTTTATGGAATTTTATGGTTGTTGAGTACATGTTATTTATCCTAAGTTGTGGAGTTATTAATAAAGAACTTTGATTTTTCATATTTGGGATTTATATGCTTAATTGTAGGCTTAATCATGTATCTTTATGTTTAGTTATAGGAGAGAAATGTGTATATATATCTGTCCCTTAATAATTATTGAGGTGTCGAAATGAAATGCAGACTTTCTACATGGCGCTAATTTGTTTTCCAGCCTAAATTGCTTGATCCTTGTGACAGTTTTTGACATCGTGCCTTATTTATTGGCTACTAATTGTCTGATAGTGGATTGAAGGTAAGTTGAAAATTGGACACACTTGGAGATTTTGTGATTATGAGAAGTAATGGGCAACCTGTTTACAATTTTTGTGTATCTGTTGATGATGCTACCATGGCTATCTCACATGTTATAAGGTAAAGCATGGTCGTACTTCCAAATTTTGCCAATAGAAACAATTGGCTGATGTAAATGCTGTTTCTCTTTCCCTGTTTATATGTTTTTTACTTTTCATGAACTTGCTCTTTAACTTACATTTCTATTTCAGAGTGGAGGAACATTTGCCAAATACTCTGAGGCAAGCTTTGATATATAAAGTACTGTGTCTTTCCTCTTCATTTGAGTTGAGTTGTGCATTTGTATTGCGCAAGTAATTTCTGTTGGCCATGTGGATAAGCTAATAGAGAAATACATTTGTTACTTTAAACCAGGCGCTTGGATTCGCAATGCCTTACTTTGCACATGTTTCTTTAATTCTCGCACCTGATCGGAGCAAACTTTCGAAAAGGCATGGTGCAACTTCAGTGGGTCAGGTAATCAATCACACTATTATTTCTGTTTCCCTTTAAAATAGGTCTTGTTTTCAACTTATCTAAGTAGAAATACATCTCTGATTCATAAAAAATAACAGTAGGAAATATATATATCCATGTTACTGGATTGTTATCACTTTATTTCCATATCCCATCGATTACTTTTTCTCCTTATCCAGGACTAATATCATTTGTAATATTTCCACTTGATAGTTCAGGGATATGGGATTTTTACCTGAGGCTATGGTTAACTATCTTGCATTATTGGGATGGGGTGATGGTACTGAGCATGAGTTTTTTACACTTGACTAACTTGGTTAGTTTCCTAAATCTGTGTTATACATGTAATGCTTCTTGCAGCTTAAGTTGATAGATGTATTTATGTTCCATTAATGTAATGACTTCAAAATCTATCATGGTTCATTTTGTAGTTGAAAAGTTCACAATTGAGCGTGTTAACAAAAGTGGAGCTATTTTTGATTCAGCAAAGTTAAGGTAAGTATGGCATTTATAGACATTACATAATTAAAAATTCTTTATTGCACTTGTAATTCAATATAGCTGCAGCCACTTATATCGAATTCTGGGATTCATTGTTAGTTTTACACCTTTCGTCATAGTAATGTCATTTTTGTTAATCTAATAATTATGCTTGCTGAGCATTATTGCATTTGATTGATTCCATTGAACTTATTTCTTAACATCGAAGGTGGATGAATGGTCAATATCTGAGATCTCTTCCTTCGGACGACCTAAACAAGCTAATTGGTGAGCGATGGAAGAGCACTGGCATCTTTACAGAATCAGAGGGGAGCTTTATAGAAGTAAAAGTTCTCTCTTCCATGAACATTATTGTAGCAGGATTTTCCTTTTTATTATTCACATAATGAAATGAGATATTGGAAATGCTAGAAGTTTTCCAGTGAGTTATAGATTGATTTGAGCTTGTATAACGGTATTCTATCCCCTTCTTGAGATATTGGTCATTTGACTGGAGGCTTATCACATCACATTGATTATTCAAAGCTTTTGGCTGAGCATTTGATTCCAACTTCTACATGAATTGCTTGATGGCTGACTTTTTAGTTTAAGGTTTACCATTACTTGATGGGTGAGTATTGGCTTGCTTTTGGAATGGAAGAAGTTTCACTGTTGTTTGAAAAAGATTGCTCCGTTAATTTCTCTCTCTCATTTTATTTGCAGTAACTTAGTTTTTTATTGTCTTTCTCAACCCATAACTGAGTAGAATTTTTTATTGTGCATGTGTTTGTAAACAGGAGTATATCTTATTTTGCAATGGTAGAGCCCTTTTGTTAGAGCTTCAAGTGGTTCCCAATAGAGTTATGTGGTATTGCTATAATGATGCTTCAGTGGGGGACGGCTTGGATGATGCAGGGTTGTGCGAAGTACCTGGTTCCAGCATTTGGGATGATATTTTATGTCTCTACTTCTTCCAACAATCTAGTTAGTGGAATGATGGATGACAAAATTGTATTGTTCATCTTACTTCTTTTTCGATAGGTTGTGTTGTATCACATTCGAATTTTGTATCGATTCAAAAATTTATAATAAAATTATCAATTTTTATGCAATTCCAAAATGGTTTCACAAAGTGTTATTTTAATTTTCTAGATCAATTACTCAATTACCAAAAAAAAAAAAAAAAAAAGGTCTACGGCAACGTTTTTTAAACGTTGCGAAACAGTATACGGCAACGTTTAAAAAACATTGCAAAAGACTCTTTTGCAACGTTTTTTAAACATTGCCGTATACTCTTTTGCAACGTTTAAACGTTGCGAAAGGTCTACGGCAACGTTTTTTAAACGTTGCGAAAACTCTTTCGCAACGTTTTTTAAACGTTGCCGTAGACCTTTCGCAACGTTTTTTAAACGTTGTCGTATCCCTTCCCTCTTTCGCAACACTGCACTTTGCAACATTTGTAAAAACGCTGCAAAAGGGCTTTTGCAGTGTTTTTTGGCCTTTGCAAAAGCCCTTTTTTGGTGTAGTATTGATATGACTTTTGTGTCCTAATAGGCCCCATTGACTTGTATAATATTTTATAATAATCCTTACAGCCTCCTTTAATTATTGGACTAAGTTATGTATTTATAGAATAAAATTTAGGTTAAAATCCTTGTTCAAATTGTTTTTTAAAAAGAGTTTGAGAAGAAAACAAAAACAATTCTTTGTTTCAATTGGAGACATTTTCTTATGGAAGTACTTCATCTTCTAATCTTCATAATTAAGTCATCTTCATCCCCCAAATTATTAATAATTTATGTGATGGAAGTTTTCGAAGTTAAAATTCAATCCTCAATCTTTTCAAATTTGAAGTCTTGAAACATATGAATTTTTACTGAATTCTCCATTAATACTTCCAATTTATTAATTGCAATCTGATTAATCTTCAATTGCTCAAATCTACTACAACTAAACTCCAAATAGTCCTTTTCATAACAATTGTATCCAAGTCGAGGCTTTTCCTACAATTAATATAATTTACCCAAATTAAGTAAATAATCGCTCAATTTACATAAACTTGAATAAGAATGGAAGTTCGGATAAGTACATAAAATGCACTTATCACATAGCACTGAAGAATGGGAAATTTTATGAGAGAAAGAAACAAGTTCTAATGGTCCATTTGAAGCATTTATAACGTGGAGGAGGAATAAGTATTTTATTGCTATAACTATGGAATATAAAATAATTTGACATTTATTTTGATTTCCCTTAAAAAAAATCTTGTTTTTTCGCAATTTTTTAACAACGTAAATACTGTTAAAATATAAATATTGTTAATCACCCTTCTGAAAACAATAAAGTATGGGATAAGAGCAAGAAAAGTTATGTGCAGGTTTGGAAAGTCACTATACAATCGATTTAAAATATAAATAAATAAAAATGAGTTGTAGGTATGTAGATATTATTTGCAGGTCTTGTAGAATATGTGAATAGAAAATAAGTTTAATCAATTCTGTATCTAAATTAAATAGGTGCCAAACAACATCGCATTCTAAATTCGTAAACACATATTTGCTCATTGAGAATACAAAAAATATGACATATTAGAAAGATGGCATAAAAAGTCCCATCCAGACTATATAACTTTATTACATATTTCGTTATTTTAGCATAGCTCTCAAGAAGAGAGAAACTGGGGAAAAAAAAAGTGGCTAAGGGAAGTCACCGTGCTTTGGGTGACTAGACGGAGGAGGAGCTGGCTTTGGGATATATGGCATCGTGCCATGCGGCCCACGGAGGATAGTTCCGTGATGTATTTTACCCTTTGGACTCGGAACTGGATCAATAGGACGATAATCTTCCAGATTCACGTCGCCTGCATAAACTTCATCAAATGTTGGAGTACTATGGCTGTTATCCTGTCGATTTGAATGAGGATGAGACGCATAAAACATGTCACGTTCGTATCGCAAACAAATCATTCACGAAGTCTATCTTAATCGAAATTGAGAATATGCAAATTTATATAGGAACCTAAGTGAGAAAGCCCTTGAGTTGAAGTTCATGAGTTGTTTTACCTTGAGCTTCCGGCCTGTGATGATCAATGTCATCGCATTTGATCTGCCCGTGAAAACCATACCTATAACCACATCAAAAGAAATGTTACAAGTTCATGTAGATGAGATTTTCATGTCCAATAGAGCCCTCTCCTCTAATTAGTTTTGGATCCAGCACTTGTTATAGTAAACTAAAATGCAGTATGACTTCCATCTTTGCCTGCTAATACAATTCCAATAGTCCTAAATGACATATTTACATGTCTACTTGGTCTAGCCTCGTGTTAAAAAATGACACTTAATTTTCCAGAATAGATGTTTTAGCAAATGATGGGACTGAACAAGGGATTATCAACTATACAAGAAGAATCATTAAATGTTAAGCATTCTGTGACTATAAATGCAATTTTTCGTCGAATCTAAACTTACCTTGCATGATTAAGAGAATGCGATACTGCCAAAAATTTGCCACTAAAAAGTGATATCGATACCTTGGAAATTCAAATTGGATGCGTATCTCAAATCCAAAAAAGATTTTTGCTCAAGAGTCGAATGCATAATCGATTAAAGGACATAAGAACAAATTCGACATTTCTCAGAATAGATTGTTATACTGTACCATAAGCAATTAATCTATTAGTCACACATGTAAAACAGAAGCCACATCTTGTTCAAATTCATCCAATAACCAGAAATAACAATTAATATTATGGCCCTGTTTGTTTCTGATTCTCAAATCAATTCTCATTTTCAACCACACATTCTTCAATAAAATAATATTTTCCATCACATCAATACTTTTTTCTTCTTTTTCAACCACACATTTCCCATCATATCACTATTCAAAATCAATTCTTCCCCCAAAAATCCCTACCAAACAGGCTCTATATATATAGAGACACTCTTAAAAAACTGAGGGGGCTGTTCTCTTTGAGTTTTGAATTCATTTTGAGTTTTGTGTATCTATTTTGAGATTGTTGAAAATGTGTTCTTCTTAACATTTTGAAAAATTGTTCGAAAACACCCAAAACACGTTTTGAAAATTTTGGCTTGTTTATAACTGAAAACACTCAAAATGACAAATTGTCATTTTGGGTTTTCTTTGTAAATTTTTAGCTTGTTTTCAAAAACGCGTTTTCGAAAATTGTTTTGGAAAATCGAAAACAGGCTTGAAAATGGTAAAGAGAATAGACCCTAAATTATCAAGCGTAAATATAATTTTGTTATAAAGAAAACTTATCTTAAGACAGCTAGAGTACCAATTAAAACCAATCAAAATTCAAAATATGACTAGAATTTAAATATAAAGAAGATAGAGGTTTATATATCTGAAGTGCCTATGTTCTAAACTGAGGAAACAATATAACATATATTTTAAATCAACATTTCGTTTATCAGATTCAATTTATTATTGTAGATTCCAATTTGCAAACACAGATCTTTTACCTGGATTTGAGAAGTTGCCCTTTTTATAGGAGTAATCAAGGTACATGAAAGCGGCAGCCCCAACCATGAGGAACACTAATATGAATCCAAAAGCCTTCATAATGCCAATACAAAGTGGCTTTAATTATTTTCTTCAAACCCTTTTCCTTTTTTTGCTTTGGATTCTCAAAAAACTTAACAATCCACAAGTGTATAAACGCCAGAATTTGTTTCCAAGCACACCTTCAAAGAAAGAAGAAGAAAACTGGCCTTTAAATAATACTACTCAACACATTGAAACTTTTCTTCTTTAAGAAGCAGCCTTAATTTGTCACCTTCCACAGCTTTTAAACCAAATAATAAACAACCTTTAGTAAATTTGTGAGTCATAATGAATATCATATGGATTGCATTGCTTCTCCATAATATTGAATTATTGATAGAATATGGTCTGGACATAGGGATGGTGGTACTAAATGGAGAGTTATTGTGTTGCAGAAAACAGCAGCGAGGAATGAATGAATAGAATTAAGTGCTGGACTGGTCTGCGCTGGAAACCGAGCCCTGCAGGCTTCAAGATTGGCCTCTGCGCAAGGAGTCCAAATCTGCTGTTGTGAACTTGATATTCCCTTCTTGTCCTCTAATACATTTTTTTAGAGTTCAGCACATCATCTTTCTTAGCAAATGTAAAGACGTCAATCAAATTTTATGACATCCACATTACACCACAGCGTGCAAACATGCGAGTGTCAAAGTGTCGAAATGTATTAAAATTACAAGAAGATTCTTTGGTCTAAAGTCAATTTCTTACAAAAAGTAAGCCTTCACACTTAATTAATTAATTAACTGTTCACTGATTCAGTCTAAAGAAGAAAGTCCAAATTCCTCTGGATCTCCATTATCACTTAATTTTGATGGAGCAATAGCATAACTATTATTGACTTTACCCGTATTGCTCAAGCCTACTTTCTTCAAGATACGAAAGGAACAATCGAAAATGGTTGTCCCTATTGTATTTTAGATGGAGTCATCAACAGGGCTAAGAATCTTACCTTTACTTAGAGGGGATGGTATTGGCCACATGTCCGCCTCTTCCGGATGATTTTGTTAGGAATGGCCTATAAATGGAAGTTAAAAGCAACCTACAACATATATTGCTCTTTACTTTAATTTATTCATATACTGACTAGACCATTGAAGTGATCGGGAAGATTTCTAACCCCTTTCCAGGTCATTGGAGCTACAGGGGAGCTCATTCTAGTGACTCCCCATTTTCCAGATATCATCACCAAACAAAACACTGGACTAAATGTAGTGGAATGGTATTTTACATTTCAAAAAATTCTTTGACCTATATCCAAAAAGTCCAAAGGCTATTTCTTACCCTACTTGCACAATAATTTTTTATATTAGAATATTATTGAAGTTGTTAGTTTGTTTGTTGTGGGAATGAATGTTACTTTATTTTTTTTCCCTTTATATATTAAACAAATATAATATTTGCATACATTTTAGAAATGCCTAACTATGTTTATTTCCTTCAAATGAATAAATTAATTAGTTAAGCTGCATATTTCTTTTTGGGAATGTTCGATTGTGGATAACTGTCAAGTCTGTCCACGATGCATTAAAAAAAAAACTTAAAAAGTTAGTTTACAAACACATTTGGATATGTTAAATTTTTTTAAGTAAAAAAAGTTGAATGGTTGTGAAACGAATTCTGACTTTATGTCGATATAAGTAACTTACTTAATTTAAACTCATTTATTTACTCAAGTAAACATGCTCTTAAGAGAGTACAAAGTTTATGTTGGTCTTGTGAGTGTGACTTACTGATGGTTTATGCTGCGATTGTCTCTCATGAACACATTTTCGAGCAGACTTTCCATCTATATCTTTAAAATGAAAAGCAACAAATTGAGGGGCTGTCTGGGAGGAACATTAATTTGATTTTAAGTTCTTTTTTAACCGTTGAGCACTGCAACGGTCTAATTTCAGCTTCATGGCCTGAGTGTTGTGTCAGAAAAAAAGGCAGAAAAATCAATTTTCAGTGAATGATAATCACGCCCAGACAGCCTCTGAATTGCTTTAAGAAAATATTTATTGAGGCACATATAGATAGGGTTATGTCTTTCCCTTCTCTTCATTTTGTGTGTGTGTGTGTGTGTGTGTGTGTGTATATATCATTCCTTCTCTTAGATTATATTGAATTGAATGTAACACAATTTCCCGCCAAACTCTTCTCCTCTCCATTCTAGAATTCTCTCTTCTCAACTCTACATGGTATCATAGCTTTGAAGCTTCTCTGCAATGGTGTCAGTCCAATCATCTATTGGAGACCTGGTTGGTGATGATGTCAATTCCATTGCCAGTCAATTGATTATAGATCTGAACAGTCTTTATTATTTTCATTATGGTGATAATACGGGGATGCAGCTGATTTCTGTTGTGCTCACAAAAGACAATGATGCAACGTGGAGTCGTGCAGCTGTTATGGCACTCAGTGTTAAGAATAAAGAAGGATTCATTGATGGATCGATCACTAAACCATGTTATGATGATCTGGTTTACAGCGCATGGAGAAGATGTAATCACGTGGTGTCTTCATGGATTATTACTTCTATTCCAAAGGAGCTCTATCCGAGCGTTCTGCATAAAGATTCAGCCAGAAAAATATGGATTGAACTTAAGGATCGTTATACCCAAGGTAACAGACCTCGCATTTATGAATTGAAGAAGCAGACTACTTCCATTTCACAGGAGAATAACACAGTTAACTCTTACTTCAATCAGTTCAAAGAACATTGGGAAGAGCTAGACAACTATAGACCGAATATCAATAGTGTTGATTATAAGCAGGAAGATCCGGTTATACAATTTCTCATGGGATTAGATGAGTATTTTTCTGGTGACAGAAGTTAGATTTTGTTGATGGATCATTTGCCCTCACTCACTAAAGTTTTTGCACTCATTTTACAAGATGAGAGGCAGAAAAAAGTTATAACTAAGAAACAACATAGTTTTGAGGCAACTGCTTTTGCAAGTAAGATTGTACAGTTATTGTGGAATGCTTGGACATCTTAAAGGGAAGTGTTACAAATTGATAGGTTATCCCCTAGGGCATCGACGTGCAAAAGCACCTGTTGCAAATGTTGTCGGACAAGCTTCTTATGGTAATCAATCTGGTGTTGTGGACTTTCTTTCCAACCTCACTATCACTCCAGATCAATGCAAACAAGTTCTAGCTTTGCTAGTACCACAGTTGAAAGGATAGATCTCCACTTATCAACCTCAATCACAGCCTCAAGATGCACAATCCACTACATGTCCAATGCCTGATGCTTTAGCTTTCTTAGGTAATCACATCTGTCATAATGATCATAAAGATGCAAATAGATGGATCATAGATACAGGAGCTTCAGAATATATGGTGTGCTCCATAATGCATTTAAATAATGTATCTGATGCTATCAAAGCATCTGTGAGATTACCAAATGGTGATACTGCTGAAGCCACACGTATTGGGATAGTAAAGTTATCTGATACTTTGATTTTAACAGAAGTCTTTAGTGGTGCCTTGTTTCACATTCAATCTGATCTCTGCTAGCAGATTGATACTAAGGCACAATTGTTTTATGATATTCTTACATCGGTATTATTTCATCCAGGATCTTTTAACCTGGATGACGATTGGGGTGGGCAAACTTGAAGATGGACTATATTCTTTCCAGCGTTCTGTTCAACAATTTTATGACAAACCTTCATACAATAATCATCACTCTGATCCTCAAACTATTCCTTATCACAACAATTCTTCTATTTTTCCATATCCCAACTGCACTTCTGATTTTGGTTTACAGTGTAATAAGACAGAATATGTTACTTGTAATTCCATAAAGAGCTTAGATATTAGCACTAATATTGATCTTTGGCATTGTTGCTTAGGACATGTCCCTATCTCTAAACTGTCTATTTTGCACAATCTCATTCACGTTATTACATTTGATAAACAGCTGTATTGCACCATTTGTCCTATGACCAAACAACATAGATTACCTTTTCCTATTATAAGAGCCTCCAAGGTGTTTGACATAATACACTATGATATCTGGGGACCGCATTCAATTCCTTTATTGGATGGTTCTAAGTATTTTTTAACTATTTTGGATGATCACACTCGAATGACTTGGACATACCTCATGCGAGAAAAATCAGAAAACAAGACCTTTCATTAAATCCTTTTATGATATGATCCAAATACATTTTCAATGCAATTTGAAGATCATCAGATTTGATAATGGATCTGAATTTCACATGTCTGAGTTCTACCATTCTAAGGGCATCATCCATCAACTTTGTTGTGTAGAAACTCCCAACAAAATGGTGTGGTGGAAAGAAAACATCAGCATCTCCTAAATATTGCAAGAGCTGTTAAATTCCAAGTTAATTTACCTCATAAATTTTGGGGAGAATGCATCCTCACTGCCACACATCTCATAAATAGAACACCTACTCATGTGCTTGCCAATAAGACTCCCTATGAAATACTTTATTAGGCAACACCATCATATACACATCTCAAAGTTTTTAGGTGCTTTCATTATGCTTCTACCCTCAAGCACCATCGTACCAAGTTTGGTCTCAGGGCTGTACCTTGCATTTTCATTGGGTACCCATATGGCATGAAAGCATATAATCTATATAACCTTCATACTCATACTATCCTTACTTTTAGAGATGTACCCTTTCTTGAAAACATATTTCCATTTCATTATCCTAAGTTCCTTACTTCTTTGTTAAAGTCTGATGTTTGTCCAATCACATGATTCAACCTTATTTCCAACTCGAGTACATTATTTATCACTTGAAACTCCTGTCCAAACTTCTGTTCGTACCTTCACCCCAACAAATATATTTTCCCCTTCTATCCCATCACTCCATTCACCCGTCCCATCTGAGGAACAGTCTCTTGAATTCACTCCACCTACTATACCTTCCTCACCTCTTATCATGCCAATTCGCCAATCTAGAAGACCTAAAAGAGCCCCTATACATCTTCAGGATTATCATTATAGTTTAGTCTCTTAGTTGCCTATTTCCCAATCAGTTGCGATGGCAAAAGGTTCTATAGCTCGCAAATAATATTCCATTTCAGAATATTTGGATTATAGCAGATTGTCTCCTGTATAGAGAAAATACTCACTGGCTCTATCCACTATTTATGAATTCTAGTCATATGATGAGGCCTCCAAACATCCGGATTGGTACACAGCGACGGATATAGAGTATCAAGTCTTGGTTTCCAACAATACTTGGACAGTTTGACAGCTTCCTGCCCATAAGAAACATGTAGATTGCAAATGGATTTTTAAAGTAAAGCTTCATTATGATGGAATAGAGCAACGGAAGAAGGCACGCCTTGTACAAAGGGTTTACACAACAGGCTGGACTTGACTATGAAGAAACCTTATCTCTTGTTGCTAAGTTGGTGACTATTAAGACTCTTTTGGTTGTTACTGCTAATAAGTGTTGGCATCTCCATCAACTAGACATCAACAATACAGTCCTCCATGCTGAATTAGATGAAGAGGTGTATATGTTGATGCCTAAGGGTTATGAGCAGCATGAGGAGAATGGAGATCAACTTGTTTGCAAATTAAACAAGTCCATTTATGGACTCAAATAGACGTCAAGACAATGGAACACTTGACTAACTCACACATACTTCCAAAAGGCTTCAAACAATTGAAATCAAATTACTCTCTATTCAGCAAACAAAATGATGATTCCTTCACTGTTATACTCATTTTTGTGGATGACATTATCATAGGAGGCAATGATCTATCATATATTGAACAATTTAAAAGGGAATTGAGCCAGCAGTTCAGACTAAAAGATTTGGGAATTCTGAAATATTTTTTAGGGGTTGAGGTGGCGAGAACTTCAATTGAAATTTCTATATGTAAGAGGAAATATGCACTAGAAGTTCTAGCTAGTGCATGTTATCTTGGTGCTAAACCTGCAAATTGTCCTTTACCACACAACTTAAAACTTAGCAAAGATGAAGTGGGCACAGTTGAGGATGACAGTGCATACCGGAGGTTGGTAGGAAGGATCTTATATTTGACTATAACCAGGCCTGATTTGTCCTATGCGGTGCAAATTCTTAGCCAATTTCTTCAGTCACCAAGGCAACCTCATCTAGAAGCTGCTCATCATGTATTGAGGTATCTAAAAGGCATACTAGCACAAGGTTTATTCTTTGAGAGTAAATCAAATTCAATTCTCAAAGGTTTCTGCGATGCTGATTGGGCATCTTGTTCAGATACCAAGAGATCAGTTATTGGTTATTACGTTTTCCTAGGTAATTCATTGGTGTCTTGGAAATCAAAGAAGCAACACAGTTTCTAGATCTTCAGCTGAAGCAGAGTATCGATCCATGGCTACTGCTGTTTGTGAATTGAGTTGGCTAAGGAACATACTTAGTGATTTAAATGTCACACACAACCGGGCATCTTTGTTATTCTTTGATAGCCAACTAGCCATTCATATTGCTAGCAATCCAGTGTTTCATGAAAGAACAAAACACATAGAGATTGATTGTCATCTTGTTAGAGATAAAGTTCAAGCTGGAGAAGTGAAAATATTACATATGGCCTCACAAGAACAATTGGCAGACTTGCTAACTAAACCTTTAGGGGGAGTTAGATTTAAATCTTTGTTAACCAAGATGAGAGTATTAAACATATATTTCCCATCTTGAGGGGGAGTATTGAGGCAGATATATATAGGGTTATTTATGTTTTTCCCTTCTCTTCATTGTATATATTATATATATTCATTCCTTCTCCCAGATTCAATTGAATTGAATGTAACAGAATTTCTCCCCAAACTCTTATCCTATCCATTCTAGAATCCTTTCTTCTCAACTCTACAATATAAGTTTATTATTTGAAGAATTGAAATCACTTGAAATAAAAGATCAAAAACCAGTGAATCCTCAATACACGATCATCTTCTTTCACAATACAAAAGTCCTTTCTGGCAACTATTCTACAAGCTCTCCAGAAAGTGAAGTGCAGAAAATAAAAGAAGAATTTGCTTCCATCATGGAAGACGTGGTAAAATAAGTACGGATTGATGAATAAAATCTGAAACCAAGAATTTTTCTTCCATCAAGATATGCGCTAAACTACTGTATTGGGAACAACAATCTAAACACCAACAATCAACTCATTAAACTTGTATTGATATATTTGGGTGTGGAACGTGCAGAAGACGTGAGCCACAAATATTGTTCGAGCACCGGGGGTTTTAGAGAACAATATCACTATGAGTATATAAAATTGAATTACTTTTAAATGACACTAATTGTGAGCTTTTATAGTAGAAGATGAAGAACATACTATGCATCACAACATCTCTTAGAGTCTCGTCCTCAACACTAAAACTTCGCATCTATAACAAATAAGCAAGGTTTAGCTTTGAGGACGAGGCTATAAAAGATATGATGCTTAAATAACTTTGATACAAAGGCAAGGTCCTAGCATCGAGGACGAGGAACTAAAAGATATGCAACATGGATAAGCTGTAATGTTGAGGACGATATCCTGAAAGATAGGCAGCTTGATAAAACTGCGATACATGGGCAATGTGAGACTCTGAGCTGTATGATAGCCTTTTTTGCTATGAAATGGAACATTGTGGCAACAATTGAAGCCTCTGAATTGAGGAAACATTTTTGCGGTGCTTGCCAATGATTTGAAAGTTGATGTATGTTTTCAAGAAATCCAAAGTTGAGGTGTACCGCTTCAAACACACGCATCTCTTAGGTCATAAATGCCAATGATGACCTACTATTGTGAAAGTTCGAGGCCATGCGAACTGACACACACTGCTTCATCAGGCCTTTGATTAGCCTTGACCTTTTGGTTTAACGGCTCGGATGATACATGGATGGCCATGATCAATCTTATATTAATCCAACGCTCATGTTCGTCGTCTTCGCCTACAAAAGGCTTTGCTCATTTGCAAATTTTTGCTTATGCAAAAATTCAAAAACATACATGTACTTTGTCCATTTGCAATTCCGGCAAGAGACATGTATTTTTAGCGATCCACTTAGCTTTTCCCAACGACATTCATCAATTCCGATGAGTTTCAGTAAAGCGTTGGTTATACTACTCTTTCTTCTTCCTTTTTCTAAAAGAGATATGCTGAAAATGTCTAAGGCTCTAAATCGACAATTTGTTGGAATTAGTGGAGATAGGTTGGCCATTGTGGCTTCAAGAATTAGGGAGCTAACTGTCATCTCCTTGACTGAGATTTCTATGGTCGTCAGGTTTGGACATTTGGAAGAGACCTGATGGGCCTGTGGACATTTCGGTTAAGTAGGAGGTCTCTAGTATTCCTTCTTATATTACTCATGCTAAACTCCAAGCCATTAGGTTGCAATATAGGATTCTTGATAGCGTTGGGTTCATAGTCCTTATACCTAATTAGTGAGGCGACTTTAAAAGTCGAGTTTAGATTACTATTCATTCTTTTTTGCCTCGTCTTGAGGATTTATAGATAGCTCCAATCTAATAAAATTCTAACTCCTGGTGTTGATGGTTAGGTCGTTGATGGTCTGTGGTGAGACATCTTTGGGCGAGATATGCTCTTCGGTGTCTTTCACTACATTTACAACTCAAAGGTTTCGGGAGGAGGCGAGAACTTCAAGGGGTGGTATTATCTGACCTCATGGGGGTCTCTCATTCCCCTTTCATCAATAGGCTACCTACCTCCATCTCTTCCTAGTTCTAGGGTCAGGACATTTAGACACCCTGGAAGGAGGCCTTGGTGCCTCTTATCGTTCCATCCACTTATTTTAATATTTTTGAACTGTTATTTTCTCCCTATACTATTTGATTAGTACTCAACAAGGATTGTAAATACTCCAAGCTCATAGAGAAAAACATCCATTTCATGAAACACGAACTTATGACTTCTCAAGATAACTTTTATTGTTTACCTCGAGTATACTGAGCTCCTCGTCCTTTGCAAAATAAAAAGATTTTAAAGAAGAAGCCATTAGCCCTACTTCGATACTGTTCGATCCATGAGCCCAAAATCACCTCTGTTTCTTACAAGAAAAAGAGTGAACAATTGTATAGGGTAAGTAAGAGGTTGCCTATTGATGACGATGAATAGAATTTAAACAAAAAGAAGAAGATTGGGACCTTGGCGCTTCCTCATCTAGTCCAATGTCACTATCAAATGAGGGTCCCAAAATTCCTACTGGAGTCACAACTTCTTCTCATCCACCTCTACCTTCTCCCAAGCCAAAAAGGAAAATTAATGCCTCCATTCCTACCTTGATCTCGACTTCAACTGAGGAAGACGTGCCTCTATCCAAGCAAAATCAAATTTACAAATTTGCTAAAAATGGACAAGACACAAATTGTTTTGAGCGGCAAAACTAATGACCTCGTGCAAAGATGAATTTTGTGCTTATGCTAAAGGTGGCTGCTACTGCAAACGTTCACTACAAGTATTGGACGAAGAAGTGGTAAACCACATATCCTCTTGTGATATCGATGACCTTTTAAAGGCCATTAGTGCTTGCATAACTAGGGCAATTGGGTTGGGTTTGGATGATCAGAATCTCATCCACCATCTGCAGATCGTAATAGCGAACTGGTGGATAAGATCAAAATCACCGTCGAACTGGAGAGATAATTGATAAAGGCCAAGGATATGCTACTAAAGAGGCCAAACTTAAAAGGATAGGATAGAGGTGGATTTGGATTCAATTGAGTTTGTGGTAAGCCATCTAAAGAAGGAACTCCATGAGGCGAAGTGCCAAGCAGCAACTTTGACCAGTGGGTCGACCAAGCATGATTACCAGTGCATCAATGCTGAGGCTTTGGAGGCCTCCAACAAAGAAAAAGATGAGATGAGGCAACAAGTAGAAGCCCAAAAAGAAAAAAATTGAATCCTTGAAGGCTTCTGCAATCAATAACTGTATTGATAACTTTGACAAAACCAAAGAGTATGACGACTTCGCCTGCTATTGTGCTTCTTGGAATGCCCAAGCGTATGAGGGGGTTTCATGAGTAAGGCATCAACTTCTTGAAAGAGAAGCTCGATGGGTTAATTGGAGGTCGCCAGAACATCGAGGCTAGTGTTGATAGTCGTCGAGGCGAACCAAGCTAAAACAGCGATCGTGGTAGATGTAGTGGTTGACCATTAAGCTAGCTTCATTTTCGTTAGCTAATCTTTTTATAAAGGCTTGGCCTCATTGGCTGTATTATTAATTTGCAACCAATGAGAATTTTTATTTTCCATTTTTTGTCGCCTCTTTCCATATATAATAACTCATCATCTTCATTTAATCAAACTGACCTCTTAAACATGATCTTGAATAGATTAGGTCAAATATTAATCATACCGTTGCGCGAAAATCTCGCAAGCGTACGAGTTCGTTGTACAAGTAATAATTTTGATGAGTGAGTTATCGTCCCACAGGGAATAAGGTTTAATTTAAGTGTATTCGATATATTTAAATTCGCAAGTGTAACAAAAGATAGTTGGTTTGAATTTAACTACGTTCTATAACTACGAAAACAATAAAAAAAAATGGATTTAAATCAAATGAGGGATGAGTGTATTGGATTTCCGACTCCAATAATCAATTCTTAGTTTCAATTCTCAACCAGTGATAATTAACTCAATTCATGCAATTGCGACGATCGATAATTCCACTTTCATTTACTATTCTTTTCCAAGATATAATAAACCTATGATTGCCACGAGACGATCCTATTCCTAGTCCGAATTCATATGACAAGCATGCATTGACATTTAGGATTATCAAACATGACCGCACACGCCATAAATATTATCCCTAATATTTATTGTCCGTGTGTCTCATAAACAGTGGTCTACCTACCGTGAGTTTTCCAACACTACGAATAAGCAACTAATTGTCCTAATGGTGCGCAAACATTAAAACAATAAATTCATACATGTTTATGAAATCATAAAGCAAGAATTAAATTAAAAACACGTGGTCTCGAATTATAAAAACTAATAATCAAATAGCTTCATCATCTATCCAATACAAGGGAATTTAGCCTAACATATTATCAAGATTAAACACACAAAAGTGGAATGATATCACCTAAAAATTAAGGGAACGTGAAACTGCCGAAATAGCGTTGCCGTGTGGGTTCGTCTTTTTCTCCAAAGGTGCTTCTAATTCAGCCCCAAATCTACCGATTTTCAGCACCAACTCTGCCAATTTTCAGCTACTGTTCTACCCACTAATGTCCCCCTAAATATGTATAACATTGACAAAATAAATCGGCCACAATAATATGCTTTCCTCTCAATTTTATTCAGCAACTGTCGTCCCTTTTGTTCTCGATTTTCAGCCCCTAATCCGCCGGTTTTCAGTCCCAAATCCACCAATAATCAGCCCCTTAATCAGCCTCTTAATCTGCCTTTATCAGCCGATTTTCAGCCCCTAAACCAGCTAATTTTCAGCCCTTTAATCAGCCAAACTGTGTAAAAATCTGGTGTGTAATCAGCCGGCAATTGAGTGTATGACAGCCCACTAATGTTTGTGTAATCTCCCCTTGATTTTCCTGTGCCGGCAGTGTATATATTGTGTAGGTCAGCCGCCAATCCTTCCAATTTTCCTCCAAAGGCTGCCCCCTAATCTCCCTTGAATTGTGTTTACAAATGATAGAATATAGTCACCACAAATTCTCAATTTTCTTCCGCCGGCAGTCTACTAATTTCCTCTCAATTTTCTGCTCGGCTCCTCTCTTTTCGTTTCCAATTGTTTTTCAGCCGGCCCCTCCCCCCGTTTCAAGCTGTGTTCACGTGTATATATAATTAAACAGGAGAAACCCTTTCTTCTTTCAGCAACAAGTCCAACCCAATTTTGTACCTTTTGTTTATTATGTGGCCCAATTACTTTTCAATCCTTGAGTCCACTTAATTGTGAAATCAATGCCAATTTAGTCCCCGTAATTTGGATTTCGCCACTTTAGCCATTTTTTTGCTATTTTGCACTCTTTTCTTCAATTCTTCGTCAAACATTGAAATTCACCTACAAAATGCACAATAACGCAATTTAGGTTGTATTTTGTCAAAAGAACAATAAAATCCTATAATTTCAAGTCTCGAATAAGTGTAAAAAATACACTTATCACATACCAAATAATCTCGTTATAAAATTTGTAAATGTTACGAGTGTTGAAGCCTCTAACTTAATCGTCTACTAAATAAATACTTTATTGCATGGTGGATGGTTTGTATAGAGCTAATGTGGTATGCTTCATAGGTTTCGAGGTGGGCTTCCTTAGGGATGTTTCGTACCTTTCATTATGAAGTGACAAAGACTTTCTTACACGGTGGATTGGTTTATCCATGCCAAGCGTAATGAAACCTTGATTCATCTAGGTTTTTTCAGTCACAGGTTGAAAATCGGCCCCCGACCAATCTTTCACTTGGCAAAACTTATTCGTAAGGCATTAAGACAGTTTCCTTCTCTTAAAACAAAGCCTATCTATTTTGTAGGTTTCGAGGTGGGTGTAACGCCCCCAAATTTTTATCAATCTGGAGTGTTACTAAGAATCTACTTTTCTTTTTAATAAAAGCGGAACGACAAAAATAAATGAAATTCTTCATTTTCAATCATAAATATCAATAAAACGTGGAATCTGAGTCTCTAAAAATTTAAACATATTCAGTTGACTGATTTACAAACGAGTTTTGAACAAGTAAAATTTACAAATAAATTTAGATACACATATAAAAAAAACTAAATAATTATTTGCCTTGTTCTTTGATCCACTTGATGGTCCGCATCACTATTCCGCCACAATTTCAATCATCCCGGACGAATTTGTAAAATGCTAAAATTTGAAGGAATGAGTAATTTAAACTCAGTAGGATACGTGCCTCCAAAACAATATAATAACTCTTTAAACATAAATATATAACATTTCATACCACCATTTCATCAAGAGCAGTCGGTGATCAATTGAATAATCTAACGCATTTCTGTGCAACATTTGAGAAAACCCAAAGGAAATCTCACATTTCATTGAGACCCGCAGGTCAATTAGCATTTCATGAAATAAATTACGTAGAAAAAATCATAATCTTGCAAGGACATAACAACTTGCACAAAGTATCCTACTTCGGTTATCGAGATATTATGAAAGAATGCACACGAAAACTCTCTTTTTATGCTAAAAGCAATATTCTATAGAGGAACAGAAAGAGACCAGAACAAAAGAATTACTAAGAAAAATAATATGAGCTAATACCGTGCATTGCCTCTATTTATAATGAATTAACCGGAGAGTTCTGTAGAGATTAATCACTTCATTTATGATTTGGGATCTATCCCAAGAAATCGTATCTAATGAAATATATCAAACATGTTTTAAAATTATTTTGATTGTTATGCCACACTTATCTACACACGTGTCTGCCTATACATTAGCCTAGTAAGGATAGAGTTTAAATTTGAATAAAAAAAAAGAGAATCAATACAAAAGGACACCTTTATGACCTAATCTAATAGGAGTTTGTTGGGATTTGAAAGTGGGACCCGTGTACTCCAAGAATGATGATAAGATTTGTGTACTTTTGTTTGAAATACATTTTCTACTAAAACAATCAATATATATGTGTACACTTGTTAGGCCATACAAGTTAAAAATGAATAACGTGGGCTGCCATAAGTTTAATCAACCAGTTTATACTATGATAGGTGATAATGTCTTCAAACCTCAATATCTTAAGCATAACTTATCCGAATTAACTTTTTCTCGAGCCTAAAATGTATCATAAATCATGAGCTGTCCAACGAGTATAATATTAATATACTAATTTCAAATAATTGAACCAAAAGCATAATAATTTAAAACGTATTTCACATCAGTCCATCAACTATAAAAATATAAAATATAGCATATAAAATAATTAAATTTTTATTCTAAATTTTTTGAGGTGTTATAGTGGGCTCCATTCGGTATGCTTCACACCTCTCTTAACAAAGTGATAAAGACTTTCTTGCATGGTGGATGATTTTTTCATCCATTTCAAAGGGGTAATGTGGTCTACTTTCTGGGTTTCGAGTTTTCTTTTCAATGTATACTTGATGGTTTTGTTGATAGCTTCAACCTAGCCATTTGCTGAGCATGGTGGGGGAGTTGAAAAGTGCTTATTGATTTCCAATTGTTCACAGAACTCTCTGACATATCTGTGTTCGTCCATTATCACATATAATTTAGTAGAGAATGTTGAACTAGCAAATGACATTCTTCCAAAGGAATTTGAAAGTGTTGACTTCTGTGATTTTTGCCAAAGGTTAAGCTATACCCACTTAGTGAAGTAGCCTATGGTGACAATGGCATAGTACACAATATCTCTTCTTTTTGGCAAGGGACATATGAGGTCAATTCTCCATTCCACAAAAGGCCAAGGTCTAGACACAATCATGAGCTTCTAGGAGGGTTGCCTTTGCACGGTTGCAAAGTGTTGATATTTGTCACACTTCTACGTAAATTAGAGGGTATTATTTTTTAAATTAGGCCAATAATATCTCTGCCTAAGTACCGGAAGTTCTAACAATAGTGTTTGGGCACAGGTGGTTTAAGAGAACAAATATGGGAGAGTAATAATACTATGAGCGTGTAAAATTGCATCATTCTCAAATCACTAAGTATAGGCTTTTATAGTAGAGGGAGAACAATGGTTAACATGGATAAACAGACATGTGGCCTCGTTATGATGGTTGATAAGTCTTCTCCTAGGTGTCATTCCATCAATACCCTTCAGGGACATTTAATGTTTTTAAAAAACAACCATCTATAATGATGTAGTGCTAGAAATTCATGGAACTAAGTAGTGTCTAGTGTTTTCATCATAACTTACTCTAGAAATTTTCCTATGCATGCATGGTTGGTGGCATTGGAAACTAGATTCATTTATCTTTACAACATGTTATTATTCATGGTCAGATTCGAAGTAACTTAGGAGTTATGAAGGTTCAAATTGATGCCTTGGGACTCGAAAGTTGAAGGGTTTCTAGTTTTTAATTTTATGCATCCATTCATGTATTTAAATACATTATGTTAGCTTATAAATACCTTGTATGATGAGAGAAATGGCATACTTGAATATTTACTCATTTTGATTGATTATTGAATTTGAGAATAGAAGTTATCTATTTCTCTTTAATTCCCAACTTTGTGAAATCGAATTTACGATATTTATAAAATTTTCTTTTTCCATTATTTTTCTTGCCCTCATCATTTGGTATCAGAGATTGAGTTACGCTCTTGACATTTGTTTCTTTTTTTCAAGGCAGTAAGAAGAAGAAGAGGTGGACGTGGTAGTGGTAGTGGAAACATGGAAAATTTGGAGAATGAACGAGATGCTGAAATTTAGGCACTTCGAAGACGAGTTGAGGAGTTGACCTTGCTTCTCGAGCATCAAGAAACCATGAGCGAATTTCTAGCCATGGTTATTTCGGTGATGAGCCAGAACATGAGAATCCTTATGCCAGTAAGCAAACTAGAGATTTCTTTGAGAAGATTACACGATCATCAGAAACCATTAAGATTGTGATATGCAAGAGTTTCATGGTCGTCTATAACCATAGGAGTTTCTAGATTGGCTTAGTGTTGTGGACAAGTTCTTTGAGTACAAAAACATCCTAAAGATCATAAAGTAAAATTTGTAGCAACAAGACTTCGTGGTTATGCATCTGCTTGGTGGGATAAAATACAAGAGACGAGATTGAGAAAATGAAAGTCTAATATTGCTTCTTGGGAAAAGATGAAGGCAATGTTGAGTGATAATTTTCTTCATTTGAATTTTGGTCAAAGTATTTTTATGCAATTTAATACTCTTCAATAAGGCAACGGAAGCATGATTGACTATACAGAAGATTTTTACATGCTAATGGCTAGAATCAACATTCAAGAATCAGAAAACCAGTTTGTTGCTAGATATTGACATATAAGGCCAGGAACACACGATATTAATGTTGGAAACAACAATAAAACGATCTTTGAGAAAGTAAAAGTGCAGAAATTAAAGATAACACAATAGATATATTTTGGCCTAAGTCCTAGAGGTTTGGCGGTGATCGCTTCTAATACCTACGTCCCCCGTTAAGCATCTCATAAATAGGATTTATGCTCGGTTCCACAATATAGCCCAAAATGACAACAAAGGTTACAAATGTTCAGTTAATACACCGAAACAATACAAGAACACTTATCTCTCAAAGATACGACGATTGATCCACAAAGAATCACCAAGAATCTTCACAAACCCATAAAAATAGTAACTCGGGAGGACTTAAACTCTCTTACAGAGATTCACTCATCATATCACTAAATCAAGGGTTAAAGGTTACAAATTGAAGGTCTCAAATTAGAAATTTGGGAGAAAGAAAACGGAAGAAGAGAACCCTAAGAAAAATTAAGAAAACTGCCTTCCACGCAAAAAACTACAGAGAGAATGAAACCCTTAGACAAAAACAATGGCCAAGATGTAATCACATGTCTCTGTCCAGTTAAAGGTGGATTTTTAATAAAGTTGCAATATAAAAAAGTGACTTCAGCCAAATTCTGGAAGTACCATTCGGACCAGGGTTCAAATCTAATGATCAGAGATGAGGTAGAGATGCAACAACTATGGAAGCTAAATGATGCTTATAAATTATCCTTGAAAGTTGAATCAAAATGGACAAGGCATGGAACAAAGAAGTTTGCTAATATTCATGGCTTTTATCCATCAAAAGCTGAATCGTCTAGCAAGAGTGCTCCTAAGAAATGAGGTGGTAAAGATTTAAAAATTTCGGCCCCTAATAAAATAAATCAAATACTTGTTCCATGTGTGGCCAATTAGGTCATTACATAATGAGTGTCCAAAGAGGAGAAGTTATGATTGTACGGGGATTATATATGAGGAAGATGAAGAACAACAACATGAAGATGCTGGTAAAAAATATGATGATAATGGGGATCCTAAATGTGAGAAGATTGGGCCTGAAAACAGAGAATGTCTGGTGATTCAAAGAGTACTTGCAGCCCCTAAGCAAGATCACGATAGAAATTGGCTACGCTACAACATCTTTCGAACAAGATGTAAGTCACATGGTAAGATATTTCACTAGTCATTGACGGAGGCAGCTTTGAGAACTTTGTTTCTCAAGAGATAGTGGAAAAGCTCAAGCTCACAGTGGTGCCACATCCTCAACCATATTCTGTCTCATGGATAAAGAGGGACAATGAGGTAAAAATTGATAAGACATGCCTTGTTTATTTCTCTATGGGCAAAAATTGTCATGATGAAGTTTGGTGGATGTAACTCCTATGGCTATTTAGCACATACTATTGGATAGACCTTGACAATATGATACTATTGACGCTAGAGAAAAAAATACTTATAAATTTGTTGTGGGAAAAACTGAAATTGCTCTTTTGCCATTTAAAGATGTTTATAATCCCAAAATTTCTACAAAAGTGAGGGAAATGCATTGCTTACTTTGTCATAGTTTGAGAAGGAAACTCAAAGGGGTGGAATGATCTATGTTTTGGTTGTTAAAGAAGAGATGCGACCTATGGAAATATCCAGAAATGTCGAAACTCTTTAGGAAGGATTTCGAGATGTCATATCCAAAGAGTTTCCTATGGTCTTCATCCTCTAAAGGAAATTCAGCATCAAATTGATTTAATTCCAGGAGCTGCCCTACCCAACAAATTACATTACCGAATGTGTCCAATGGAGCATGAGGTGCTTAATCATTAAGTACTGGACATGTAGAACAAAGGGTACATTAGGGAGAGCTTAAGTCCTTGTGTAGTCCCTGACCTCTTGATTCCAAAGAGAGATGGCTCTTGGCATATGTGTGTGGACACCAAGCACTTAATCGTATTACTATCAAATATAGGTTTCCTATCCCTAGAATTGATGATATGCTTGGCATGTTGACTGGTGTACAAATGTTCTCTAAAATTGATCTTCGAAGCGGCTATCATCAAATTAGAATTAGTCAGGAAATGATTGGAAAATGGCCTTCAAAACAAGAGAAGGCTTGTAATGGCTTGTTATGCCATTTGGCATTTCCAATGGGCCAAACACCTTCATGAGGGTAATGAATCAAACTCTTCACCCTTTTCATCGAAAAATTTGTTATTATTTATTTTGACAATATCCTTGTTTATAGCCAAAATCCACTAGATCACATTGAACACTTGATATCATTCTTACAACAATATACTTTTATGTTGAGGCATAAGAGTGTAAGACTTAACAAAGTGGCTGATGCACTTAGTCGAAGAGTTGCATTGTTGAATTCAATGACTTTTCAATTGGAATGTTTTGATGTCATACGAGGGATATATCTAGAGGATCTTGATTTCAAGGAGACTTATCAAAAATGTAAAGAAGGTAGATATGAAGATTATTATTTACTTGATGATTTTCTTTTAAAGGAGACATGTTTATGCATTTCGAAATGTTCTCATAGAGAGTTCATCATCAAAGAACTTCATTGTGGGCACTTGGTGGACATTTTGGGAGAGATAAAACTTTGTTGCTGATTAAGGAAAAATATTTTTGGCTGACCTTAATCGTGATGTTATAACATTTGTGAAGAAGTATACGTCTGACTTGTAAGGGTCAAAGTCAAAATTTTGGTGTTTACGCTCCATTGCCTATTCCAGATGCTCCTTAGGAAGGTGTTAGCATGGATTTTGTTATTGGATTGCCAAAGACACAAAAAGGTATTGATTCTGTTTTTGTTGTGGTTGATCATTGTTAGGGTTTTAGTGTTGGCGATTATGTTGACAAAATGACTAATTTGTAACATGTTGTCAAAGTTAAGGATGGTGCAATTTGTACAAATTGGGTTATGAGGTCTAGGGTTTGAGTATGAAAAGAGGATAAACACAGCGCCGTATTTTTGCTAGCTTCTCGTCCAATTGGCGATCGAGCGGCAAAAGTAGATTGCCTATCGTCTGCTTGTCGTCGAGCTCTCACTCAAATGACAGTGCGTCCTTCGCCTATTGCCAGCTTCTCGCTCAAGCCACAGGTCTATCCAAAAAACACCAATTTGCTATTTTGAAGTATTTTCCTGGCCCATTCAACCTAATTATCCTCTCTTATAAATACGCAAGCCTATGCATGAATTGTTGTGTGGTTGTTCATTGTGCTTATTCTCTAAACACATTTATATTATTCTTTGAAGATCCAAGAGTCTATTCATACATTGATTCCATCTCTTTTTCTTGAGATCACACAACCACATATTTAGGAAAAACATCAAAATCATTGAATCTGAAACACCACCTATTTCCTATTGGTCATAGGAAGGTACTCTTCCAATTGGATTTTAGAAGTTTCTGGAAGTTGAAAAAGGTTGGACTACAAGCGTAGGAAGAGCACAAGGCCTTGGAGTAGGTTCTTGGAATTTCGCTGGGAGGAGACAATTGCAGAAGATCTTGGAGCGGACCTTGGAGTTAGCAAGAAATAGATTGAGAAGTTTAGTTGAGTTGGCTAGATAGCATCTGACTATAGCTCACACATTATTGTCTATAGTGGAGGTAACTGCTTGGTCCTGGAGTTTTTACATAGATGGGGTTTCTCAGTCATCATATTGGTGATTATTGCTTTCCTTATTACTACAGTATTCAAACATAGAATAATTGGACTTGTATGCTTAATCTTCTAGAAACAATTAAAAGTGACTTGTTGCTTTTGATTAATTAACCATTCGATAACTTAAGAACCGTTAAATTGGTAATCCGTGAACTGTTAAGTGGTATCCAGTGCGACACCAGATTTTTCAATTGGTATCAGAGCCCAAATTCGTTCCTTGACCTATATTATCTAGATGAGTAATTCATTACCCATCCCGCCATATTTGATGGTAGTAATTATGCCCATTGGAAGGTTAGAATGAGGGCTTTTTAAAAATCTATGGATTAATGTATCTGGCTAAGTGTTGTGAACAGTTGGGCTACAACAGGTCTACAGTTAATAATGAAGTAATCTCCATTCCCATTGCTAATTGGACTAGAGCGAACCTAGATGAGTGTAGCTAGAATAGCAAAGCCTTATATGCCATATTTATGGAAGTATCACTGGAAAAGCTTAGGCACTTGTCAATGTGTGAGGTAGCCAAAGAGGTTTAGGATATTCTACAGACCACACATTAGGGAACTCTGGTAGTTAAGAACTCTAAGTTGTAGATACTGATCACTGGGTTTGAAGAGCTTAGAATGAAAGAGAATGAGACCTTTGATGAATTCTATGCGAGCTTAAATGACATAGTAAATTCTTGTTTCAACGTAGGTGAGAGAATCCCGGAGCCTAAGATAGTTAGAAAAATTGTTAGATTCCTACCAGAAAGGTTTAGATCTAAAGTCACGACAATAGAGGAGAGTAAGGACTTAGATTCCATTAAGATTGAAGAGTTGGTTGGATATATCCAGGATTATGAACTTTCATTAGGTAAACCTAAGATTGAGAAGTCAATTGCCTTGAACACCATTAGAGATGAAGATTCTGACTCTACCCATTTAGATTCTTCTAACAAAGACGAGTTAGCATACTTTGCAAAAGAACTACAAAAAATGCTTAGGAATAAAAAGAAACCTAAAGAGAGATAGCAAGGTTATTCCAGCGAGTCTAGAAGGCGATCTCAATCTATGAGATGTCATAACTGTCGAGGTTTTGGCCACGTTAGGAGTGAGTGCCCTAGCAGTAGGAGAAATTCGGATAAGGTTATGAATACTACTCTCACTAATGACGAGTCTAACTCAAACAATCAAAGTGAGAAATCCACTCGTGAGGAAAATTGAAAATATATTGTCTTTACTGCTAGAATTGGGAATGAATTTGATAAAGGGAGTGAGAAGACTGAAAACGTAAGTAGTGGTGAGAATTTAGAAGAAGATTCTGATAGTAAGGACAATTCTGATGGTGAGGGAGATATTTGTAGATATTTATAAGGCTTATGATAGAATCTATGAGGAGAGCATTAAGATTCTAACAAACAATAAAGTCTTAAGTATGAGAGTTAAGGAATTTGAGTCGAAAAACGAGAAACTCGTAGATTACATTTAGGAATGTACCTCAAATGTGAGTGAGTTGAAATCCATGAATGAATCTTTAGATACTCTGGGTAGGAATCTCACTAGTGAGCTTGGGAAGCCTCTAAGAGAGCTAATGAGCTAACAATTGAAAAGGAAACCTTAGAAATCCATGTTAAAAATCTTCTGAGAGACCAGAGCATTTCAAGTCTCAACTTATTGCATTTTCTAGTGGTTCTATAAATCTAGTTAACATTTTGGGAATGGGGGCCTACTGGTAATAAATGAGGTTTAGGATATAACAAAAATGATCATGTTGCTAATACGTCCAAAACCACATTTGTCCTTGGTACCAACCATTTTAAACATGTGCTTAACCCTTAACCTAAGAATAAGGTATATATAGGACAGAGGCCTACTAGGTAGCATAGGATCTGCCAACCTAGGAATAGATATCAACGATCTCATAACTTTGGTCCTAATTTTATCCCTACACGTTTTCATTGTGGTGAGTTATGACAGATAAGGCCTAAGTGTTGTCATTTCCTAAACAGAAATAGAAACTTAAATAGAAATAAGAATTATGAGTTTGTTGATCAGATTGACTTTCTTACTAATCAGGTGAGTTAATTGACCAAGTTAATAACACAGATGAAGGCGAATATTCCTATCACTAGGCAAGTTTGAGTGAAGAAAAGTGATCTGAAAAATTTTAAAATAGATCATGGTACTCTTAAAGGTAAGAGCATTTGCATACCTAACTGATTATGTATTTTTGGTGCATGGTCATTGTGTGACATTAATTTATGCATGCATCATATTTATTTTCTAGGTAGAAAACTCATGCATATATATATATATATACAGAAATGATCTAATGAGCACCGATACTCATCTTATCCTAAGCACCGATGAGTTGGCACATTAATTCATTGGTGGATAAAGATTTTGTGAGTTCCAATCCACCAATAAATTAATGTGCCAACTCATTGGTGCTTAGGATAAGATGAGCACCGGTGCTCATTAGATCATTTCTGTATATATATATATATATATATTTATTTATTTATTTATTTATTTATTTTTATTTTTTTATTTTTTATTTTTTTGCATTTGGCATTTTTTTATGCTTAGTGCATTCATACTTTTAAAATAAAAAAAAAAAACAAAAAAATTGAAAATTGAAAAATAAAAAATGCAGAAAATTGTTTTTACAAGTATAATATATAATATACTTGAATTTGTTTGTTGTAATCAAGTATGTGTTTAATCGATGAGCTGTAACATAATCTTCATGTACCATCTGCACTGCACTGCACACAATATGATATTGTTAGTGGGACTGAACCGCGTGTGTGAGATTTGAAATGATAATTACAATTTACATGTTCGTAAGGTAACTTTGAACATGAATTGACCTTATTTATTAGACCTTTATCCCCGTTAATAAAAAAACTCAATATCTTATGTTCTTTTTCGGAGTTTATTTGACTCGAGCAATTAAGCCTACGGGGTTTCTCATAACTTGGTGCATATGGTCAATCGACTTGGGTTAACCGGCCTAAAACTCGCTACATGGATCATTTTAGTCGCTTAATGGAGAAGAGGTTGCACTTAAGATGTAAAAAATAATAATAAGTTTAAAATATTGAAATGTGTGAAATTAAAATATGCTCAACGCTCAACATTAGGGGGAGAAAAAATAGTCATACAAAATGAGCTTTTAAATTCTAATGTGTTTTAAATGATTCGACTTTCATAAGTAGAGGAATACACTTATTGGCAATAATATTTAGCATGTCATTTCTCACAAAATTAAGATTTGGAGTCATATTTACAAAGGATTAGTGACACTTTATACATATGAGTTACTTATACAATTTACTTCATGTTAACTCGAACTAAGTATGGGAAGGTTTATTGTACATTGATTATACTTGTGTATCCTAACACCTGCATTTTTTAGTTATTATATGTTAATGTTAAAAGTTTTTAATTATCGGTCCCTTCGTCATTTGTGACATAAAAGGGGAGAGTGAAGTAGTAAAAGTTTTGAATGAGAGAATTTAAATTTTTGAGTGTTAGTGTTTTTGTTGGTGTTTGGATTAACATTAGTTTTACGTCTCAATCTAGCTAGTTTTGGTATCATGTGTTTAATGATTTTATTATTTCCTTATCATATGCTTTTACACTGGTATTTGAGTTGTGGATTTCAGGAAACATGTTTAATAAGAAATGTAAGAGACATCAATTTGATGAAGTTTGAAGCTTGGGTAGTTTAGATTTTATTTTTAGCTTTCATTGACTTATTGTATATTTTTGTCATAGAATGCTAAAGTGGGAGTTTATTAGGTTTTTAGTGTTGGCGATTATGTTGACAAAAGGACTAATTTGTAACGTATTGTAAAAATCAAGGACTTAGGGTGTAATTTGTACAAATTGGGTTATGAGGTCTAGAGTTCGAGCATGAAAAGAAGAGAAACACGACGCCTTATTTTGCTAGCTCTTGCCTAGTTGGCGCTCGAGCGGCAAAAGTAGATTGCCTATAGCCGATCGTCATTGAGCTCTCACTCGAGCGATAGTGTGAGAAGACAAATCGATCCTGAAAACCCTGATTTACTGTTCTGAAATATTTTTTTTGGTCCATTAAACCTAATTACCCTCTCCTATAAATATTCAAGCCTATGCGAGAATTGTTGTGTAGTAGTTCATTGTGCTTATTCTTTAAACACATTCATATTATCTTGAACTTGCTAAAATTTCAACATCTAGTAAGATAGCTGATAATTTCACAACAACTATGGCAAGGATTCATGAAGAAGTAAAAAAGAAGTTTCAAGAAAGTAATAAGTCTTACAAAGATGCTGTAGATGCCCATCGAAGAATCCAAGTTTTCAAAAAAATGATCTTGTTTAGGTGTATTTAAAGAATGAAAGGTTTGTTGCTGGTACATACAACAAGCTTAAAGAAAAGAAGATGAGTCCTAGTCAGATTTTGAAAAAGTAAACAATATAAGATTGAGCTCCCAACAAACATACACACTCATCCCACATTCAATGTTTGTGATTTAACCCCTTACAATAGAGAGAATGATCTATACTCAAAGGCAAGTTCTTTCCCGCCTGGGGAGGATGATGTAGTGCTGGAAATTCATGGAACTGAGCAATGTTCAGTGTTTCCATCAGAACTTTCTCTAGAAATTTCTTATTCATGCATGGTTGGTTGCATTGGAAACTAGATTCATTTATCTTTACAACATGGTATTATTCACGGTAAGATTCGAAGTAAATTAAGAGTTATGAAAGTTCAAAGTGACGCCTTGGGATTGGAAAGATGAGGGGTTTCCAGTTTTAATTTTATGCGCCCAGTCATGTATTTAGATACATTATGTTAGCCTATAAATACCTTGTATGATGAGAGAAAGGATAGACTTGAATATTTACTCATTTTGATTGATAATTGAATTGGAGAATAGAAGTTATCTATTTCTCTTTGATTCCCAACTTTGTGAAGTCAAATTTGGTATATCTATAAAATTTTCCTTCTCCATTATTTTCCTTGCCCTCATCATATAACCTAGGACTGACCTCTAAAAGTAAATGACAAGTTGACTGTGAGGTGTCTGCTGTAAATATATCACATCAATCAATTTTAAGAAGATATTGTACGAAAGATCTCTTGGAATAGGTGAAGTGAAAGACGTCTTCTCCTCATTACAAGGCTAACTGCCTCGAATTTATTCTACAGCAAGTTATACCATGCCTAGACTTGGAGGTCGACCTCTATATGGCGCCTTGACTGGAGTGACGCATCACTTGACTTCGGCTACCTTAGTATATGACCTTGACTAGACCAGGTAGGATAGTAATGTGGAGTTTGGGCCTAATTGAGCTTGTTACTGGCTGCCACATGGTCAATTTTTTGGAGCCTCATTAGAAGAGGCGTGTAGTTCCTATGAATGATTATGATTATTTATTTGTAACCGCGTATTACTTTATATCTATGCTTGAATGATATCATCACAACAATATGATATAGCTGCAGTTATTCGGAGTACAAAGGAATGTTGAGATGATATAAAGATATTATTTTCCAAAAACAGTTAAAGTTGAATCATATTGACAACTAGGCTAACACAATTGGCCGATTATGCCAACTCGCTTAGCACGTCACCAGATGCATTTTCTAAACAAGGTTGAAACTTATTCCTTGAAAAGATGTTTGCACAAGAAATTGCGCTCATGGATTTGAAGTTACTGGAAAGAAGATTGAAAAAAAAAAAAATTGTCAAAGAACGGAATATAATGAAATAGAGCCACTTTGAGATTCCTTTCGGAATGAGGCGCGGAAGAGAGCTACTTCAAAGTTGTGGTTGGAGCTCTTAGAAGTACAAGAGTGGTTGGAGCTCTTAACCAATCAAAGCATCAAATTCTTGATAGGTGGGGGTGGGGAAAGAGAGAGATGGGGGTTGGTCCTAGAGAATAAGAGCACAAAAATTTTGTATCTGCAATTCCAAAACAGCATTTCAAAATACAAACCAATGCAGAATGTTTTTAAAAACATACATATCATCTATTTACAAGTAAAAGGGATAGTGTCAAAAATATACTTCTTTACTTTTTTTTTTTTTAATTAAAAATTTCAAAAGTTTTTCACACCATTTTATTGATAAAGTATGTCAACTCCCGATAAGAGGTTGTATTCACCATACATGTCAAGAAGCATTCAGTAAGAGAGGCAAGTACTCCACCGTACATTTGACATTAAATAAACAAAAGAAAATAATATATACTGATTTACATAATAAACAGCAGCATATGATATTCAGGGCTTCACCTTAACACAAAGTAATAAATATGTTGTGAGTATCAAAGAGAAGAAGCACCGCGACAAGCTAATGAAGTCCATCGAATGATGTCCCAAAAGTGCCCCTTCTTCCTTCTACTGAGATCTGTCTCATTTCTCTTCAGCATATCCCACAAGATGTGGACATCCTCATACTCACACGTCCTAACATCTTGGTGGAGCTTTACTAGCCCTGAAGTGATTTCATGGGGTTATTCATTGAAATCAACATAAATCTGTTTGGTATACTATTGTTTGTCTAATGTCAAAATTTCTCAAAGACAGAATATATCTACCAAAATATATGAAAAAAATATGATAGAAATCGTTCTTCGTATTGATATTTAACTGTCAATTACTTAATAGAGAATTTGAATGAGTGATATGTATCAAAGTATATGTCATTCCATCAAATTCAGCCTTCCTCGACAATTACATGAACTTAATCCATTTAGATTGATTACTTAACAAATTAATTTATAAGTGCCTTAAAAATGATTAGAGTTCTAGAACGAGGCGCTCATGATTAATTACAATATTCGGAATAAACTAACATTCGTAAAGTTTAATCAAAATAAATCATAAACTATACAGTGTAAGCATATCTTCTATGGATCAAATTATAGCGAAAACAAAACAAAGCCAAAAAAAGAAGGAAAGCAAGCAACAAATTAATTCCGCGGCGATGAAATGAAAAGTAAACTTCAAAAAATTTGAAAAAGCTAACCATTTTTGCGAGAACCAAAACGGTAAGAGACTTTGATCCAAACTCTCTGCATTTTGCCCCGCCACTTCATCTTTATTTGAGTATGATCGGATCCAAAATTGATTAAACTAAACAATTATATATCAGAAAGTGGAAAAATTCACAAAAACGAACGGAAAAAGGATCGATTCATGTACCTCCGGCGGGCAGGCGAATATCGATTCAAGAGAAATCGCGAACGCAGAGAGTTACTTAGTTTCTCTCTCCTCAGAGGGAAGAGAGGGGAAGCGAAGATTTTATGCAATTGCTCAAAGATCAACAAGCGTTCTTATTTATACTGACGTCTGACACGTGTCCATTATGACCGTTGGGACCACGTCCGTATACGTCGTTGCTAAAAATGCCTCAGAGCGGAAAACACGTGGGCGATTTTGGTTGGTGGAATTTTATAGGATTCTCGAATCATAATTTTTTGTAGTATGATCCCTTTTCTTTATGAGGTCCATATTTTGGTGGTCATATATTAATTTAAGGCGTGTTAAATTTTGATAGGTATGTGAAAATGATTTAGTTAGTTGGAGCATTATTGAATCCTTTAACTTGCCTTATTTCCTGTAATAGAGTTAAATAATTTGCATAATTTAATTTTGAACGTAGTATTGAGCTCAATTGTCTTCAATTTGGTGCAATCGTGTCAACCAATTGCGATTTGCTTGCAAATCTAATTTCTTCTTTTAGTATCATGAGTTTAACTTACATAAGGTAATACATTGACTTGGACATTAAGGGAGTGTTTGTTTGGGATTTTTGGGGGAAAAATTGATTTTTAAATAGTGATATGATGAGAAATGTACGGTTGAAAAAGAAGGAAAAAGTATTGATGTGATGGAAAATATTATTTTATTGAAGAATGTGTGGTTAAAAATGAGAATTAATTTACTGTAGAATTTGAGAATCCCAAACAAACATCCCCTAAATCATATTGATAGATGCCATGTAAAAATGTGTTTTTGTTTGTACGATTTTTTTTTTTAAAAAATAGGTTCTTTTTAGATGGGTGATATGAATTTTTGTGTGCTATAAATGTGTGCGTAAGCCATCTCTTAGTTTTAACATTTAATTAGCATATTAGGTTAGTTAAATGGGTTGAAAATGGATACGATGAGAAAATTTCAAGCAAATCGAAGTTGGATGACTTGATTATTCGAATTTGCAACAAAATCGAAGTTGAGTGATTTGATTGCACCAAATTGAAGATGATTGACTCGAATAAAACTCTGCTTGAAGTTAAGTGACCCTTGTACTAATTGGCCCCTAGTATTAATAAATCCAATTAACTAAACTAAGTGCAATACAAAAAAAAAACATTAGTAATTATTAAGTTCACTCAACAATTGAATATAAGACGCTTTAATAAGTTGAAGAGAAAATTAGAGAAAGCATGCTTTTAAGTTTATCAAAAATTAGGTATTCTCATTTTTTTCTTCACAAATCAAGTATTTTTTATTAAAAAATATTTTAAATATATTTCATTTTATGATTTTATTTCGTCCACAATCCCCGTTAATTATGGTAGTGTGTGTGTGTGTATAAATAAGTCAAATTATACAAAATGAGATTTTTATTGTTCTACGTTACTTGGGAAGAAACGTTTATTCTCCGTCTTCAGCGTCATTGTAAAAAGTCACGAAGGTCACATGCATAAACCATAGATATCATGATTTTCTTATTTTATTTTTACACGTTATGTATGTTATCAAACCACAATTTTCATGTTACATCAATACAAAAGTCACAGTTTTGCATGTCACAATTAACACAATTTTGTGAAAAATATAAACAATATAACAATTACATTATGTAAAATTACTAGTTACATATTATGCACGTGCTTAAATATCGATAGTCAAATATATCTTTGAATATCATACTATTCAAAAGGAACAATACATATATATATTGGTACATAAGTAGAATTGAAATTCTTGAAACAAGAATAAAGTTTAAAAAAAACTAGAAACTATGTATGGAATAATTTTATTGTATTGAATTGAGTTAATTGATAATTGAAAAGTGTACAAAACCTTTGTATATATAGAAAACTAAATTAAAATCCTAAAAATAAAATAAAAAAGTAAAATCATAATCCAAAAAAATAAGAAATTATATTCTAATCAAGAAAGGAGAAGAAGTGCACATACAAGCGCTGGAGTTTTAAATTCTTTGTACTTTACATGTTCTTTTTTACTTCTATTGATGTTATCTTCGATGTTACAATTATTTCACAATTTTCCTCCTGCTTACACAATTCTTTGAAATTCAGGTAGCAGAGAACATCCAAACTTTTATTCTCCATTTGATGAGCCTCACATTTGATTTCTTGGTGATTGGAAAGTTCAATTCTCTTTTCTTCTATTGGACACATTTAAATTTCAACTTGTTCATAATCAGAGTATGGCTCTATCTTTGGGTATTCAATTGTAATTTCATCGGAATATCTTTTATCCTTGAGCTTGCTTTTATTGTCAATAGCAGGTTTGAATTTTTAATTTGCACATGCTCTCGTCCTTAAAGACACTCCATGTGGGTAGTTCCTTTAGAAATGATACTTTATACAATCTTTCATTCTTGAATCCCCTTTGAGCACATTTAAATGCTGGAGTTTTGAATTCTTTGTAATTTTGATGTTATTTTTTACTTCTATTGATGTCATCTTCAATGCTACAATTATTTCACTATTTTCTTGTACTTATGCAATTCTTTGAAATTCAGGTAGCAAAGAACATCAAAACTTTTATTCATAATTTGACAAGCCTCACATTTGATTCCTTGGTAATTGGAAAGTTCAATTCTCTTTTCTTCTATTGGACACATTTAAACTCCAATTTGTTCATAATCAGAGTATGACTTTATCTTTGGGCATTCAATTGTAATTTCACCAAAATATTGTTTATCCTTATGCTAGCTTTTATTGTCAAAAGCAAGTTTCGAATTTTCAACTTGCACGTGTTTTTTTTTATTGTAGTATAATGGTCGGTAACATCATGGTCAATAGTAGGTTTCGAATTTTTCGCTATTTGTTTATACTGGTATTTGCAAATTACTCATCACATGACACCAAAACAAGCTTCTTATTGTACCATTAAAACACATACATGTTATGTCGACTTATGTAAGTGACATCCATATCATAGTATTATGGTTATCTGCAAAGTCTATGACAAGCATTCATCTCTACCACGTTACATACAATCTCATTTTTGTAATACTTCTCAATAGAAAGTGAAATATTACACATCTCCATATTTTGAATTCATTATCCCCTTTTAACTAGTGGAACTTGATAGCAAGATAAGCATTTTTAAGCTTAAAATGTAAAGCTTTCACAATACTTTAGATACCATGTTATCACAATTCTCATGATCTATTATCACGTTGCATACTTTGTTATCATTGATGTATCGTGGATTAAAATGTACCTTTCTGAATTTCACGTCTCCCTACTTTGGCATGTAGAGTGGTAGTTATGATGTAAAATGGTGATTGTGACCACAAATCATGTGGAGAAAATTATGAAATTCATTCAAACACGATTTATGCCTCCTTTATTTTCTAAAACGTTAAAGCGGAAGAGACAATTATTGTAATGAGATTTTAGGGAAAGAATATAATAAGAGAGAAAATAATCCATTATCATTTAATAACCACCCACTCAAATCACATTTTAATCTTATATAAATCAATTATTATCTATTTGCATGTAAAAAAATTCTTTAATTATGACCTAAATTATGAAAAGTTTATCAAATCTTGATATTTCTAAAAATGTCATCTTAAAGCGTGGTAGTTAAAAAAAAAAAAATTCTCTGATTTAAATCTAAAGCATAACTCAAAACTTCTACTAGTATTAAAGTTTAGAAACAATCATTAGTGGGTTACAACGCTTACAACACACTCACATTAGTGTGGGCCCCACCAATTAATTAGGTATTCTCATTTTTTTCTTCACAAATCAAGTATTTTTGATTAAAAAATATTTTAAATATATTTCATTATATGATTTTATTCGTCCACAATCCCCGTTAATTATGGTAGTGTGTGTGTGTATAAATAAGTCAAATTATACAAAATGAGATTCTTATTGTTCTACGTTACTTGGGAAGAAACGTTTATTCTCCGTCTTCAGCGTCATTGTAAAAAGTCACGAAGATCACATGCATAAACCATAGATACCATAATTTTCTTATTTTATTTTTACACGTTATGTATGTTATTAATTGGTGGGGCCCACACTAATGTGAGTGTGTTGTAAGCGTTGTAACCCACTAATGATTGTACCAATAGCTTTTTTGTAAAGTTTATGTACACACATTTGAACGAACACGAACGCTGCATTTTTCTCTTTGAATTAACTATTAATTATCCTTCAAGTATGCCTTTTAAATAAACAAAAAGAAATCATTCTTAAAATTAAAATTTTAAAACTTACATACTTTATCTTTATATCTATATTTTCTTTTCCGAGATTAATTGATTTACAGTTCAATCAACAAATTTAAGGTGTGAAACAAAAAGAAAAAAGAATTACCTATAAGAATTCTCAAACTGAAAATGAAATGAAAATCTTTAGCCCTTGTTTGAGCCCCATTTACGGGGAAAATGTGTTTTGGAATAGACATTTTTGGGGAATGTATAGTTAAAACATAAGGAAAATTTTCGATTTATGTGTAAAATTATTTTATTGAAAAATGTGCAGTTGAAAATGAGTATTTGATAAAATGGGCTAAAACAAGGGCTTAAAAAACTATAACATGTGTTCTATGGAGGAAGAAAAAGTTGCTAAAATCTCAGTATTGTAGGCATGGAGGGTTTGCACATTTGCCATGGGTGATCATAGGGGACTTCAATTTTGTTCTCTCCCCTTCAGATGTGGAAGGGGGTTCTTCTTCTTGGCCTACATGGCAAAGCGATCTTGGGGATTGCTTGGTAACAATGGGTTTGGATGATTTAAAGTTTGATGGCTGTTTATATACATGGTCTAATAAGCATATCTTTGATCCTACTCTCAAGAAGCTAGATCGTGCCTTAGTAAATTCGAAGTGGGAGGGTAAGTTTCAGGAATCGGAAGCTACTTTTCTTACCGCATGTGTGTCAAATCATTTTCCTATGATTGTGAAACTTCCAAAGCTACCACATAGGAAGATTCCATTTCGTTTTTTTTATTATTGGATGGATCACTCGGATTTCTTCCCTTTGGTGTCTCGGATTTGGGGTGAAGCGGTTGTGGGAATTCCTATCTTTTGTTTATGTTTGAAGTAGAAGAAGTTGAAGCTTGCTTTGAAAGATTTTAATAAGGAGCATTTTTCATGTCCACCTAGGAGAGTTACTCGAGTTCGAATTGATTTCGAGCATCTTCAACATTTGATTCAACATTCGCCTTTGGATTCATCTCTACACAGTAAGGAGACTCGGCTACAAAAGAAATTTGACGAGTTGAGCAGGGTTGAAGAGAGATTTTTTGGACAAAAAGCTCAAGTTAAGTGGCTAAATTTAGGGGATCAGAATATTGATTTCTTCTTTAAGGCTATGAAAAGTCACTATGGTAAGAGTAAGGTGGTTTCCAATTGTAGAGATGATAGTACTAGAGTGGAGGAGCCGTATGAGGTTAGTAAAGTTATTGTTGAATTTTATCAAAATATCATTGGACAGCATCCTAGCGGTGAGGATCTGGATGTGGACTTGCTTAGAAGATCCCTTCCTAAAAGTATTCCAGAGGTACATAAGAAAATCGTTGATAGAGATGTATCCTTTGAGGAGATTAATGAGGTTTTGTTCTCTTTAAAAGATAACAAGGCTCTGAAGCCAAATGGTTTTAATGCAGGTTTCTTCAAGAGGGCTTAGAATATTGTGGGAAATGATGTTCTATGTGCCATCAAGTCTTTCTTTGACTCGAGGCGTCTATTGAAGCAAGTTAATGCTACTACCATTGCATTGGTCCCTAAGGTTCCAAATCCTTCTCAGGTAAAAGACTTTAGGCCTATCTCTTGTTGCAATACAATTTATAAATGTGTTGCTAAGCTTATTTCCAATAGAGTCAAGATGGTGCTTCCATATATTGTTGGATCTCAACAAACTGCTTTTGTTAAAGGGAGACGTATTAGCGATAATATCCTTCTTTCCCAAGAGTTGTTGAGGAATTATCATCGCAGTGGAGGACTATCTAGGTGTAATCTTAAAGTTGATCTCATGAAAGCCTAAGATTCTATTCGTTGGGATTTTCTCTTTGCGGTCTTAAGGGTGCTTGGTTTTCCGGAGAGGGTACTTGTTACGTGGATTACCGAGTGTGTTACTACCACTCGGTTTTCGATTTCCATTAATGGAGAGTTGCACGCTTTCTTTGCTGGTGGGAGATGATTGAGACAAGGAGATCCTTTGTCGCCTTAATTTTTTGTCTTGGCAATGGAGGTCTTTTCGTTGTTAATGGGGTTGATGGTTGCTGAGAAGGAGTTTAAATACCATTTGAGGTGTGAGAAGGAGAAGATCACACACTTGTGTTTTGCTGAAGATCTTATGGTCTTTTGTAGAGCTGAAGTTGGTTATGTTTTTCTCATTGGAGAGTGCCTTAGTCGATTAAAAGCACTTCTGGTCTTATTCCTAATCCAGATAAGAGTAATCTATTTGTTAGTGGTGTTTCTTCATATCTTAAGGGTCAGTTGCTTGATGTTTTGGGGTATAAGGAGGGCGTGCTACTAGTACGTTATCTTGGTGTTCCACTTATCTCTACCAAATTGAGGGTTTTGGTTTTAAGGTGTTGTTGGATCGTATTATAGCTAGGGCTATAAGTTGGACTTGTCGCGTGCTCTCCTATGCTGGCAGGTTACAACTTACTAAGTCTGTGCGTTTTTGTATTTAGGTCTATTAGTCTTCGATATTTATTTTACCTAAGGTTGTGATCAAGCAAGTGGAGGTAGCTCTATGGGCTTTCTTGTGGAAAGGTTGTGACCTTGGCACCGGTGGTACTAAAGTGGCTTGGTAAAGATTTGTATGCCTAAGGAGGAGGGTGGTTTGGGTCTGGGGAACATGGAGATTAGGAATAAGGCTGTCATGTTAAAGCACATTTGATCCCTTTATACTGATTCTGCCTCTTCTCTTTGGGTTACATGGGCACGTTGTTACTTACTTAAAGGTAGGAGTATTTGGGAATTGAAGTGTCCTGGGGATTGCTCTTGGAGTTGGACGAAGATTCTTGGACTTGGTGTACAAGGAAGGACAAAATGCAATTCAAAATTGGTAATCGTAGACTTGCTTCGCTTTGGTTTGATAATTGGCATCCTCTTGATCTTTTAGATAAGATTTTTGATGAGAGGATCATTTATGACTCTAGATTGAGTAGACAAGTTAAGGTGGCAAAAATTGTTGAGGGTAATACTTGGAGGTGGCCACCAATTCGTTCCACAGCGTTGTTTGACTTGATGCAAGGTACGCTTCATACTTTTCGACTGGATAATACTGGAGAGCGTGTCTTCCGATGGGTGGATAATGTGCACATAGTCTTCTCTATTCGGAGTGCTTGGGAGTCTCTTTGACTTCACTGCCCTAGGGTTGCCTGGCATCATGTTGTATGGTTCCCTAAGTGTATTCCCCGTCATGCATTTATCCTTTGGCTAGTAATCCAAGGTGGCCTCCATTGTTAACACTAATCTAGGCTATTGTTTTTGTGCTAGGAAGCATATATTCCTAGCCATGTTTTTCTGAGGTATGCCCCCCTATAATCTTGTACTTTACTTTCATACTTTGGATATTATACACTTAACCTTATCGAAAAAAAAGATTTAAAATTCTACTTTATGTCTACTTATAGCCAAGTGATATCGAACACATCAAAATAACCTACAATGTGTGCCAATTCTGCTGGCGACCATTGTGAAGTGATGATGTTACAAAACTGTTCATTCTTCTCTGCCTTGGTGTTGAAGAACGGCCTTCTTTAAGCTCGCCATGTAGGTCAAATATATCGTCCACAAGTATGAAAAGGAACTGTTCATCAAGGGCTGCCAAAAACCACACAAAACAAAAGTATGGTTATTCATGAATGAATATACCATAAGCTCTGATGTAATGTCAGATTCTGCATTATGGCATTCCAAAACACACCACAGGTAAACTTCCAATAGGGGACGGAAAAATAATCGAATCTCTTTTAAGCTTATCACCAGTTCAGGTTGTGGATCTTCCTCCCCGTAAAACATTAACCGCATTTATTATCGACTTTTAGGCAAATAGAGTAAAAGTACCTGCAAATGGACAGCGATGACTTTGTATGTGAAAAAATCGCAAATTGGCCAATATAGAAGACCATTTAACAAAGTCGGGAGTAGGTCTCTCTTCAATCTGGCAGTAATCTCAATCCGACTTTCACCTGAAATTCCCATAAGAACAATATTTTTAGAAAGTCTGAACCAACACAGTAACATATTTATGCCAAAAACTGTTAGCAAAAGCTGAAATAAGCCGTACTCTCTATTAACAAAAAGGTGTCCAAAATATGTGACTATTAGGCTTAAGACCTTAATCTTCCTTGTCCTTTGTTCTCAATGTATTTTAGACTTGTCACTTGTCAGTTTGCTTTGGATAAAACGTTTGAACGTTGTCTGCTGATGCCAAAATTTAACAAATCTTCGCTTATCTGTACTTTAGTTAAGCAGTATGAAGGAATAATGAAGAAGCAATTATCAAACAGTAGGACACAAAGTCCCACTGCTTTCTGTCCCTGTCCCAGGATCCAACCACTGTATTCATACTAATTATGACCAGATTTTAGACATTATTTTGCATATAACTCACAAACCCAGTTTTCTAAGAAAGAAAGAAATTTCGTAAGCTAATGTAGCGACGATTACTCAGATGTTTAAACTGGGGCTTAACTAAATAGAACCCTTTAAACGGACAGTAACAAAATAAAAGCCAGTGGTTAGGGGCAGCCTCATTCATCTCATAAAGTGAACGTGCATAAGCAAACATAAGAAAGCCATCATTAGCAAATTGGGAAGGAAAAAAAAAAACAACAACTAGTGATAGGAGTAGAAGTTTAAAAGCGGAGGAATCATAATAAATATTACAAATAGCACGGTTCTTTTACAAACTGTGGCTGCGAGTAGTCAAGGGCTAAGCATAGCTGTGGTCCATGACAAAATGTCCCGCGTTCATATGCATGCTTAATAGGATCACTCAAAATAGTAAACAAGAAGATTCACATAACTAACTTAAGATTTATAGAGAATAAATTACCTTTTTGTATATCTAATTTGTTAATATTATCTTCTCGTCTTCAAAAGTGAAGTGTCCTCCCTTCTGTTTTCATCTAGTTTACCCCTCCAGCATTCCTATGCATCTATTTTTGCACTGAATCTCACTACGTGGGTCTTATATTCCTCATAGATAGGAAGATACGGAATTTTCTCTTTCCAAAAGTGTTGAATCTTTAGAAAATGTATCATTTGTTTCCCTTCAATGATGCATACTTCTACAAAATAAAATCTATGTCTACAATGCTATTGTTGAAACTTGGCATTTAGTAGCTAAATTATCTATTTTTTTTTTGTATGATAATATATGAAATTTACTTTCAATTATGATGTTTATGAACATAATCCAAATTAGTTGATGACTAATGGAAGCCATTCAGTAGGATGAAAAACTGCCACATCCATCATTTTTCTAGGTAAATGTTACAATTACAATTGAAAGAAATAGACAGAGAGAGATGGACTGCATGTCCAACTTTGGCAACACGAAGCTAATTGGTCCTGCTATTGGAAGAATTTACACCAGTTGATCTTGCTCTTAGAAGAATTTAGCTGGTTAAAAGGGAATTGGTAAGTAATATTTGCGCGCTAATTTTCCACCTTATATGCTTGTTCATTTCTACCATGAAGATGAAGGTTTCTAATTGTAAAGAAAATTGATTCTTGAAGAAGAATTGGACAACCTTAGCTTTTACAAAAATCTGTTGGAATAAAATCAGTTGAATAGGAGCCTCAGTTACAGTTTTTTTGGTTGGAATCTATTAACCAACTGGAGCCTTGAGTTAGGTAGTAGTTAATAACTGAATTGATGCTCCATTATGTCTATAAATAGGAGCTATAGGTAGTGCATAAAGTAGAGGTCGAAAATGAAGAAAAAAGGGGAATTCTGGAATAGAATTCTGTAGCTTTCAGGAGTGAAAGAGGAATAGAAAGTGAGATTTGACAAGAGTGGTAGAATTCTTGTAAATCTAGGAAATCTTTCTGGGTGATTTTCAAGTGTGTAAATCATGTTTTTGCTTTGGTAATAAAGTGGGGAAGAGGATTTCTTCCTGGTTAAATAATTCTCTATCTGTTCTGGTCTTTTTTCTTGCTGGTTTTTCTTCTGCATTTTCTTCTGCATTTTCTTCTACAAGTGCTGGTGCTATTTCTCTGTCATTTTAGATTGATCCTGAGCTGTGGGGGAAGCCAAAATCCCAACAATTGGTATCAGAGCTTGAAAATTTCTGGGCCTGATTTCTGTTTCTTTTAATTGGCTGAATACATTTCTTGTGAAAGATAGATTCCTGGCCAGAATCTTGATCACATAATGTCAACATCCAAATTTGAGGTAGAGAAATTTAATGGCAAGAATGACTTCAATTTGTGGAGGGAGAAAATGATGGCACGTCTTGGTAATTTTGGATTGGAAGAAGCCTTGGAAGGGAACTCAAAGACTGATGCTGAAGTTTTGAAAAAGGCAAGGAACACCATCATACTCAGCCTCTCTGATACAGTTCTGAGGAAGGTCATTAAGGAGAAGACGACATCTGAAATGTGGAATAAATTGGAAGAGCTTTACTTGACCAAAGCTTTGCCTAACCGGATCTACCTGAAGCACAAGTTCTACAGCTTCAAGATGGATGAATAAAGGTCAATTGATGAGAACATTGATGAGTTTACTAAGCTGGTTTCTGACCTGGAGAATCTGGACATCAAGATTGATGAAGAAGATCAAGCCATTTCTTGTTGAACTCTTTGCCACCAGCTTTTGATCACTTAAGGGATTCCATTAAATATAGCAAGGAGTCCTTAACCCTCAAAGAAGTTGCTGCAGCAGCCTATTCGAAGGAATTGGATCTGAAGCTGAATGAAAGACTTGCTAAAGGGAATGGAGAAGTGCTAAGTGTCTAAGAAAGACAAGAAAAAAAGGTATGCTGGATTTGTAATCAAGAAGGACACTATAAGAGGAATTGTCCAAAAAGAAACCAGAGGTAGATAAAGAAAGGAGGCAAGCAAGATGGAGAGTGTGCAAACATACTTGGAGGCTATGAAGTTGATGAAGTGCTCTGAAAATTCTTCTCAAGAATCAAGGAGAAGATTGTAAAGAAAATTGATTCTTGAAGAAGAATTGGACAACCTTAGCTTTTACAAAAATCTGTTGGAATAAAATCAGTTGAATAGGAGCCTCAGTTACAGTTTTTTTGGTTGGAATCTATTAACCAACTGGAGCCTTGAGTTAGGTAGTAGTTAATAACTGAATTGATGCTCCATTATGTCTATAAATAGGAGCTATAGGTAATGCATAAAGTAGAGGTCGAAAATGAAGAAAAAAGGGGAATTCTGGAATAGAATTCTTCCAGAATTCTGTAGCTTTTAGGAGTGAAAGAGGAATAGAAAGTGAGATTTGACAAAAGTGGTAGAATTCTTGTAAATCTAGGAAATCTTTCTGGGTGATTTTCAAGTGTGTAAATCATGTTTTTGCTTTGGTAATAAAGTGGGGAAGAGGATTTCTTCCTGGTTAAATAATTCTCTATCTGTTCTGGTCTTTTTTCTTGCTGGTTTTTCTTCTGCCTTTTCTTCTGCAAGTGCTGGTGCTGTTTCTCTGTCATTTTAGATTGATCCTGAGCTGTGGGGGAAGCCAAAATCCCAACACTAACAATCTAGGGTATCCCTAGCTCGGAAGTTTATTTTGCATTTGTCAACAATGAATTGTCAATTTCCCACATTTATTGGGAAGGCAGAAAACAGATTTGACATGATAATTAGTATTGATCATTTGTTGTTTTAAATTGGTCCTTTCTTTCCATAGCATTGTAGATGATCTCCAGTGACTCAGAAAACTACTGGATGCCATTGGTTTAGTAGATAAATTCATCGATGATGAGATTGAGTAATATCTCAAGTGATGTACAAAATGTAGTATAATTGATCACTAGCTTAGTCATAACAGAGCTTTGGCATCTTATTCCAACTCTTGTATATATCTTTGAGTACGAAGGGGTATTCAACTAATATGCCTATAAAAAATTGAGGAAATTTTACTATCATTATCTTATTAAAGCTTCCGTGATTCCACTCAATTAACAATAACAATGCACTTACACACATTCTTTCAGCCATTGAAAGTTCAAAATGCACGATTGCAAAGAAATCCCATTACATTCTAATAGTGGAAAAGATTATACTTCTATATACAAAGCATTAGGTTTAGTTCCATTTTGAAATCATTCTTCATTTATCTAATTGGTGGACCATGCACGATTATCTTTAATCATCATCATGAAATATAATCTAACACGAATTTTTGGACCTATACGATATTATTATCTTTCCCGTGAAATATGGGCACTCTTCTAATAAATAAGCACATATGAATGCAAAACCAGTACAGAACTCGACTGGATAATAAATAAATGTCTTTACATATTTTTTTCCTTTCATTTTACATAGATCAAGTAAAAAACCAAAAACTATGACGAAAATCAACGTAACCAAAGTGAAAAGAAATGGAAAATTGCCAAAAATAATTTGATCAACGTGCTATTAGAAGATCACCAAAAACTTCGTTTTATTCTGAGAGAAAAAAAAAAAGATCACTGGAAAAAAGATCATGGACAACATACAGTCTAATAGTGGAATATTTAATTATTTATAGTTTTCCAATTGAAGCAAAGAGAAGAATTTTCTACCTTGTAGAGCGGCATTAAAAGCGAAGAACGCACCGGTGATAGCAGGACCATAAGTAATCTGTCCCATCAATAGCTTCTTGAAGGTAGTAATCACATCTCTCTTCGGTAATACTCTTGCTACAAAATTAAACCACATATGCTGCGCTGGACCCAAAATAATCATCCCATATCCAGCCATCCTTAATGTCCTTATTGTATCCCAAGCACTATATGGCTCCATAGTTATCATCTAACCAATTTCATAACACAATCAATGAAATACCAAGAATTAAAGAATGCAAAAAATACCAAAATATAAAGCAATCCCACAGAATCCAATAGCACGTTTTTGCAAGAATATCAAGAAACCCATCAGTGTTAATTTACACTAATGACAACAATATGTACCTGAGTAGTGATGTCAGCGGCGGCATATATGAGCGCAGACGATATGCTTTTTGTTATAATGGGACGAGAATCCAGCATACCCAAATACCACGACAGAAATCCCATCTTCGGATTTGAATTCAAAGATTATTACGAGTATGATTTGTGCAAAAATCTAAATCGAGAGTAGAAAATGGAAAGGGGTTTCAGAAATTCTACTAGTCTTTCCAAATTGATTGTAACTGATGTCTTGTACGCTCTGCATTGTAGATTCGATTCTGGTAAATTTGGTTCAATTAGCTATGAAATTAAATCTAATTTTCTTCGTTTTTTGAATCTGTTACCTAATATTCGGGAGGGATTTTTGTTATTTTTTTTTTGAGGGATTCAGTTTATTTTCAAGAAGGGAGCTGAAAAGAGTTCACACTGCAAATAGGGGTTGGCGTGGCGGGAGCAGTGTTACTCCGCCTAGTGTCTATCTGAGTCGGTTCACTTTTTATTTTCTAAATTTAGACTTTATTATAATTTACACTGATAAATTATACTTTTTATCCATGTACTGCATAAGATTGACAATTTACTATCTAACTATGACACGTTCTGAATATTTAATAATTTACAAGTACTTAAAAACACTATCTAACAAATACGAATCAGAGTTGACTATTTCAACTCTAAATTCCATTATCATTACACGTATTTTTTAAGTTGGGAAAAATATTAGGAACTACAACACTTAGAGCTTGTTTGGTAGGAATTTTTTAGGGAAAGAATTAATTTTGAATAGTGATATGATGGAAAATGTGTGGTTGAAAAAGAAGAAAAAATTATCGATGTGATAGAAAATATTATTTTATTGAATAATGTGTGGTTGAAAATAAGAATTTATTTACTGTAGAAAATGAGAATCCATACCAAACAGACCCTTAACATAAGTTGTTATTCTTATATCATTCAACAAAATAATAATTTTTGGGGAAATATTTTCTCCATGAAAATGACATTTTTTACAATTAGAAAATTTTGCTAATTTTTAAAATCAATCGATAGAGAATATTAAAAATCTTCAAAAGATTATTTAAATAAAAATATTTTTATTTTAAAGAATCAATGTTTAAAAATAAATTTCAATAGAGTGTGTTTGACGCTACGAATTTAAAGAGCCAAACACACTCTTCATTATTAATGTACAATGACTGCATTTTAATAAGTCATAGAATTCAATATTCTACTTTTTAAACTATTCAAATCACATTTAAATTTATTGATCATTGACATTTAAAAAATTATGTTAAATAAAATATGAGGAGAAATCAATAAATATTTTTTTGTGAAAAAGACCAAAATAGAGAGCATTGTTGAATTGCATAAAAATTTTGACTTTCTAAATTTAAAAATATTCTCTATAATGTATAAGATGTTTTTTTTTTTTTTTTTATATAGATAAACAGTCTTTTAGTGAAGCTCTTACGAGATAGACATTTCACCTTTCCACGAGTTCGGAATTCAAGCCACTTATCCATGGTTCAAACGAGAGTTAAATTTAAATACCATTGTAATTTATTATAGAGTAGTTGTTGAGTAGAAATTTAAATTTACTAACAAATTCATGCTAGTCTAAGTCAAATGAACCACAAAAAAAAACATTTACTGTGACTAAATTATTATCCTTTATTAAACTAATAAATGCAAGAGAAATCACAATGATCATTTATATAAGGATTCATAATCATGACGCAAAATGTAGCAACCGATAAAATAAAATAAAATCTTGTGTTTTACTTTAAAATAATTTTTCTTGTATAAATTGAAAAATAATTTGGATTATGTTATTACGTCGTTACGGCACTTCCTAAGAATTCAAATTAAAGTTTTGGTCGCAACAGTAAATTTGCACGTACTTGTCTTTTAAGGTGTCGAATTTCTTTTAAATGTTTGTGATGACATATTTTAAGTTCCTAAAATTTTAAAAATATAGGCACACGTATTATTATTATGTCAAATAGTCATTAAACATGGTTTTTGTCTTCAAATTACTCCTATCTATTCAGCCACGAGTTTTAATTTTTGTCATCCCTCAATGTGACTTTTCTTTTTTTTTTTTTCACTAGGCATTTCATTTGAATTAGTAATAACCACTAAGTGTCATAACTGTTTAATCATTTAAAGCCCATAATGTTAATTATTAAAAAGACTGTCATTTAAATGGAAGTAACATGCACGTCACTTATTCCACCACTAATACCCATTAGGCATTTCATTCAAGTTTTAATACCCACTAATTAAAACCATTATGATAAGTGGAAATTACAGACAACCCTATGTTTCAAGATCCAATTTCACAAATAATATTCAAAGTTTAGTTATTCAAAAATCAGATATTTTATATTAATTAAAATTTTAATAAAATAAATATTTTTACTAAAAATATATACTTACAAACCCTAATTAGATCTCACTTCTCACATTACTCTCTCTCTCTCTCTCTCTCTCTCTCTCTCTCTCTCTCTCTACTTTTCTCCGTCCTCTCTCTACAAACGCCTCCTCCCGTCATTCTCTCCCTACGCCAAGCTTCCCCGGCACCACAACTCCAGATTTGAGGCCCGGCGTCAGAGGTGCACCCCTGCGCGGCGGAGTTGAGGCTCGGCGATCGTCGGTGGCGCACCCATGTGGCGATCTGGAATTTTCTCCGGTCCCTGCGCAACAGAGTTGGGGATCGGCGGTCGTCGGAGGCGTAGCCATGTGCCAACTCCTCTCTTCTCTCTCTTTCCTCCATTCTCCATTTTCTTTACCAGCGGGAATAGAGCTCGCAACTGCACTGAGTTCGCCGATCTGAGCCGACGATCTAAAATGGGTTGTTAAAAACTGAGCAAAGAGTGTTGGAGATATGTTTTCTGCTCCTTTTTTGTGGTTTTATTGTGGTAATTGTGGTGGTTTTGAGTTGTGCGGTGGTGGTGATTCTTGTTGTGCAGTATTGGATGTAAGGATTTTACGGTTGGTGGTGGCGGTCGACGGTGGACGTGTGTTGTGCAGTGCAGTGCAGTGCCGTGTGCGGTGGTAGTGTGCTTGGGTGTTGTGTTCTGTGTTGTGCGTATGTGAGAGGTGAGAGATCGGAGCATCCACCTTTCGTCGGACATCGCCGGAAATTGAGAAAGTGCACTGCGTTGTCGTGACCTTTACGGTCACCCATTCTCAGTTCGATGTATAAGGAATTTTTAGACTGTTTTTATTGGTGGTTTGACAGTGAGGTGGTGCCAGGCAGCTGAGGCAGTGTTTGAATCTGTGTTGTGTTTCGTGACCTACTGGACCGCATAATAGACTAATTGTGACCGCGTAATGGATTAACCGTGACCTTAAAATCCGATAATTTGTGACTAAATATTAATCTAAGTCATGTCAAAAATATTTTGTTACATGTGCCGTAATCATTTGAAAATAACCAGTAATCCTTATTTTAAAAAAAAAAGAAAATAACTCGTGATTATGAACAAAATCCTGAGTTGTGACCTGAGCTGTGACTTGTGACATGAGTTGTGACCTGGATTGTGACTTGTGACCTGGATTATGACCTGGGCTATGACTTGTGACCTAGGCTGTGACTTGAGTTGCGACTTGAGCTGTGACTTGTGACCTTAGTCGTCGGAATCGGAGCAGTCGCCGGAGTGATCGCCGGAACAGTAGCCGGAATCGGCACCGTAGTGGTCGTCGGAACAATCGCTGGAAAAGTGACCGGACCGGTCGCGAGAGCGGTGGGGGAGGTGGGGGTGGGTTAATTGTGTGTATATATATATTAATTTATTTATTTATTTATTTATATCTTTTTATATATTTAAATATATAAATAAATATTTAGAAATATGTGCATATATAGGTCAAAAAATCTGATTTTTGAAATGTGAAAGTTGTTTTGTTATTTTTGAAATAGGGTAAAGATAAAGTAGGATAAATGCATTTTTCCCTTATGATCATTATAAGGAAAAACTCTCCATTTCAATTGAAAAGTAACCTGCACGTTAATCATGAATCCACCATTTATATGCCTAAATAATATTCCACTTTCATTCATTTTTACTTACATTTTTGGTTATTACTAACTAACTGCCTTTGCATTTTGTGTTTGATAAGCAACTACGTTCTACAATCCCTAAAGCCATATTTTCTCTCCCAAACTAAATTTCTTTTACACAAAATAATTACGCCCTTTTCCCATAGATTCAAGGTACCTTGAATTTGGAAATTTTATGAAGGAAAGGCTAAGAGTACGTTGCGTTTTACTACATACTGAACGTCAAAGGATATTCAAACTCCAAGTGTTTAAGGTATGAATGTTTACGACACTTTTATAAGTAGAGTAGAACTATTTGTTTTCGGTTTGCATTAATGTGTTATTGCGTTACTCATGAGAGAATGGAAGCACCCTTCGGGTGGTTCAAATAAGAGATAAAGAGATCAATTTTGATTCATGAAAATGGGTTGTTAAAACCTACGAGTATGCGGACTGCTTGATCACTGGTTTGCTTTACAATTGACGGTGACACAAATAACCAAGTTCGTATTTCTAGAAAACATATATTTTTAATCTATTTATTTAAGTGTTTCCTACTGAGTATTACTTGTGATACTCACTTCTACAAAACTTATAGGTTAATAGAAGGTATGGTAGCAAGTGATCAGCGATTTGAAATACTTTGAACTTTTAGTAAAATTTCAATTCATATAAATCTCTTATGAACCCTTAGACGATACTTTTAAATTGCTTAATTTTCTGTTTTCGACTAATTTCACATATATTGCATGTCAGCTATAACTTTGAAACGTTGGAATGACTATGCATAAAAGTTATTTATTATTGGATTGAATTTCACATTCTGTTATTCTATTTTTTAAAGTGGTAAAACTTGGGCTACGGTACATGTTTTAGAGTGAAATCAGTGGGGTTTCAAAGGTATATGAGTCTTCTAACAGTAATCTTGGGAATTTCCCTAAAATATTATCTAGAAAAAGCTATATCCATTTTGGTAGATTGCGTTGAGTGAGTTTCGAATTTTCTGTCCAACATAGTCGAACAATATTTTCATTTTTCAAACATTATCATCGAGACCCTAATTTTTTTATATGATATACGTATATGAATGTTATAGTCCCTGTTAAAATTTCATAATTTTTCGTCAACATTTGCTTGGTCAAACATATTTTTCTCTTTCTGCTGCTGTATAACGGCAATTGCTAAAATTCCTCCAATGATTTCCAAAATTTTTCTTATTTACGATTTATTTTGGTTAGCATTAAAGAGGTCAAACAAAGAGCAGATTTTTTTTAACGTTTCAAGTTTTGATAATTTGGGGCATTACAACTTAGTATCATAGCATGATTTATTTTCTATAGACTTACATTAAAAAAAATAAAAATTTACAAGGATTCTGAGCATTGTGCCTCCCTAGCTGCGCCATGCCGATTTGGAGGTAAAGAAAGTTTTATAAATATGCTTGTATCTATGTGATGAGAATGAGAAACTTATTCTAGATACAACATTTGAAATGTATGTATGAATATTATTATATGTTGGAATTTGAATACTTTTTGTAGATAATCATTATCGCAACAAGCAATTTGAGAACGTCACCAAATTAAATGTTTATTTCAGTCTTGGAGAATTAAATAAAACTTATTAGATACCCATTAATTGGACTTCGAATAATTGGTATGACATAGATGGTACGGTTTAAGAAAACTTGTAGGAAGACGAGTTCATTGATGCTTTGTCGATATGAGTTCGTGAGGTAATATGAAGACTATCGCGGAATCCAGCACACAATATGGGCCAACACATCTGGGAGATGTTAGTAAGGTAAAGGGAAGTGAGGCGACTTAGCCATATGGTCACTGGTCGTTAGGCCACCTGTCTTCTTATTAATACCTTGCCAAAATAATGGCTAGAGGAGGGCCGAATCGATCTATAACTATTTATGGAAAATTGTCAGGCCTACCTTGCCTCGAGAGATTGATTATGAGGCTTTCAATGCAGAGGTAATTGAACAGTGGGAGTTGGCCAGATTTACGATTCCCAAGAACGGTAGTGTACCTATTGAGATGTACATTCGTGAAGATGCACCTCCACCTATTTCAGATGATGAGGCACAACCTACTAAGAAACCTAGGGTTCATGGAGGTTGTATTAGTGACGATGATGGCAATGATCAATAGAGGAGTGAAATTTTAGTGGATTTTATTAAGTGTTGTTGATGCCTAATAGGATTCCTTTTGTTTTTCCTGTTGATTAGCGCGCTCTTTTATTATTTTGTATTCCTCTTGAAGGATTATTTTGAGATAATAATACAAGATGTTGGGTTGTAAATTTTTTTCCTCATATTTTCTGCAAGTATCGTAGACTTCTCTAAAGTGAGATTGCAATTATTATGGCATATAGGAATATGGCGCAAGTGAAGATGATTAGAGAGTTAAGGCAAGAGATTAATGAGCTGAAACAGGCATTGGCTGCTTAAGCTACGCCTTCAGTACCTCAAGTTCCACCGTTCTCCAAGCACCACCCGTGTAGCCAACATACCCTGTTGCATCTCTTATTCCGACGGTAGAACAATTTCGTAAATATCGGCCCCTACCTTTGATGGCGAGAAAGACCCTCTTGCAGCTGAGGACTGGTTACATAATATTAAGAAGATCTTCTAGCATATCTCTTGCCCATAAGATCAAAAGGTATTATGTGCCAAGTTTATGCTAAGTCGAAAAGTAGGCCATTGGTGGGAATCCTCATTATATACTCACATCGAGGAGGAACAACGTAATCTAACTTCGACTCAATTCAAGATGGAGATAATAGAAAATTATTTCCCTCGTCTCTGCGAGACCATAAGGAGGCAGAATTTTTAAGACCGATATAGGGAGTTATGGAAATTTCTGAGTATGAGAGCAAATTAAAGAAATTGCCCCTACATGCCCCACACCTTGTAAGTACTGAGCTTATGAAGGCAAAAAGTTACGAAAGGGGCCTATGCCCAGATATCAGGCAGATTGTGAGTTCATACAATCTCACCACCTTTTAGGCAGTGGTAAAGAAAGCTCAGATATTGACCTACTTGGGGGTGAAGTTGGTGAATCATGGACCTCGTAATGACTTTGAAAAAGAGTGGCAAGATAAGAACAAGAGTACTAGACAGTTTATGGAGTAGACAAATACGGGTCAAACAAGCAATCATTTACCTCAATGTCCTAAGTGTAACAAGTTTCACAAAGGAGAGTGTTTGTTTGAAAAGTATGTTTGCTATAAGTGTGGTCAACCTGGTCATGTGGTTTCCTCATGCCCATTGATTAAGAAACTCTAGTACGATGTGGGTTTACAAGAAGATAGTGGGAGTATTGTTGCATTCCTGATATTATATGTATAAGACATATCATAGGAAACAACGTCTCTATATTTCAATTGTTGAAATTATGGTTGTCAAATAATTTCTTTGTGATAGATATGGGAGGAGCAAGTTGATCTATAGAGATAGATCTAGAAGATTTTATATGAATGAACCGAGAGTTCATGGACATACTGATGCTAACTTCTAGTTAGACTAGAATGATATCATATCTCAATTAAGATATTGGTTTACTGTTAAGCGGTGTGTTGAAAATGTTCCAAATTGGAAATAACCGTTGATTCAATAATGGAAGCCTTATACATCATTGTTTTAGAAAGTAATAAAAGTTGAGGTATGGATCAGGGAGTTCATTGATGAGCTTAGAGTAGTTCCCAAATTGTTGATCACATGCTTTCGCATTGTAATAACTATGGAGCCATCATGTAAGCAAATGAGCTAAGGTCTCATCGATGATCTAAACATGTGTTAAGGATGTATTATCTCATTAGAAAGATAATACAATGAAATGACGTGAAGAAAAAATGAATTCCCACAAGTTATTAAATTGTAGATCCACTGACAAAGAGTTGTTACGGCATAAACATGATCGTCATGTAAATTCTTATGGTATAAGATGCATAAGTGATTGGATCTAGTTCAAGTGGGAGTTTATAAGTGTTATGCTCTAAGTCCAATGAACTTTGGATATAAACACTTTGAATATATAATCGATGCATATGTATGGCGATATCTATAATTTAATTGAATTAATATTCTAATAAATTAAATAATAGAATCCGTAGATTCAAGTCTTGGTGATTTGTTAATCACAAGGAGTTGTGATGTGATATAAAAATTACTTATGACTGAATCTTAAATTGTCCGTGGTCGAAGTAATAACGAGATATGGATATTGTTATTATGGTTAGACCATCACGTGTGGCATTCTTACTTGTGAAGTAAGTAGCTGATCTCACAAATTAAAGTGTGGTGACACTTGAATGAACACGTGGATGTTTTGTTATAGAACAAAATATTGGAGACCCGCTGGGAGATTCCACATGGATAACTATCTGAGTGTTAGTGGTTAATCTCTAACGTTCGGTAGTGGAATTGGTCATTTGACTTAAGGTCATCATAGTACCTTATATGAGGACAGTCATACTTTGATGGTGTTGGATGCTGCTCTACCAAGGGTCGCTAATACAGCATCGTTCGGGTATGTCAAGAATCATATGAAGGTTGTGAATGATCAATGAGGATTCGTCACTCTTAGATAGTAAGATATTATGATCTATATTTTATCCAGTTTAGTTAATAATGAAATCATTGGTCAAGGTGAACTCATAAGTCAAAAAGGAGTTTTCGACTTACATTGACTTAACACTAGGATAAAAGATATGATCGATAATTAAGATTGACACATATCAATATCTCATTATTGATTGGATCATATTAACGAAATGATTATAATTTCACGATAAACGAACAAATTTGGTTTGTCACATCACGTGACATTTCTCATCACATGTATTGCCCGACACATTGCTAGATGTCAATTTGGGACGACGAATGTAAATTAGTGATAAATTAAAATGGGTGTTTTAATTTTTGTTAGGTATCTTGATCGGGAACCTAATAGGTCACACAAAAAAGAGAACCAGAAGAATGAGATCTATCAATTAATTAATTGACAACTGTTGAATATAAATTAATTGGATTGCTTATTAATAGATCCGAATTAATTAATTGGATTAATTAATTGTTCTATGTGTGGATTACCATTGGAGGCTGGACAATTGGATAGTTTGGATTGCAGATCGTGATCATTGGAGTTCGAGAATTTGCAAAAGAGTTTGCAGAATTCATCAAAGGTATTATTCTCATCACAGTTTCTATCGAAACACATTGCAGATCCTTGGTGGGAATTGAAATTTTTTTTATTTACCTCATTAACATTTTCGATGGCATGTCAAGTCTAGTGCCGAATTGTTGAGAATTGGTGGCCATATTTGCAATCAAATTCTTTAAACTTTCAAGGATATTAAAAAAAATATATATGACAAACAAGTTTAAAAAAAAAATTAGAATAAGAAAAACAAATAAAGTTTTATGCTAAAATTCTTAAAAAAAATAAATTGATTAAAAACCTAGAAAATTATGATTGATTTTTTTTAAAAATAAAAATAAAATAGAAAACTAAAGAAGAATAAAAATAAGTTAGCACCACTCCCCGTCAACGGCGCCAAAATTTGATGTGTGCTGTCGCATGCACCCAAAAGTAATATCTTAATCTCTAAAACTAATATGGTAGTGGAAGCAAGGGTCGATCTCACGAAAAGTATGTAATTCAATATTTTATGCTTCGTACAATGATTGTGAGGTTTTTGTATGCAAATAATTGTAAATAAATTAATCAATAACAATGAAAATTAAATTAACGAAAATAATCAAAAGATTAACATTGGTCTAAGTTCACATCCACCGTCGGAAATCTACAATTGATCATAAATGTAAGGATAATTCAATTCATATTTCGAATATTTATCGTTGGAATTGATTCATACTTCTCCTTAATTTTAGTTAATTAGAAATTATCGTTGTAATTAACCCTAATTATTAAATAACTCCAGACCAGTGCTTAAAATTTAATTTAATAATAACTTTACACAATAGAGAAATCGATGAACTAGATAACACAAACACCAGCTGTTGTATTTAATCTATTTAAACATTCTTCTTAAGATTCAATAATCTTATCACAGAAAATCATAAAATCCTAGTGCTTCACAAGTTAAAGGGATCAAACAATTATGGATTTAATATTTACCTTAGCGGTAGACTATAACGGATAACAAATTAGTAGGCCTTCTAGCAATTAAACATAACAATCATGAAAATAAATGCAAAAGAATATTCAATACGCAAAATAAGAATTAAACAATAAGAAAAACTATTTAGATTTCACAATGTGTGGTTCCGAGGCTTCAATTTCCTTCGACCAAGTGTGAAAGTTTAGTTACAATTCATGAATCTATGAGAAAAATAATGAAGAATGGAGTTTGGAGGCGTTCTGTACGTTCTCCCCCCGTTCTAGGGTTTTAAAATATGTATTTATAGTTGTTTCCATAGGTAGTTGACTTAAATTCGAAAATTGGAGATTCGCCTGTGAAAAATGCCTATGCACGTGCGCCATATATTTCTTTACCCATGCGCCGTTCATTGGTTTTAGGCTCAGTGAGTAAAATTCATGCCCGTGCGGGCGCGAGAGAATTTGCCTGCGCTCGCACAGGTTTGTCTCTGAACAGTATTCGGTATTTTGATCATAAGTTTCTCCATAAGTATCCGATTGAGTTGATTCAAAATGTTTTAGAAAGATAACTTAAAGGCATACAATGTTACTTCAGATACCATCTTCCAATTCAATCATTTGATATGTCAAAAATGGGTCTCAAACTGATACTGAAAATCCGATGCATAACTTTTCGATGGGAAATTGATGTGTGATCCTACTTTGATGATATTTCACTCATTTGATTTCTTTCTTCATCCAATTAACCTCTAACACTCTCAAATTTTCATTGTGAGGTTCGACATGACTTTTGAGTTTTTGCACTTTAGTCCCCGAACTTTCGTTTTCTTTCATTTTGGTCTTTTTCCACTTATTTCTTCCAAATTACACTATATCGATCAAATTGCCACCTAAACCAAAATATGAGATTAATAAATACATTTTGACATAAAATAATCATACGAGCACATAAAATAAGGATGGAAAAATATTCATTTCACATTCCTATCAAATTTCTCCACACTTAACTTTTGCTCGTCCTCGGGCAAAACTCAAATTTAATTCCCCAAAAAATACCCAGGTCGTAATGCTATGAACATAGAACAATCAAACTCTTTAAAACACATAAATAAATATTCTCACACAACTCATAATCAGTTAGCTAACATTTTCATATGAAGATGGAATAAACCAAACATGTAGATCCTCATTGATATAAGCTCTCAATTCTCATGTGTTTAAAAGGTAAGTGTTTCGAAACTAGTGGAGTAAAGATAAATAGACTTAGCTCAAACATATACATAAGACATATAAACAACCACTCCATATGATGGTTTCATCATTTTTGCATCTATCCTACACAAATTGAAATCTTTCTTGAGATGTAGGAAGAGTTATGAATATAGATCTTTTTCACATTAAAATCACTCTCTTTTATCACTTATTTTCTTTTTTCAATCATTCATTTTGTTCCTTCTTCTTCTTCTGTATTTTTCTTGCACAATGTAAACTTCAAATTATACACCAATAATGAAACTCCCTGAATTTATATAGAAAATTTGTTCCAATTCACCAATAATAGCACTACCATAAATCTTCATATCCCCACAATTATTTTCTTTCATTCCCACACTTCTCATGACATTCAATAATACTGCACTAGTTCTGAAGTTTGGGTAAAGACGTTGTTTTTCCTGTTTAAAGCTTGTAACGTGGGTTTACAAAAAGAAAAGGCAATAAGGCTCAAAGGAGTTCACCAAAGGAAAATCCAATTACAGGGTAAGCTATTTGGCTAATGTATCTAATTTATGTAACAAAGATGGCTTTAATCATGTTCGTGCATGTATGTGTCAATGTGATCTTAAAGAGAATCAATGCAAGTTCTAGAGAAACAAAACCATAGAAGAATATCACACATGAAAAAAATAATGAGACTGTTATAGACGTGTCAGCCTAAAGACTCAAAATCTTATCGACTTTTTGTCTACAAAATTTAGTTACTATCATTCTCAAAGAAAATAACTCAAATAATTAACTCTAAGTTGGAGGATTATTCATTCAATCATATTAAGAGTTCTTCAAAAGCCTAATTAATTCTTGCAAATAACATACACAACAAAAAAAAAAAATCATTTAACCTCAACTCCTCTTCTTGAAAAATCATGCAAAAATTTTCAAAATTTTTGAAATTTAAACTCAATCTAAATGCAACATAAATCTAAATCTCCTCCCCCACACTTAAAACTTACATTGTCCCCAATGTAAGGTGCAATACAAAGAAAAAGACAAAGATAACTAAAATATGAATGTGAAAAATAAAAAATAAAAAGATAAAGGAACGAACTGCCATTGGGTTCCTCCCAAGCAGCGCCTTTGTTTATTGTCTTTAGCTCGATTCAATGTTCCCTTATTCAGCTTGGATCTATCATGGTTGGTTTCGATCTTCCTTGCGGAGCATCACGTCCATTGGGAATGATAACTGACAGTGTTCCTCCACCTCCATGGAATGTATGCTTGTAGTGACTAAGGTGGGGCTTCAAATCTGAAATGGAAGTCTGCAAAATAGAAACTAGAGGCCTCTCATTAGAAACTGGTAAAGCAAAATAAGAATTGTTACTTGACTTTGAAACATCATTTAATGCTGCCACAGTTCTCTGTAACTCTGTGTTTAAAGCTAGCTCCTGTTTTTCCTCTCCAAGATGCTCATTAATGACAGATTCCCATTCATTTTTAATAGCAATTTTGAAAACATCGTGTACTAATTGATGAATTACATCAATAAAATGAACATGATTATTATTACATGGATATTTCATGGAATCATAGATATTGAGTTCAATGATCTAATAATCAAACTCCATGGTCAATGTGTTATTATGAAAATCAATTTTAGTTTTGGATATCCTTAAGAATGGTCTTCCTAACAAGATAGGGGTAGTATGATTACTATTGTCCGTGTCAAGCACATAAAAACCAGCAGGAAAAATCAAACCATCAATTTTTACAAGAACATCCTCAACTAGAACCATAGGATAAGCATTAGATTTGTCTACCAATTGAATTATCACACCAGTGTCATTTAAATGCCCAAGTTTAAAGAAACGTATACAGAATATGACATGATATTAATAAATGCTCCTGAATCTAACATGGTCTTTTCAAACTTAGTGTCGCCTATCATGCAAGGAATAGTAAACATGCCAAGGTCTGTGCACTTTGCAGGAAGTTTCTCTTAAATAATTGCAAATACCTGTTCTCCAACTTTTGCCCTTTCAATCCCATTCTGTTTTTGTTTCCTCTTGCTTGTGTAGAGGTGTCAAGACGGGCGGGCCGACCATGACCCGTGAAAACCGGCCCGTGAAAACCGGGACCGCGGGCCGACCCGTGACCCGTGCGGGCGGTTCACGGGCCAAAGAGTTGTGACCCGCGGGTTTCGCGGGTTTAGACTTCATGGGCCGCGGTTAACCCGCGGCCCGTGAAGAAAAAAAAAAAAAAAAATTTTTTTTTCAAAAAGGCGGGAGAGCCGTTGAACGGGAGAGCCGTTCAACGGCTCTCCCAACAAGAGGCGCTGCCGTCAGTTAGCCTACGAAATGCCCGGCCTGTCGCAGCTGAGCTAACTGCAGCCGCATGCAGCGTAGCGCCGACTACGCACGTATATTTTATTATTTTTTTATTATTATTATTATTTTTTTTTGTAACTAACGGTAATATTTTCAACATGTATAAATTCAGTTAATTGGTAGTATTAGTTCACTTCATTTTCGCATTTCAACTACAAATTTATCATCATCTCTATTATATTTCTTTCTTCTTACTACTAAACTGTTTAATACTACTATATTATGGATTCTCATGATTTTTCGTCTCAAAATCCTATTTTCAATATAGTTGCTCTCCAATAAATTTAGAAGATGATAATGTTGCAGAAGTTGGATCATCTCAATCATCAAGGAAAAAAAAACAAACATTAGAGGTGTGGTAAATTTTTACAGTAAATGAAAAGGATGGAAAAAGATGCACATACTCGAAAAGATTATACACTGGAGATATGGTCAAGGCACCGGCACGCTACTTTGAGGCACAAAGAGAAACATCTAAATGAAACAGGACATTTGGATCCTAGACAAACTCAAATTACTGGTTTTTACTAATGCTAGTGGATCAGTCACTTTTACTAATTTTGTTTATTCGCAGGAACGAATGCGAGTTGGGATGTCGGAATTTTTAGCAGCTCGTGAGATGCCCTTCACATTTGCAGAAGATCAGTATTTTGAAGAATTCCTGCAAAAGTACATTCAACCTTCTTACAGGAGTGTAAGTAGAAATACTGCTCGTTCTGATTCTATGAAATTATTTCATACAATGGCTGAGAATTTAAAAAATGAACTTAAAAAAATTGATGGAATTATGTGTTTCACGTCTGATTGTTGGTCTGGACGAAATCATAATGGTTATGCTTGTGTTACAGCACATTTCATTGATAATAATTGGTTATTGCATAAGAGAATTATTGCTTTTCGTTTACTTGAATATCCACATAATGGTGTAAATTTGTGTGAAAATTTATTACAAGTTTTTAATGAATTTGGTGTGTTAAATAAACTATTTAGTGTTACCTTTGATAATGCAAGTGCTAATAATGCATGTATTGAGCTTTTAATTAGGGCGATTAGACCCCTATATGATTCTAAATTATTTCACATGCGTTGTGTTTGTCATATATATAATTTAGTTGTGCAAGATGGTTTGAAATTAATAACACCACAAATAAGTATAATTAGAGAATCTATTAATTATATTTCTTGTTCAGATTCTAGACAACAAGAATTTGCAAAAATTTGTAAAAATCTTGGATTGAGAAGAAGAAAATTTGTTGATGATGTTTCTAATAGATGGAATTCAACATTTTTAATGTTAAAATCGTGTGTTGGCTATACTAATGCTATTAATGCATTTGTTAATTTAAAGCAAAGTCAATTTTATATAATGATTGACTGGGAAAAAGCATTTCAAGTTATGAAATTTTTGAAACCTTTTTATAAGGCAACAAAAGTTAGTTCTGGAGTTTATTATCCAACTAGTAATCTTGTACTTTTACAATTAGTAGAAATTGTTGAACAGTTTTCATCATTTAGAGACGATCCATTTTTCTTTCAAATTATTTACTCAATGGAGGAAAAGTTTAAAAAATATTATGAAAACATGCCACTAATTTTTCCACTGGCAGCTGTAATGGATCCTCGCATTAAGTTGTTTGGTGTTCATTGTGCTTTAGAATCACTTTCTAATACACTAGCTTTTAACATAAATATTACAAATCAACAATTGAATACTTTTATTAATGAAATGTATAACGACTATTTTATTAAATATGGTAACAATGAAAATATTTCTTCTACAAACTCTACTACAACTTCGAAAGGCAAATCTTCTTTTTTTCTCCATGATAGCTAAGAAACGTAATATTCTTGGTTCTTCATCTACAACTTCAACAGCAAATCCAAATACCACACTGCTTGAATTAGAAAGATATTATCAATTTGATCATTATAGTGTAATACCCGAAGATGAAGTTGATAAATTAGATATTTTAGGATGGTGGAAATTAAATGAGCTTGATCGTATCTCGTATTATCTAAAATGGCACGAGATCTACTAACGGAGTTCAGTCTCAACGATTTGCATTTGAGTCTGCTTTTAGTGCCGGCAACATGGTATTGGACGAAAGAAGATCTAGACTTAAAGAAGATATTTTGGAAATTCTCATATGTGTGAAAGATTGGATTTTCGCGAATCGAAGGATGCAAGATAAAATTATTGATGATATTGCTGAAGACTTCAAAAATCTTGCAATTCCTGAAGATTGCAATTCCTGAAAATTGATTGGAAAACAAAAATTATAGTTAAGTAGGTGCCAACCTAGTTGGGATGTACTTAAACTATAAAATATAGTAAAAGTAGGTGCCAACCTAGTTGGGATGTACTTATACTATAAATATTTGATAATAATAATTAAACATGTATTTTGATGTAGTTGTTATTTGTTTAAATTAAATTTAAGTTTGCAAAGTTATAAATAATTCATGTAACATTAAATTTGAATTCTATGTAAAAAATTTTTGATATAATTATGAATTTATCATTTTGTTCAATTCTTAGTTTACATTTAACAAAAAAATATATTTTTTGCTATAAATATAAAAAAAATCTACATTTTTATAAATTTATTTATACAATCATACGGGTCAAACCGGAACGAACCGCGACCCGCGCGACCCGTGACCCGCATGGGCTCGACCCGGATGGGTCAGCGGGCGGGCCTGGGTTGTAGTCGAAAATTGTGGGCCGACCCGTAACCGGCCCGGAACCCGCAGCGGGCGGGCTTTTTTTCACGCGGGCCGTTACCGGGCTCACATGTTGGCGGGCCGACCCGGCCCGGACCACCCGGATTGACACCTCTATGCTTGTGCATAATTGTTTTAAAAATTTAGCATAATGAGGGACTTGTTTAATAATATCTAAAAGTGGAATATTGACCTCGCATTTACTGAAAATTCCATTCAACTCATCATGATCTCGTTCATATTTCCTAGATCCTACTAAAACTTGAGGGAAATGAGGTACATGTTTATAATCCGAAAGAGGTAGAAACTTACTCTTAGTTACCTCATTATCGTTGGGAACACTCTTTTCTGCTGTGATACATTCCTCATTTTCTTCCTTTGATGATGTAAGGGCTATTTTCACTGGAACTTCAACCTTCGTACCACTTCTCAATGTGATTGCACTTACGTTTTCCCTTGAATTTACTACCATTTGAGAGGGTAGTTTCCTCGTATTCTGTAACTCCAACCAACTGACTACGTTAGCTATTTGACCTATCTAATTCTCTAAACACTGAATGCTAGCCCTTCTTTCCTGTTGAAATTGTAAAGTGTTAGTGGCCAGAAATTTAACAATATCTTCTAAAGACATACCGAGTTAGAAGTTTGGCCATGTTGTTGTCTAGGAGGGTATGGTTGATTATATTGTTGGAAATTCTGTCCATTTTGATTCATAGGTTGATTTACTTGTCGATTCCCGTAACTAATATTTGGATGAGCCCTCCATCCTTGGTTGTACATGTTTGAATGGGGATCATAATTCCTCCGTCGTTGTCCAGGAAAACCACTTTCTGCATTTACGTATTCAACGTATTCTTCTTGAAGTGTTGGACACATATCGGTTGGATGGCCTACCTGTAACGACCCAAAATTCTAAAGGTTTTCGAATCGCTACCAAAAGTTTCCTTTTATTAATCTAAAATCCAAATGACATTTGATGTACTATACCAAACATGAGTAAGTCAAATATTGACATTTAATGCTAAAGGACAACAATGTGATTCAATTGCGTTTAACAAAGCAGAGACGTGAACATCATTCCCTATTATTTAATCATGATTATTTCATACTAAAATAAAACTTGAATAGCAAGTAAATCACAAATATCCGAAACAAATTTAAAATTTCCAAATAAAATAAACTAGTTCAATAAATTGGTAAACTAAGATTTCTGCTAAAACTAAAATTCAAGGCACGTTACACCGGATTTGCTTTATTAATTCCAAACATCTGGCACAACGACTTCACCTCATCGCCCGCCATCCAACGACCCGATCTAATCTGTGAGATGTAGGAAAAAGGGTGAGTACTTGGAAATACTGAGGATATAAAAAGAAATATGGTGCAATCCCGAATAAAATATTTAAATCATGCATCAAGAAAATCATACCGTCATCATATCTTTAGAAACCGGTAAGAGCTCATATCATATCATATCATTTGTACCGGAATGGCCATAACATCATAACATAAAATATCATATCTTTAACTTTCATAAGTATAAAATTTCATCAACATGAAGAAAATATAATTTAATCGGGATAAATCAACTACACCTCTTTTCCTACCTTGTTAAACTTGCTTTAATTTTGGAAGACAACAAAAATCACGTTCCACAAAAAATTTCCTTTTTCCGCTCTGCGTAAAGTTTTTTTTTTTTTTTTTTTGGTTGTGTTTTCAAGCATATAGGTACATAGGCAATTAATAACCTAGATCCTAAGGAGTTGGTGTATAGTGGGAGTGTGAAGACGTGTTAAAGTGGTGGGAGTGTTTAAGAGATAACCTTTGACCAAGTCATGCCAACTAACCCCACTTCAAAATCCATACTTTTCATACACGTGGTGGCACACCCAACAACCACAATACAAAACTAAAATATGGAATTTAATATAATATACAACCAAACAAAAATGACTACACGTGTGCAACCCCATTCAAGAATTATAAAATACAATTTAAGGGTAATTCTTTCGACTTCGATAATTTGGGCTCCGTTAACTCAAATTAACATTTTCTCGAGCCTAATATTCATAATTAATCACGAGCTATCCAACGAGCCCAATATTGATATATTTATCATTACTCTATCAATATTTAAATATTTGACCCAAATAAAATATAATTTGATAAATGTATCATTTAGTTCCTAACTTTCAAAATATTAAAATATAGCATACGAACATTAAATTCTATTCTATGAAAATATTCGGGGCATTACAATCTTCCCTCCATAAAATATTTTCGTCCTCGAAAATTTACCTTGGCTAATCGAAGAGTTCTGGATACTTGATTTTAAGCTCATCTTCCTTCTCCCAAGTTGACTCATCAAGTCCATGATTTCGCCATTGGACCTTGACTAATGGAACTTCTTTCCTCCTGAGTTGATGCACTTTTCTGTCCAAAATCATTGTCGGGATTTCTTCATAAGATAAGTCTTTTTGTACTTCTAACGTTTGATAACTCACCACATGATTAGGATCGTGAACATATTTTCTGAGCATCGAAACATGGAATACATTATGCACCGCTATGCCGTGGTAAGGCAAGTCTCCGTAAGCCACACTACCAATCCTTTCAAGAATTTCGATAGGTACAAAGAATCGTTGTCTCAACTTCCCCTTCTTACCAAATCTCAAAACACCCTTCATTGGTGCTACCTTCAGAAAAACTTTGTCATCCACTTGAAATTCTAAATCTCTTCTTCTACCATCAGCATAACTTTTCTGTCGGTCTTGTGCTGCCTTTATTCTGGCTCTAATCTTGTCAATTGCTTCTAACTGTCGTTCAATGATTTCAGACCCAAATTCTTTTCTCACCAACCTCGTCCCAATGGATAGAGATCTCTGCATTTTCTACCATAAAGAGCTTCATATGGAGCCATACCAATAGTAAGCCTCGGAAGCTATTGTTGTAAGCAAACTCCACTAACGGTAGGTGTGTTTCCCAATTACCGCTAAGATCCAAAACACATGCCCTCAACATATCTTCCGAGTTTGAATGTGGTTCTTTAGATCGTCCGTGAGGATGATAAGCGATGCACTAAATTTCGCCATTCCCATGGTACTTGCAAACTATTCCAAAATTTTGATGTGAACATCGGGTCTCTATATAAGACAATGGTGACTAGAACTCCATGCAATCTAACTATCTCTATGACATATAATTGTGCGAGTTGCTCTATATTGAAATTTACTTTGATTGGTAGAAAATGGGCTGACTTCGTTAAACTATCAACCACTACCCAAATAACATTGTGACCTCTTGCTGATCTCGAAAAGCCTACCACAAAGTCAATTTCCATTCTAGAATATCCAACGATTTTAGTAGTCCTAATGGTCTTTGATGTTCTGTCTTAACCTGCTGATAGACATTTCTCTACGAACAAACCAAGTCCTATTTTCATGTTTCTCCACCAAAATGCATCGAGAAGATCTCCATACATTTTCATACCACCTGATGTGTAACATACAGGGTAGAGTGAGCCTCTTCCAATATCTCGTTTCTTATACTTTCATCATTATGTACATACAATCTTCCTTTGAAGGTCGTGCATGTCATCTCAGCTACTTCAAATCCTCTATATTTGTTTGTACCAACTTCACTTTAATCTTACGCAAAAATGGGTCCCTATCCTGTGCTTCCTGATTCGATCCCTGAAGGGTAGGTTGGATCATGAACGCTTTTATTATTCTTGTAGCACTGGTCGAGGCGGAGTGATGACTTCTAATCTTAGTTTCTCAAAGTCTTTTATCAACTCGTTCTGCAGCAGGTAAAACAAATCGGGATCCCACTTTCCCGCTTAAGGCATCTCGCGACTACGTTGGCCTTACCCGGGTGGTAATGAATTGTATGCAGTCATAATCTTTCACTAGTTCCAACCATCTTCTCTGTCTCATATTTAGTTCCTTACTGCGTGAAGAAATATTTGAGGCTCTTGTGATCTGTATAGATATGACACTTCCCTTCATACAGATAGTGACACCATATCTTTAAGGCGTGAACTACAACTGCAAGCTTCAAGCAGTGCGTTGGTTATTTATACTCATATTGCTTCAACTGCCTCAAAGCATAAGCAATCAACTTTCCATGTTGCATCAAAACACAGCCCAAACCCCGTTTTGGAGGCGTCGTGTAAATCACAAATCCTTGAGCCATCGGGTATCGTCATCACAGAGGCTGCAGTCAATCTCTGCGAGTTCTTGAAAGCACCTTTCACATTTTTCCGTCACTTTAAATTTCACACCCTTTCTTGTCAATCGAGTCATCGGTCTGCTATTTTTGAGAAGTCCTCAATAAATCTTCTATAATAACCAGCCAACCCTAAGAAACTACGAACTTCTCCCACACCTTTGGTTGGACTAGCCAGTTAGTTCTTGCTTCCACTTTAGTCGGGTCTACCTCGATTCCTGGCGATAACCACGTGACCAAGGAAACCCACTCGATCAAGCCAAAATTCACACTTCTTGAATTTGGCATATAATTTCTCCTTCCTCAAGGTTTCAAGTAACCACTCGGAGTTGTTCTTCATGTCGCTTCTTATCTTTGGAGTACACAAGTATGTCGTCAATAAATACAATGACGAATTTGTCTAAGTATTGATGGAACACTCGGTTCATTAGATCCATAAATACAGCTGGAGCATTGGTTAAACCGAAGGCATGACAATGAATTCATAATGTCCGTAACCCAGTCTGAAGCGCTTCTCGATATGTCGCTTGCCTTAACTCTCACTGGTGATGATACCCAGACCTCAAGTCAATTTTGGAGAACGCCGTTGCACCCTTTAATCGGTCGAATAAGTCTTCTATTCTTGGCAGGTATCTATTTTTGACAATGATTATTCAACTCCCCGTAGTCAATACACATCCGCATACTCCCATCCTTCTTCTTCACGAAAAGTACCGGAGCGCCTCAAGGAGATACACTCGGTCGAATGAAACCTTTCTCAAGTAATTCCTCCAATCGTGTAACTTCAATTCTTGGAGTTCCTTTGGTGCCATCCGATAAGGGGCTTTAGATCAGGTGCCGCTCCAGAACCAAATTAATTGTAAATTCTACTTGTCTATCATGTGGAATGCACTGGTAGATCTTCCGGGGAATACGTCCTCGTAAATTTCGCACGACGTTAATATCATCAATAGTCGTTTTACGTATGTTGGGAACCGATGATATTAACTAGGAATCCTTGATATGACTCCTTCCTCAACATCTTTTCGCTTTTATAGTCGATACAAGTCGAGTAGAGACTTAAACTTTGCTCCAAAGAAACGAAACTCTTCCTCTCTGGTCCTCTGTGAAACAACACTTCTTTCTCATGACATCGAATTGCCGCATGATTAAGTCCCAACCAATCCATGCCTAAGATAACATCAAAATCTTTCATCTCCAAAAGGTATAAGTCCGCTCGTAATATTTTCCCGTCAATCTCTAATTTCATAGCTCTTGGTCATCTCGATTCGTGCGAAGGGTTCTTCACAGGGATACTCGACCTCTAATTCATTATTCGTTTTCACACATGCAAATTTTGACTTAGCTACGAAGGATGCGGTAGATAAAAGAATTTGTAGCTCAGAGTCAAAAAGTACGTAAGCGGTACATTCGGATATTAACGAGAATACCATTTCGAATTTATATTGTTAACTTTGGCGACGGAGGATGCAAAGTCAAGGACATAAACATGTATTTCAAATAATAATAAAATACACCGCAATCACATTCGGATTCTCGATGCGCACTCCGCCGATTCAGTGCGAAAACTCGAGCCTTCACATTTTTGTTCTGGTCCTGATCACCATCCCTCTTCTTTGGAGGCTCTCGGCAGTTTGGAGCAATGTGTCCAGGCTTACCACATCGAAAGCACGCGTTCTTTCCAAATAAGCATTCACCTCGTGAGTCTATTACATTTAGGACAAGGGGCAACACTCCCACTCGTCCCACCAATATGAATTCAGGCTTGGTCTTTTATTTTGCCAATTGCGTCGGTCCTTACCCCGATCGTTCCACTTCCTTTTTAAAACGACTCCGTGCCCCGTTGGCCATACCTTGTTGGAAAGTAGTCCGCTCGATAAGAAATAGCATGAGCCCTCTCTAACATTTCACGATATGAGGTGAAACGATGGGACATAATGATCATCCCGATCTCTCGAGCGTAGTCCGTTTCGAACCTCCCGATCTTCTTAACTTCGGTATCCACCAAGTGTGGGGCATATCTGAGAGTTGCTCAAACCGTCTCTCGTAATCGATGCGACATGTTTCCCTGAGCCGCAGAAACTCGATTCTTTGAAGTCTCTTGGCTTTGTGGGAAGTACTTTGCCATTACTTCATCCTTAAAGCTGCTCCCGAGTAAGGTTACGTCGTCTGCTCTTCGGTTCAGTGCGTGAAAGCATTCCCACCAAAGGTGACCAACGCTCAATCAACATGAACTCGCCGCATAGTACCTTCTCGTTCATCCGTACAAGCAATGTGTCCGAATATGCGCTCCAAGCCTCTTATCCATTCTTCGACGGCTAGTGGGTCGGAATTTCGTCGAAAGTAGAAGGTTTGTACCTCCGAAATTGCTCAACTCGAGACAAGACAGAGCCATGCGGAAGTGCATCCCGTTGTGGCTGTGCATTCTGTGGTGGAGGTGCTTCATTCTGTCTGGCCAACTCTTGCACCGCTCGCAATAATTCACGTACCAAATTCGTGTGGGTAGGTGGTGCCATTTCCTAAAAAAATTAATATAAGGTCACGGTCACATACTAGTACTAAGTCTAACATGTTTTACCTATATTATCCTAATACATATCATAAATTGAGCTAGAAATAAACTGCATGTCTTAAGAATTTAAACGGAAGCATTTCAAAAGACTTAAGTTATGCAAAAGACTTAAATAAATTCTTCTTACCCCTTTACATACCTTAGGGTCGTTGAAGCGGTCGATTGGTGGTCGTTAAGTGCCAAAAATTACATATTTAAGAATTCAAATGAAACTTTACATCACATCTTAAAATTTTTGGTGTATATGAAAAAAAATTTATTTAGTCATAAACATCACGTAAGTTTACAATTTATCACATAAGAATCTAGTAACATGAATGAAACTGCTGAGTAATGCATAATTGTTGCACAAACAATTTAATTTCTTTAAATTAGAATAAGTAAAATACATGAATTTTTTTTTTTTTTTCATATTTAAATTTATCTCTAGGAATTTATAAATACTAGGTTAGACACATAAGCATTTAATACACATAATAATTAACGTCAATATATATTATTTAAAAGAACAAATAACTGTTCACTATTACAAATTAAAATGTACACTTTAAAACAGCAATCACTGTTTGAATAGTACCATGCTTATCAAGTTCACGTGGCGTGCAAGAAATTTTTTTTTTTTTTTTTTTGCAAATATTAAACATGGAAATGGTTTAAGCGAATGAACATTTTATTACACATAACAACAAAACACGAATATTCAATATTTATATAACATCGTCAACATATGTATTAGTACATATATATATATATATTTAAACACATACCATGATTAATGAGATTAAACAAACAAGTACTTGATTCACATAATGATTTAAATTAATTTAATTCTCACATAATTAATCATATATAGTAACAATCATTTCACATATTCCATTTTTTTTTAAAAAAAATTTACTGTTCACATGAACAGTTTTTTGCACTGTTCGCGTGTGAACAGTGACCATCACTGTTCATCGTGAACAGTGATCCCGTCACTGTTCATCGTGAACAGTGACGTGAAATTTTTTTTTTTCCAAAATAGCTAAACTGAAATCAAGTCAAATTAATTGCATGCATACAATGCATTAAAAAAAAGTGTGTCCACATAAAAGATATACTCAAGACATAGATCTGCATGAAAATCATAAATATGTGATTTTGAAATTAATACTCATGTATAAATCAACTTTAACAAATTTAAGATTCTCAATTCCCAATATCATAATTCTAACTTAATTATTTTAGTCTACAGAATCGATTTTATAAACTCTGCGCTCTGATACCAAACTGTAACGACCCAAAATTCTAAAGGTTTTCGAATCGCTACCAAAAGTTTCCTTTTATTAATCTAAAATCCAAATGACATTTGATGTACTATACCAAACATGAGTAAGTCAAATATTGACATTTAATGCTAAAGGACAACAATGTGATTCAATTAAGTGCTTAACAGAGACGTGAACATCATTCCCTATTATTTAATCATGATTATTTCATACTAAAATAAAACTTGAATAGCAAGTAAATCACAAATATCCGAAACAAATTTAAAATTTCCAAATAAAATAAACTAGTTCAATAAATTGGTAAACTAAGATTTCTGCTAAAACTAAAATTCAAGGCACGTTACACCGGATTTGCTTTATTAATTCCAAACATCTGGCACAACGACTTCAACTCATCGCCCGTCATCCAACGACCCGATCTAATCTGTGAGATGTAGGAAAAAGGGTGAGTACTTGGAAATACTCAGTAGGATATAAAAAGAAATATGGTGCAATCCCGAATAAAATATTTAAATCATGCATCAAGAAAATCATACCGTCATCATATCTTTAGAAACCGGTAAGAGCTCATATCATATCATATCATTTGTACCGGAATGGCCATAACATCATAACATAAAATATCATATCTTTAACTTTCATAAGTATAAAATTTCATCAACATGAAGAAAATATAATTTAATCGGGATAAATCAACTACACCTCTTTTCCTACATTGTTAAACTTGCTTTAATTTTGGAAGACAACAAAAATCACGTTCCACAAAAAATTTCCTTTTTCTGCCTCTGCTTGTGCCGTGCAAGTTTTTTTTTTTTTTGTTTTTGGTTGTGTTTTCAAGCATATAGGTACATAGGCAATTAATAACCTAGATCCTAAGGAGTTGGTGTATAGTGGGAGTGTGAAGACGTGTTAAAGTGGTAGGAGTGTTTAAGAGATAACCTTTGACCAAGTCATGCCAACTAACCCCACTTCAAAATCCATACTTTTCATACACGTGGTGGCACACCCAACAACCACAATACAAAACTAAAATATGGAATTTAATATAATATACAACCAAACAAAAATGACTACACGTGTGCAACCCCATTCAAGAATTATAAAATACAATTTAAGGGTAATTCTTTCGACTTCGATAATTTGGGCTCCGTTAACTCAAATTAACATTTTCTCGAGCCTAATATTCATAATTAATCACGAGCTATCCAACGAGCCCAATATTGATATATTTATCATTACTCTATCAATATTTAAATATTTGACCCAAATAAAATATAATTTGATAAATGTATCATTTAGTTCCTAACTTTCAAAATATTAAAATATAGCATACGAACATTAAATTCTATTCTATGAAAATATTCGGGGCATTACACTACCAATGAACAAATTCCACAAGCTTTTGCTGTTTGCACATTACCTGCAACCATTCGACAAATAAGAGTAGTTAGGCTCGTAAGTTGTTGTTCAATGAATGAGATATTTACTTCATTAACATATTTCGATGGCATGTTGAGTCTAGTGCCGAATTGTTGAAAATTGGCGGCCATATTTGCAATCAAGTTCTTTAAACTTTCAAGGAAATTAAAAATATATATATGACAAACAAGTTAAAAAAAAAACTAGAATAAGAATAACAAATAAAATTTTATGCTAAAATTCCTAAAAAAATAAATTGATTAAAAACCTAGAAAATTATGATTGATTTTTTAAAAAAATAAATATAAAATAAAATAAATAATTAAAGAAGTAGAAAAATAAATTAGCACCACTCCCCGGTAACGGCGCCAAAATTTGGTGTGTACTGTCGCAGCATCCAATAGTAATACCTTAATATCTAAAACTAATGTAGTTGTGGAAGTAAGGGTCGATCCCACGAAAAATATGTACTTCAATATTTTATGTTTCGTACAATGATTGGAGGGGTTTTGTATGCAAACAATTGTAAATAACTTAATCAATACCAATGAAATTAAATTAACGAAAATAATCAAAAGACTAACCTTGGTCTAAGTCCACATCCACCGTCGGAAAACCACAATTGATCATATTCCTATTTCTTCTTAATTTTAGTTAATTAGAGATTAGCGTTCTAATTAACCCTAATTATTAAATAACCACATATCAGCGCTCAAGATTCAATTTAATAACAACTTTACACAATAGATAAATCGATGAACTAGATGACACAAATACCAGCAGTTGCATTCAATCTATTTAAACATTCTTCTTAAGATTCAATAATCTCTATCGCAGAAAATCATCAAATCCTAGTACTTCACAAGTTAAAGGGATCAAACAATTATGGATTTGATGTTTAACTTAGCGGTAAATTGTAACGAATAACAAACTAGTAGGTCTCCTAACAATTACACATAATAATCATGAAAATAAATGTAGAAGAATATTCAATACGAAAATTAAGAATTAAACAATAAGAAAAACTATTTAGATCTCACAATATGTGGTTCTAATGCTTCAATTTCCTTCGACAAGTGTGAAAGTTTAGTTACAATTCATGAATCTAAGAGAAAAATAATGAAGAATGGAGTTTGGAGGCATTATGTACGTTCTCCCCCCGATCTAGGGTTTTAAAATATGTATTTATGTTGTTTTCATGGGTAATTGACTTAAATTCAGAAATTGGAGATTCACCAATGAAAAATGCTTGTGCGCACGTGCCATATATTTTGTTGCCCGCTTGCCGTTCATTGGTTTTAGGCTCGGTAAGTAAAATTCATGTCCTTGCGCGAGCTCGCAGGTTTGTCTCTAAATAGCATTCGGTATTTTGATCATAACGTTCTTCACAAGTATCCAACTGTGTTGATTTAAAATGCCTTGGAAAGCTAATTCAAAGGGCTATAACTTCTCTTTAGATATCTTCTTCTAATTCGATCGTTTGACATGTCAAAAATGGGTCTCAAATTGAGACTAAAAATCTGATCCATAACTTTTCAATTGGAAATTAATGTGTGATCCTACTTTGACAATATTTCACTCCTTTGACCTCTTTCTTCATCCGATTGACCTCTAACACTCTCAAATTTTCATTGTGAGGTTCAACATGGCTTTTGAGTATTTGTACTTTAGTCCTCGAACTTTCGCTTTCTTTCATTTTGGTCTTTTTCCACTTATTTCTTCCAAATTACGTTATATCCATCAAATTGCCACCTAAACCAAAATATGAGATCAATAAGTACATTTTGACATAAAATAATCATACGAGCACATAAAATAAGGATTAAAAAAAATATGAATTTTACATTCCGATAAGTGAAGTTGGTGAATCATGGATCTCGTAATGACTTTGGACAAAGGAAGTGGGAAGCTAAGAATAAAAATACTAGACTTTTACGGAGTAGACAAATACGGTCAGACAAGCAATCATTTACCTCAATGTCCTAAGTGTAACAAGTTTCACAAAGGAGAGTGTTTGTTTGGAAAGTATGTTTGCTATAAGTGTGGTCAACCCGGTCATGTGGTTTCCTCATGCCCATTGATTAAGAAACTCGAGCACGTGAAAAAAAAAAAAGAAAAACAATGGTGTTTTCTTTGACTCACGATGAGGCTGCCCAAAATTCGAACTTAATCGCATGAATTTTATCTGTCTCTAGTATTTTGATTTACGTCCTTATTGATTCTGGTGCGACTCATTCGTTCATATCTAATGCATGTCTAGCTAAGATTAATGCTTCATGTTAGAAGATTGATAGTGTACTAGAGGTTAGTATGCCATCAGGGGAAACTATTGATACATATTAGATATTAAAGAGGGTACAAATAAATTTTGATTGATTGACTTTAGAGGCCGACTTGTATGTTATAGATATGAAGGATTTTGATATTATTTTAGGTATGGATTGATTAGGTAAAAATCGAGCCATGATTGTATATTTTGAGAAAGAGGTAATTTTTCAAAGGCCAGGAAAAGAGGAGTTCAGATTTTATGGGTCGAAGATTATGGCACTTCCTCGCATCATCTTCGTTTTAAGGGCCGATAGCATGTTGAAGAAGCCTGAATGTCAGGGGTATCTTGTTAGTCTTATTAACATCTCATCTCAAGAGTAAGTATTGGATGATGTGCCAATAGTACGTGAGAATGCTGACGTGTTTCCCAATGATCTACCGAGTACTCCACCCGATAGCAAGTGGAATTCAAGATAGATTTGGCACCTGGAGCTACTCTTGTGTCCAAAGCCCCATATTGAATGGCACCAAAGGGATTTCAAAAGTTAAAGATGCAGTTAGAAGAACTTCTAGACAAAGAGTTCATTAGACAAAGTGTATCTCCATGGGGATCTCCGGTACTCTTAGTAAAGAAGAAAGATGGTACAATGAGAATGTGCATCGACTATCGTGAACTAAATAAGTTGACTAAGATCTATTTGATCAGTTGAAGGGTGTATCCATGTTTTCGAAGGTTGATTTAAGATCGAGCTACCCTCAGTTGAAAATTAAGTCGGTAGATATACTAAAGATGGCATTTAGGACTCGATATGAGCATTATGAGTTTATCGTGATGCCCTTTGGCTTGACGAATACCCCTGTGGTGTTTATGGACTTGATGGATAGGGTGTTCTATCAGTATTTGGACATGTTTGTCATCATATTTATTGACGACATATTGGTATACTCAAAAGATTCTCAACAACAAGAAGAACATTTGAAAATAGTTTTGGAAACACTACGTGAGGAGAAGTTATTTTCCAAATTCAAGAAATTTGAATTTTGGCAGGACCGAGTGGGATTTATTGGTCATACGATTTCAGCACAAGGAAGTGAAGTAGACCAATCCAAAGTTGAAGTTGTGACCTATTGGTCGAAACTTAAAAATGTTGGAGAAGTGAGGAGTTTTCTAAGTTTAGCCAATCATTATCGGTGATTTATAGAAGGATTTTATAAGATCGTAAGTCCTATGACATAGTTGACTCGGAAAGGTACTAAATTTGTATCGTTAGAGAAATGCAAGCAGAGTTTTCAAGAGTTAAAGGACAAGCTAGTATCTGCACCAGTGTTGAATATTCCTGATGGTTTGGAAGGCTTTGTAATTTATAGTGATGCATCTAAACTTGGTTTAGGATGTGTCTTAATGCAACATGGGAAAGTGATAGCTTATGCTTCGAGGCAATTGAAACAATATGAACAGAATTACCCTACTCATGACCTCGAACTGGCAGCGGTAGTGTACACTTTGAAGGTTTGGCACCACTACCTATATGGAAGCAAGCATGAGATCTATACCAATCATAAGAGTCTCAAATACTTCTTCACCTAGAAGGAGTTGAATATGAGACAGCGACGATGGTTAGAATTAGTGAAGAATTATGACTATACTATCTTGTAGCATCCCGGTAAGGCTAATGTAGTTGCTGATGCGTTAAGTAGAAAAAAAATATAGGACAGTTGTCAGCACTGTATACAAGACATGATTATTTAATTAGAGATTTTGAGAACCTGAGAATTGAATTATTTAATTCACCAGTAAGGACATCATCAATGTTAGCAAGTCTTACTGTGAAATTAACACTTAGGAATAGAATAGTAGCTGCTCAAAAAGATGACCCACTTTTAGAAAAGATCAGGGTTGAGGTGGGAACTGAGAAGATGAAAGGATTTGAAATAGTCGAAGATAAAGCCATGAAGTTTAAAGGCTGACTGTGCTACCAAAGGATGAGGTATTAATGGATGAGATTATGACTGGGGCTCATTCTGTTCCTTACGCCGCACACCCCAGCAGAACTAAAATGTATAAAGATTTGCTGACAGATTTTGGTAGAGAAATATGACGGGAAAGATCGCTCTGTTTGTGTCTAAATGCATGGTTTGTCAACAGGAAAATGTTGAACATCAGAGGCCATCGAGGCCATTGAACTCTATGGCCATAGCAATGGATTTTGTCTTTGGTTTTCCTAGATCAGTGAAAGGTCATGATGCAATCTAGGTGATTGTGGATCGACGGACAAAATCTGCTCATTTCCTACTAGTTCGAACAACTTATAACTTAGAACAGCTCGCACAGATTTATGTCAGAGAGATTATCCAACTTCATGGTATTCCAGTTTCTATCATATCGGATAGAGACCCAAGGTTTACTTCGAAGTTTTGGATAAGCCTTTAGAAAGCTATGATACCAAGTTAACATTTAATACAGCTTACCATCCTCAAACTGACGGACAATCTAAACGAACTATCCATGTTCTTGAAGATATGTTGAGAGCTTGTGTTCAAGATTTGGGTGGTAAGTGGGAAGATCATTTGCCATTAGTCGAATTTGCATACAATAATAGCTTCCAAGCAACTATTGGCATGGCACCGTATGAGGCTTTGTATGGTAGACGATTTCATTTGCCATTATACTGGGATGAAGTTGGTGAAAGAAGAGTTTTGGGTCCAGAATTAGTTAAGAAGATTGTAGAGGCTATACATAAAATTAGATCAAGAATTAAGATTGCCCAAGATCGTTGAAGAGCTATGCTGATAAAAGGAGAAAAAATTGAATTTTGATGTTGGAGATAAAGTATTTCTCAAAGTGGCGCCAATGAAGGGAACACTACGATTTGGAAAGAGAGGAAAATTGAGCCCTAAATTTATCGGTCAATTTGAGATTCTTGAAAAAATTGGCAATATAGCATATCGTTTAGCATTACCACCCGAACTAGCCGCAGTACACAATGTATTTCACGTTTCAATGTTAAGAAAGTATATTTCAGATCCTTTCATGTGGTGAATGTTCGATCATTGGATGTCCAGAGTGATATGACGTACGAAGAAGCTCCTACAATAATTTTGGACAGAAATGACCTTGTTCTGAGAAATCGAATAGTCAAAGTCCAGTTGAGTAAACATGATAATGATGAAGCTACTTGGGAAAGAGAAGAAGACGTTTTAGCCAAGTATCCTAATCTCTTAAAACAAGTAAGTTGAATTTAGAGTACAAAATTATTTTAAGTGGGGAGAGTTGTAGCGACCGAGAAAATAAAATAAAATAAAATCGTGTATTTCATTTTAAAATAATTTTTCTTGTATAAATCAAAAAATAATTTGGATTATATTATTTCATCGCTATGACACTTTTTAAGAGTTCAAATTAAAGTTTTGGTCGCGATAGTAAATTTGCGAGTACTTGTCTTTTAAGATGTCGAATTTCTTTAATGTTTCTGATGACATATTTTAATTTCCCAAAATTTTAAAAATATAGATACACTTATTGTTATGCCAAATAGTCCTTAAACATGGTTTTTGTCTTCAAATTACTCCTACCTATTCAATCACGAGTTTTAATTTTTTTCATCCCTCAATGTGACTTTTCTATTTCTCCACTAGGCATTTCATTTGAATTGGTAATAACCACCAAGTGTCATAACTGTTTAATCATTTAAAACCCATAATGTTAATTATTTAAAAAAACTGCCATTTAAATGAAAGTAACCAGCACGTCACATATTCCACCATTTATACCCATTAGGCATTTCATTCAAGTTTTAATACCCACTAATTAAAACCATTATGATAATTGTAAGGAAAAACTCTCAATTTCAATTGAAAAGTAACGTGAACGTAATCATGAATCGAACATTTATAGGCCTAAATAGTATTCCACTTTCATTTGTTTTTTACTTACATTTTTGGTTACTGCTAATTGCCTTTGCATTTTATGTTTGATAAGCAACTACGTTCTACAATCCCTAAAGCCATATTTTCTCTCCAAAACTAAAATTCTTTTACATAAAATCATTACTCCTTTTTCCCATAGATTTAAGGCACCTTGAATTTGAATTTTTTTAAAGGAAAGGCTAAGAGTAAGCTACATTTTACTACATATTGAACATCAAATGATATTCAAACTCCAAGTGTTTAAGGTAGGAATGTTTATGACACTTTTGTAAGTGGAGAAAAACTATTTGTTTTTGGTTTGCATTAATGTATTATTGTGTTACTCATGAGAGAATGGAAGCACCCTTAGGGTGGTTCAAATAAGAGATGAAAAGATGAATTTTAATTCATGAAAAGGGATTGTTAAAATCTAAGAGTATGTAGATTGCTTGATCACTAGTTCCCTTTACAATTGACGGTGATACAAATAACCAAGTTTGCATTTCTAGAAAACTTATATTTTTTATCTATTTACTTAAGTGTTTCCTACTGAGTATTACTTGTGACACTCACTCCTACAAAATTTATAGGTTAATTGAAGGCATGGCAAAGGTTTGACATGGTGGCAAGTGATCGGCAATTTATGCTTTGAACTTTTAGTAAAATTTCAATTCGTGTAAATCTCTTATGAATCCTTAGACAATACTTTTAAAATGTTTAATTTTCAATTTTTGCCTAGTTTTACATATATTTCATTTCAACTATAACTTAGAAACGTTGGAATGACTACGCATGAAAATTATTTATTACTAGATTGAATTTCAGATTCTGTCATTCTATTTGAAAGTGGTAAAACTTGGGCTGTGGTACATGTTTTAGAGTGAAATTAGTGGGGTTTCAAATTTCTAGGAGTCTTCTAATAGTAATAATTTGGAATTTTCCTAAAATATTATCTAGAGAAAAAGTTATGTCCATTTTGGTAGATTGCGTCTAGTCAGTTCCGAATTTTCTGTCCAACATAGTCGAACAATATTTTCATATTTCAAACGTTATCCCTGAGACCCCAAATTTTAATATAATGTGTATATATAAATGTTATAGTCCATGTTAAAATTTCATAATTTTTCGTCAACATTTGTTAGGTCAAACATATTTTTCTCTTTCCGCTGATGTATAACGGTAATTGATGAAATTCCTCCAATGATTTCCAAAATTTTTCTTATTTATAATTTATTTTGGTTAGCATTAAAAATGTCAAACAAAGAGCAGAATTTTTTTTAACGCTTCAAGTTCCGAAATTTTGGGGGTGTTACACTAATTGATGGATAAAAGGATTTGTGTTGCTTTTTCATAAGATAGTAAGAGCTTTGAGTCCCATTCGATGGTTAATACAAATGGGATAAGAGAGACATTATTAAATGACTAAACAATGAAAGAAATAAATTTATCAATTAATATATGAATGAAGAGTATATATTTGAGATATAATTGTATTAGAGAGTTTTTTCCTTCTAAATTGCAATAAGTTGATATCAATTTTATGCAATCGTCTCGGGTGAACACAAACAAGCTCAAAAGCAGAGTCTCTTGTGTTTCAAGTTTTATGGCTCCCATTTTCATTACTAACAGTGCTTAAAGGACTCTGTGACTAATTTAAATTTGTCTACCATCAATTTTGAGTTTCCCAAAAAAAAAAAAAAAAAACAAGTACTCGATTAACCATAGAAAATTAATAGTACAGAAAATAATATTGCAAAAAAAAATGAAAATAAAGAATACGAGGAATTCAGATAAAGCCCCCAAAGATTCAATGATCGCTTTTAACACCTAGTCTTCTATTGAACATTCACAAAAGTAGATAACTCTCGTTTGCACTATAACAGCTCAAAATGGCAACCAATGTTACAAAATGTTCAAGATGTACAAAAATCAAAGCCACATAGCACTCATCTTTCAAGAAAATATAAACTATTCACATTACTATTCACCAAGAACACATCAAACCACACAAACCCTTCCTTGAAAATTACAACTTGAGGAACACCATTTCCTCCATTGATTTCACTAAGGCTATGTTTGATCACATAAATTTTCCATGGAAATGGAACTCATTTTTCATCTTTTACCTTGTTTGATAGGCAAAGTTTTCCCTAAAATTAATTTTTTTACTTTACCTCACATGCTCACAATTTCTTTGATTTTGTGGAAAACTAATTCCCATTTCCATTTCCATTTTTTTTTTTTTTTTTTTTTTTTTTTTTTTTACGATTAGAATAAATTCTAGACATAATGGAAAAAATTTTTTTTCACTTTTATTGACAATCTTCATGTAAAACAAAGTAAAACGAATTGTATTTGGTATAGTAATTTTTTTTTCAATTTTTTTTTGACAATTGGAACAAATTCTAGATCCAATGATAGGAAATATTATCGGACAATTTTTATAAAAAATGAAATCAAACGGAACCAAACTTTCAACATTTTCCGTTTGGAAAATTATACCAATCAAATACAATTAGTAGAACAATTTATAGGCAATTCAATTCCCCGTAAAACATTTTCGTTCCACCCATTTTCCACATTTGCAATCAAATGGACCCTAAGAATCATATCAAAATCAAAAAGGCTAGAAGATTTAAGTGTCGCAAATGAGATTTTCGAGAAAGAAGAACCACAAGAATGAAGATGCTTTTTTCTCTCACAACCAAATGACAAAAGAATAATCAAGTGTAGTAGCTCCCATGCACATCTCCAAGTGATAAAGGGGAAGGTGGAAAAACTACAACTTTGCTTGAGTCTGCCGCGTCAAGGGTTCGAATCCTGAAATATGGATTTGACCTTTGGGTAAATGCAAGTGTACAAGCAGCCTTCCATCCAGTACACTTGAAGGCATAACTTGCGATTTACCTCTTTCACCAAAACTCAAGGCAGGGCAGGTGGGGACCGCTAAGGATGCGGTTCATCCTTTTTTTTATTAATCAAGTGTGGTAAACCAAAGCAAATGAAACGTTTTTAATCAATCAGAAGAATCCAAAAAACTAGATCCAACGGTCAAAGTTAGCCACGTGTCATCATCAGGTATGAGGCACCAACTAATAAAAGTCGCATTTCAGAAAAAAGTTTTAGGGTCAATTTTAAGAACACGTAGCACACGTACACTTCTTAACAATCTCGACCTTGATACTAAGAATTGGACTCTCATTAGCGCAAGCAGAGCATCACTAGCGGTTTTATTTCATATACTTAAATGTATCACTTAAGTTCCCATATCTGATGGGTTGGATTGTGTAGTAATTTTTCTTATCTTAAGAAATTCCTTTGACATGTTATCCCTTATAAAATGATAATTATCATCATTGTGTTTCGTTGCATCATGAAACAAGGAATTCTTATTCAAATGAATTGCACATTGGTTATTTAAAAATAATATTGAATTTTTATCAACAAAATCAAATCCATTCAATGGTCCACTCAACCACATACATTCTGTAACTGCATCAGTTGAGGCAATGTAGCTGTTGTGGAAAACAGAGCAACTATCTTTTGTAATTGAGATTTTTAGCTTATAATAGTACCACGCCAATTGAAAAAATAAGCAGATGTGGATCTTCTATTATTTGTATCTCCAGCAAAATCAGAATCATCCTATCATTTTAAAGTTACAACTTCCTTAAATTTTCTAGACACTAAGCTTAAATTAGAAGTACCTTTCAAGTATTTCATCAACCATATTAAAGCTTTCTAATATTCCTTCCTAGGGCTCCCTGTAAAACTGCTAAGTATACTAATGCTATGTGGAAGATCAAGTCTAGAGCATATCATTAAATAAATATCCAGTACATTTGCATAGGAAATTTTGGACATTTTATCAAACTCTTCTTCAATTTTGGGACAACATTCAAAAGACAATTTAAAATGATTTGCAAGTGGTAACAAAACAGGTTTACAATTAAACATGCCAAACATTTTTAGAATTTTATCTACGTAACTATGTTGATTTAAAATAAATAATCGTTTTTTCTTAAAATCTGCATTTCAAGAATCTTCTTAGCAGAACCAAAATCTTTCATTTCAAATTTAAACTTAATTTTTTTGTTTAATATCTAGAATTTCAAATTTATTATGATTTGCTAGAAGCATATCATCAATATATTATAAAAGATACAAAGAATCAATACCACCATATCCTTTACAGTAAAGGCAAGTGTCATACTTGCTTCTTTGAAAACCAAGCTTCAATACAAAAGAATCAAATCTTTTGTACGATTGTCTTGGAGTTTGTTTCCAATCATACAAAAATCTTTAACTAACACACAAGGTTATTAGTATCTCATTTTATAAAACCTAAAGGTTGCTCATGTAAATTTGATCATCTAATTCTCCATTTAAGAAGACGATTTTTACATCTAATTGATCAAGTTCTTACTTGAATTGTGTAACCAGTGCTAAAATGATCTAATAGTAGTTTTTAACTACAGGGAAAAGATGTCATTAAGTCTACTTTTGGGTAAGACATTTAGCTATTGGCCTAGTTTTGTATCTCACATTTTCTCGTCTACCTTCCCATTTCTTTATTTTATAGATTTATTTACAATCAATTAATTTATTATCCTTAGGTTTAATAACTGATACCCATGTATTATTCTTAAGAAGTGAAGAAATTTCATCTTCCATAGTAGCTAACCATTTAACTGATTCTCTTCCCGTTATAGTGTCATCATAGAAGTTAGGTTCATTTTTAGTTTCATCTTAATAAGTGAGTAACAAAAACAAAATCATTATCACCAAACCTGGCAGGGATTTGATCTACCATTTTTTGCCTATCTCTTGTGAGTTAATACTCATCAAGGAACAAAGGCGTAACATCATTATCCTAATTAACCTCAATGCCCTTTAAAGGTTCATCATGAATTTGTTCAAAATTCTCACTTCGTTTCATTGTCTTCCAAATTAACCTTAATTTGAACATTCTTTTTCAATTAAAACTATTTGTATTTTCTTTATGGAATAGCTTGACTCATTCATTAAAAATGACATCTCTCCTTATAATAATAATAATAATAATAATAATAATAATAATAATAATAATAATAATAATAATTTTATAACCCCTCTCCTTCTTTACAAACAATCTGTACTCTTTAACTTGCTCAACATAACCAAGAAAACATACTTATGTGATCTAGGTTCTAATTTTCCTTTATTTTGATGAGCATATGCAGTACAACAAAAAATTTTCAAATGAGAATAATCAACTAGTTTTTTGTTCCACGCATTTTCAGGTACATTGAAATTCAAAGAGCTAGTAGGACTTTCTTTTACCACATAAGTTGCGACTTTGACTACTTCATCCCAAAATAATTTGAGAAGACTAGAACTCAACAATATGCATGTAACTTTATTAAGTAAAACCATATTCATTCTTTCAGGAATCCCATTTTGTTGAGGTGCACAAGACAAAGCTCTATGTCTCAAAATACCAAGTAGTTCACAAAGTTATTGAATTCATAATTACAAATTTGTAAGCCATTAGTAGTTATCAGGATTTTTGTTCTATGATCACTTTGATTTTCAATTTGTGTTTACAATCCTTAAAAACATCAAAAGGTCCATATTTAGTTTTTAACAAAAACACCTAAACTTTTCTTGAAAAATTATCAATGATCAACAAATAATATCTAAAATTAGATTGTATAATAATATATGCAAGCCCCTACAAATCAGCATGCAAATATTCGATTATTTGTTTTGATTTATGAATTCTAGGCTGGAGTACTGGTGATCAAATCATTGTCCCTAAAAAAATTTATATTTCACTGACCAATTTTAATGTCAAACTTCATATCATTTAGTATGCCTAGAGATACTAAATTCCTTTCAAGTTTGGGAACAAATCAAGTCTTTTCAAGTAGAATAATTTTACCTTTCTCTAACAATAGTTTTATTGTCCTTATTCCACTCACTTTGCAAGTCATATTATTTCACATGATAACTTGCCCTCCTCCGATTTTCTCAGAGTCAAGAAACTAGTTCTTATTAGGGTACATATGGAAAGATCAACTAGAATCAAGAATGCTCTTATGGAAAGAATGGTCAATTTTTTTTTTCATATGAACCAATACCACACCACTTTTAGTCTCCACTTTATTGTAAGCTAAATTTCATTTTGAAAGTTACGCAGTTCGACCCTAACAATACCTAGAGGGGGGTGAATAGGTATGTAATGCGGAATTAAAACTTTTTTACGAATTAAATAGCAACAAGTCACTTTTTAATTCTTTTCTAAATGATTCAACATTCAAGTCAATTTATCCTATGTTGAATTACCGCAGTTGTATAATAAACAATGAATAGTAAAGCAGCAAATCAAACACCGGAATGATCACGTAGAAACCCAACTGGAAAAACTCCAAGCACTTTGCCATTCAACAATCCAATATAAACGATATGTAACTTACAATCTACCAGCCTAAACGACGACACAGTCAAACTTTCTCGATCTTCAGAACTCTGATTAGATGTAGAGGAAAAGCAGTTTGGTATTTGGATTATTGAACTGATAATGTTCTCACCAAAACTCTCACAGATGAAGATTGAAAGAATCAAATATGAAGGAAACACTCTGTAGCCTTTTTTTTCCCTATGTTCAACCTCATCAAACTCGTACATAATCGTTTCTCTATTTATAGATAGGGTATAAAACAGATGGGCAATGGAAAAAGCCTTTAAAACGCGAAATAAAAATTTTTCGAATAAAATTGTTGCTCGAGCGAAGGACGGGCGACAGTACAGCGACGAGGTTTCTGCTTTTGTAGCTCAAGCTAAACGTTGGTGACAGTCTAGCGAAAATCTGCACCGTTTTTCTCCTTTTATCATTCTCTAACCCTAAACCTAAAAACCCTATTATCAACGTATTTGCACAATACTCTTTGAACTTTTACAAAATGTCACTTTCAGTCCTTTTGTTCACAGAATCGCCAATTACAATTAATCTAAAACCTAAAAAACTCCCTATTTGGATTTTGTGACAAAACTACAATCTAAGTCAAGGCAATAATCAAAAAATAAATTACAGACTCAAAGCCTACAACAAACTAACTGACTTGAACAATTCTGCAGTTTTAATCAGCACATGATTCCTGAAATAAATAACTCAACACCTAGTGTAAAATGTGTGGAAAACAGTGCAATAAATAGTTCAAGCAGTTTATAATTTAGGCAATCTAGAACCATATGATGTTATTCAGTTTCAATCATGCATGCTAAATCAAGACATAATATCAATGCAACCTAACATACCAAAACATCAAACTTAATTTAGCAGAACTGAAATTAAATAATGAAATGTCTTTGAGTCATAAATCAAACAAAGTTGAATTTCTACTCCCTCTTTTTGTTAAAAAATGACAAGGGATAAGAAAAAAACATACAACAGCTTAAGAATGTAGGTGTAAGTAGTCATAAATATATGCAATGAACTATAAACTTTCTCACAAACTAACTCAAAGTACCCATGGAGCAAATGATATAAGTGACCCATATGTGTTAAGTGCCACTAATCTTCTGATAGTAGGAATCCAAACCTTAATTTTGTGAGAATGGACTTGCAAAATATCACTGCTAATAAGTATATTCCTCTACTTATGAAAGTCAAACCAATAAAGCACATTAGAATAAACATATGAAAGCTCATTTGAACAAAGAATATCTTTTCTCCCCCTGACTTGTAACATAAAAACATTGATCTTATATCACGCAGTAATTAGGAATGCTCATAAATATTATTTTCATCTTAAGTGTTGGCTTCTGTTCATTAAGCAACTAACATGACCCCTGTAATGAGCTTTACGCTGGTTAACCCAAGTCAGATGATCATAGACCTCGGGTTATGAAAAACCCTACATGCTTAATTACTCAAGTCAAGTAGGCTTCGAAAGTATTATAAGATATTGAGCTCCTTTAATTTAAACTTTTCATTATGTGTCTATATTATTGCAGTGATAAATTCGAGCTTAAGTCTAAATAAGTTGGTCAATTCATGTTCAAAGTCATCATACTAACATGTGACTATCATTCCAAATCTGACACACGCAGTAAAGTCTCACTATCAAGTTCATAGTGTGTGCAGTGCAGATGGTATATGAAGAGACCTATATTAAGTACTCAAAAAGTGTCCTAAGTCAGCAATGAGAGTTATATTACAACTCACTAAATAAATTCATGCTTGATTACGACCAACCAAATCAAGTGTGTTGTATATGATGCTGTAAAACAATTTTCGGCACAAAAACTTTGTAGAAAAAAAAAATTTACAACATGAATGCACTAAACACACAATATAAAAGAAAATGCACACAATCAAAACACACAAACAGAAAGTAGAGATGCATGAGAATAAATAAATAAACCCAATGCATGCATAACTGAAAATTACACAATAGTACGGTACGAGCATGTACTAAGATATTCGAACTGAAGCCCATCCAACGATTTAGTAAAAAAGTCAGCTAATTGATTTTCAGTAGAAATATGTTCAAGATTAACTATATAAGTTTCCACAAGCTCTCGGATGAAATGATGCTTAATATCAATATGTTTAGTTAGAGAGTGTTAAACAAGATTTTTTGAAATATTAATAGCACTGGTATTGTCTCAAAACACAGTCATAGTTCCATGTTCAATCTCATAGTCACTCAACATCTGCTTCATCCAAAGCAGTTGAGTACAGCAGCTTTCTGCTGTAATATATTCAGCCTCTGCTGTGGATAGTGAGATAGAATTTTGTTTCTTACTCATCCAAGCAACATGGTTGGCTCCAATGTAAAAGCAACCTCCAAATATACTTTTTCTATCATCCGCATTGCCGCCCAGTCGGCATCAGAATAATTAGCAAGATCAAGCTTAGAGTCCTGAGAGTACAAGATTTCGTAATCTACAGTCTCATTAACATATCTGATGATACGTCGGATGGCATTCAGGTGAGCTTCCTTGGGATCAGCCTAAAAGCGTTCACAAACCCCTACACTAAAAGCTTGTCAGGTCTACTAGCAGTGAGATAAAGCAAACTACCTATCATACTTCTATAAAGAGTCCGATCAACACTCTTACCTGTAGGATAATGACCTAACTTGACACTAGTGTTCATGGGAGTTCGAGCGTGTTTCTTGCTATCTAAACCAAATCGTTTGACAAGGTTTTCGACATATTTCAATTGAGAGAAGAACAAGAGATCATCAGTTTGTTTGACTTGAAGCCTTAACAAGTAATTCAATTCTCCAATCGTACTCATCTCAAATTCTTACTTCATAAACTCAACAAAATCATGAGCAAGAGAACCAACAGGAGAACCAAAGACAATGTCATCGACGTAGATCTGGACTATCGTGATGGTATCTTCAATATGTCTTATGAATAAAGTTATGTCTGCACTATCTCTCAAAAATCCATGTTCCATGAGATATACATTAAGCTGATCATACCAAACTCTGGGAGCTTGTTTCAGACCATATAAGGCTTTATTCAACTTATAGACATAATGCGGATATTTAAGATTAATAAATCATTTAGGTTGTTCAACATAGGCTTTTTCCTGAAGAATTCCATTTAAGAAGACACTCTTGACATCCATTTGATATAATTTAAAACCTAAAGTGCAGATAAAAGCCAGAAGAATTCTAATGAATTCAACCCTAGCTACAGGGGCAAACGTTTCATTGAAATCAATTCTTTCGACCTGAGTATATCCTTGGACTACTAACCTAGCCTTATTTCTAGTTATAGCATCTTGATCATCGATTTTATTCTTAATATCCACTTAATACCTATAACATTACAATCATTAGGCCTAGGAACCAGATCCCAAACCTTGTTTCTCACAAACTGATTTAGCTATTCATGCATCGCATTAACACAAAATTCATCCCTAAGAGCTTCTTCCACTTTATTAGGCTCAATCTGAGACACATAACTAGCATACGTCAGATTGTTCAAAACCCTCTTATGGAGTCTCATTCCCTCATCCAAATCCCCTATAATGTTCACTTTAGGATGGTTCATTTTAACACGAGATGATGGTTCTTTTGGAGGTTCAGGTTCATCATCAGATGGGGATTCCTTAGTAAGACTATCTAAACCAATAGAAGCACATGGGGAATTGTGAACGAGGGTCTTTTTAGGTTCAACTACCATGACAGGATCAACGCTTAGGTGTTCCAACTCTACCTCATTACTTCCAGTCTCTCCCTCAATACAGACATTATCCACCACTTCATTGATAGACTCCATCACAACCCGAGTACGAGAGTTGTATACTCGATGGGCACGACTATTTCTGGAATAACCTAGAAAGATTCCATCATCACTTTTAGAATTGAACTTCTCAAAATTCTCTATATCTTAGTATGTAGCACTTGCTCCCAAACATACGAAAGTACTTGACAGTTGGCCGTTTACCTTTCCAAATCTCATATTGCAATGCCTTAAATTCTCAGAACTCGAAGCGCTAAAAGAAATATTCATCTTCTTTGTTCGAACCCTTAAATGTTAACCAAAATAAGTTTTAAATGATAAAAGTTTTGAAATCTGAAACATATACGAAGATAAAATGGTAATTTTTTTTGTTCATATAGATTTGGACAATTTGGTGAAATTTTATTTTGGAAAATATTTGGAGGAAATTCAGCAAAATATCGGTTACGCAGCAACTGAAAGGAAAATATGTTTGACCTAGAAAACGTTGTCAAAAAATTTGTGTAATTTTAGTAAAGACTATAACATTCATATATGTTCAATGTATAAAAAATTGGGGTCTGGACGAAAATGTTTGAAGGACGAAAATACTGCACAATTACGCTGGACAGAAAATTCGAAACAGTCCCAACGTAGTTTACTAAAACAGACATAACTTTTTTTCTAGATACTATTTTAAGGTAATTCAAAAGACCACTATTAGAAGACCCGTAGGCCTTTCAAATGCCATTGATTTCACTCTAAAACATGCATTACAGCCCAACTTATGCCATTTTCAAATGTAATGGCAGACTCTAAAATTCAAAACAGCTGTAGATAAACTTCATGCATTGTGAATTCAACATTTATAAATTATAGTTGACATGGAAAGTACATGAAACTGAACGAGATAAATATTAAAAACATTGTTAATAGTGTCATCTAAACATTCATAAGAAAGGTTTACAAAATCGGAAATTTTTACTAGAAAGTTGAAAGCAATTTCAAATTTGCCAAGCACTCGCCACCAAACAACTGCCATGCCTCGATTTAACCTGTGAAATTTTAATAGGAGTGAGTATCATAAATAATACTCAGTAGGAATACACTTAAGTAATTGGTAAAAATAAATGTATTTTCAGAAATGCAAACTTTGGTTATTTGTGTCACCATCATTCTCTAGCAAACTGGTGATAGTTAGTCCGCTTATTCTCGAGTTTTGATAACTCGTTCTCGAGTTTGATAACTCGTTTCATAATCTCTTTATCTCTTGTTCGAACCACCCAAAAGGTGCTTCCATCATCAGTAACACAATAACACGTTAATGCAAACCGAAAACAAATCATTTTATTCTACTTTACAAAAGTGTCGTAAAACACCCCTACCTTGAATGCTTGGAGTTTGAATAACATTTGATGACCAAGAAAAATGCAACGTGCTCCTTAGCTTATCCTTCAAATATTTTCCAAATTCAAAAGTGTTTTAGAATTGTGATTTGAGAAATGTTGGCTGCAGATTTTTTTTTAAAAGAGATAATGTCATTAATTGGAATGATAGTGGACAGTTTTCTAGTAGTTGAAAGGATAGGAGTTAAAATTGTAAATGGGGGTGGGAAGTGTACTTAGTAGGATTAAAACTAATTAAGACTAATTAAAATTCTTAAAGTGGAGTGAAGAATCCCATTTGAGTTAATATTTTTTTTTCGGTCGCTACACATATGGTGTCATATGAGTTTTAGGTCTCAGATAAACCAGTTAACAATGTGACAAGCTATGTTGATGGCTTCCTCCCAAAAATGCATGGTAAGATCCTTCCCATGAAGCATAGCTCTAGTCATTTCTTTGAGCACACGATTTTTTCTTTCAATTATCCATTCTGTTGTGGAGTGATCGGTGATGAGAACTTATGTTGGATTCCTTCCTCCAAACAGAAGTTCTCAAGATTAGAGTTTTCAAACTCTTTTTCATGATCACTACGAATTCTAGAAATAGAATATTCTTTATCGTTTTTAAGTCTCTTGCACAATGAGGTGATAAGACTGAATACTTCAGTTTTATCCCTCAGTAATTCAATTCATGTATATCAGAAAAATCGTCAACCACAACCAGAATATATCTTTTATCACTAAGACTTTTAGTCCTAGATGGTCTCATTAAATCCATATGGAATAGTTTAAGAGGCTTGCTTGTCTAGATCTCAGAAGTTCGTTTGTGGGGCACTCTAATCTGTTTACCTTGTTGACACGGACCACAAAGAGTGGTATCAGTATTTTCTAGTTTAGGTAGGCTATTCACTATTTCCTTCTTGGCAAGTTTAGACAAATTGTTATGGTTCATATGACCCAGCCTTTGATGCCACAACCCAGTAATGTTGATCTTGGCACTACTACAAACGTAGCTGAAATTTGGTAAAACTCCGTACCAATTATCGGAGGTTCTTACACCTTCGAGAACAACGTTACCAGTTGAGTCATACACACTACGACTTTTCTAGACAAAGCTAACTTTTTAAAATCAGCACCATAAATTTGACTGATGCTCAACAAATTAAACTTTAACCCTCTCACATAAAGTACATCAGAAATGGTAGGTAATCCAGCAATTTTAACAATATATTTTCGTTGGATTGGTATAGTAGCCCCATCTCCAAAAGTAACTACACCGCCATTCCACTTATCTAGAGAAGAGAATAAGCACTATCAAGGTATCACATAGAGATATTTTGGGCCTTAAGTGCAACGTGTGCAACATAACAGTTTACCTGATCATTTGACTTAGATATATCAATCTTTTTAACCCAAACATCTCAATTTCTTTATCAGATTCTATGGTAGCTATGGATGCGAAGGCCATGAGCCTTTGATTATCTTCTTCACCAGATGTATCACTCTGAGCAATAGAATCTGATTCATCATCACTTAAGGTCACAGCTAAATCCTTACATTTGCCATTATTAGAACTCATTTTCAAGTTAGGACATTCATTCCTATAGTGTAGCCCTGACGCTCATGGCATCTAACAGATTGAGTTTTCTTATTAGCAGTTCTAGAGTCGCTCTCTTCACGATTATCTTCCATGAATTTTCTAGGAAATCCAGTTTTTCGTACTTGAAGTTTTCTCCCATTCCTCATCACCTTCTGGAATTTTTTAACGAAATAAGCAATTTCGTCGTCCCTAAGGGTCTCAGTATCAGTGGACTTGCTCTCCTCTTTTCTAATGTTTTTCATAGCAATGGATTTAACCTTTTTGGGCTATGAAACAGTAAGTTCATAAGTTTGAAGAAATCCTACTAGTTCTTCAATCTTAACAGCATCAAGTCCTTACTTTCTTCTATCGTAGTCACTTTAGGTCTAAACCACTCGGGCTGGAGAACTTTTCTAAGGATTTTGGTCTCGAAGATCCTTTCACTTAAGTTAAAGCTAGAGTTAACTATATCATTCAACTTCACATACAATTCATCGAATGATTCATCGTCCTTCATCATAATCTCTTCAAACTTAGTAGTTAACATATATAGTTTAGAATTCTTAACATTTTTAGTACCCTCGTGTGTAGTTGCTAGTATATCCCAAACTTCTTTAGCAGTTTCACACATTGACACTCACCCAAACTCTTCAGCAGATACAGCCATGAACAGAGCATGTAATGCTTTACTGTTCCAGTTGCATTCATCAAGATTAGTTTTAGTCCACGGAGATATGTCAGTGGGTGTCTACACCAACAAGAGATGTTGAAGGCAGAGCCCACCCATTTTGAATGTTAATCCAAATACGTTCATCCAAAGATTTAAGGAATACTCTCATTCGAACTTTCAAGTAAGCATAGTTGCTTTCGTCGAAGAACGGAGGCACAGTTAATGACTGATTCATCTAAATGTTATAAAGGGTCAGGAATCGAATTAAGGCTCTGATACCAATTGAAATTTACACAATTCGACCGTAACAATACCTAGAGGGGGTGAATATGTATGTAATGCGGAATTAAAAATATTTTTACGAATTAAATAGCAACAAGTCGCTTTCTAATTCTTTCTAGATGATTCAACATTCAAGTCAATTTATCTTAAGTTGAATTACCGCAGTTGTATAATAATTAATGAATAATAAAGCAGTAAATCAAACACCGGAATGATCACGGAGAAACCCAACTCGGAAAAACTCCGGACACTTTGTTAGTCAACAATCCACTATAAACGATATGTAACTTACAATCTACTAGCCTAGACGACGACACGTACTATCTGATCTCCTGACTGCAATTTCAACAGCTTTCCTGAATTCTGTGCTCCTGCACCACTTACAGCTGCAGTTTCCAAAACTCTCCTAGATTCTGCTATCCTATAGCAACTCCTACCTTTGTAAAATTGTTTATCTCCTGTGGATCCATGAAGAACACCGCGTTCTTCACATATTGGAACTCCGGTCAAACTTTCTCGATCTTAAGAACTATAATCAGATGTAGAGGAAAAGCAATTTGATATTTGGATGATTGAACTGATATTTTTCTCACTAAAAATCTCACAGATGAAGGTTAAAAGAATCAAATATGACAGAAACACTCTGTAGCATTTTTCTCTCTATGTTCAACTTCATCAAACTCGTACATAAGGGTTTGGGTATTTATAGGTAGGGTATAAAATAGATGAGCCATGAAAAGGCCTTTAAAACGTGAAATAAAAATTTATAGAATAAAGATGTCGCTCTAGCGATAGCTCACGAAAATCGAGCGACAGCATGTCGCTCGAGCGGAGGAGGGGCGACGGTCCAGCGACGAGGTTTCTGCTTTTGTAACTCATGCCAAACCTTAGCGACAGTCTAGCGAAAATTCGCGCTGCTTTTTCCTTTTACTATCCTTGAACCCTAGATCTAAACACCCTATTTTCAACGTATTTGCACATTACTCCTTGAACTTTTACAATATGTCACTTTTAGTCCTTTTGTTCACAGAATCGCCAATTACAATTAATCTAAAACCTAACACATTTCCCTCGTCATTCTTCTTTTCTTTTAATTCATTCTATCTTTTATAGTGATCTTTTATGAAATGTTCTATTTTGCTACAATAACAACATTTCTTATCTTTTGCTTTATTCTTGGATTTAGACTTATCTCCCCCTTTCTTTTTACTCTCATCAGAGTTTTTATAATTAGAATTACCAACAATCTTCCTTTTCATCATTAAGTTTTCTCCACCTTGATTTTCTTTTACTTAGATTTAAGCTCTAAAGTTATATTCCTTAAGGCTTTTATTATTATCCCCGAGTAATCTCATCCCTATCATATTTTAAAGCATTCTTTAGATCTCTACGCCTCTCCCCTATAGAGTTTAATAAGAGTACACCCAACTGATCATTTGAAAGTTCTATTTTTTTTTTATAATCATAGTTTGCTAGGTTTGGTAAATATATTAAAATTTTCTTCCATGTCAACGGAAGAATTATTTTAAATGAAAAGAACTATTTTAGCAAATAACACTTAGCCATGTTGGCAACCATTAAAATGAATTTTTATTATTTAAGGAAAACAAGTATTTGAATAATAATTTTTTGGAGAGAAAGTGTGATCAAAAAGTATGGAAAAAATTTGAGTTTATGTGCAGAATATTTTATTATAAAAATGTATGGTTGATAATGAGTTCAAGAAAATAAAGTTCTATTTTAATGTTGTCAAACTGGGGCATATTTGGGACAATTTTCATATACGGAGTCTAAAATTTGGTCCACAATTCTGTAGCAATTTTAGAATCACTAATGGTTCTTATTACATTTTCAAACAAAAGCAAGAAAATAGTCCTATATGTAGTTTCTTTAAATTCAGTTCTCTTGGTGGGATTAATGTCAACATGCCAAGAATTATCTATGGCTCTGGCATATTTTATGTTTTCTACCCTCACATATTAACATCATTGATGCGTTTGTTTATATCGCAGGTATAAGATATCGTAACAAACAGTATAGTGGACATTTAAGTCCAGATATCATTCCCACGAGGATTATACTTTAGCACTTAATCAAAATTTTTTCTAACTACTATTTGATAAAAGTAAGTAAATAATTATGATGGTTGTAATTATTATTTTTAACTATTTTTAACTAATTGAAACTATAAAGAGATTGCAAATAACGAATAATTGAAAATTCAAATATATGATGAATATTAGGGCATAACAATTCCATCTATTGATCACATTAATTCTTAATTCAATATTCATAACTTAATGTATTGTTCGATGAAATTCTTCTATTGTATTCAATGTACCCCTCTCGAATTCTCATTAAACCTATTTAACTAATTAAATTCTATATCTATATGTGAATCAACATTAGTTAAACGAAACACTAGTTCTAAGAATTCATATTATGACCGCAATAATTAGTATATGTATATTTACACTTATACTAATTTATCAGGTTTTATTATATGGTATAAACCTCAAACTCACCTCTCGATTCGTAAGAGACTCGCATAATCATCAAATTATTGATCGGTTAATTTAATGCATTAAACTTATAATAAAATCAACACATAAATAAATAAATCACAGAAATCTTGAATAAAAAAATAAAGGATTACAAGTCGATTACATTGTTTTCCCTAATATAAATACTAGTTATTCATAATGTAAAAATAAAAATGCACAAAAGTGAGGGTGTCTCTAAACTTGAATTTTTGTTTGTCCGCAAACAAAACTAAGACCTAACAAATGCACAAACACGCAAAGCTAATTACCTGATTGGTGACCAATCAATCAAATAAAGCAACAAGATTTAGCTAGCTAACCCAACTTTTTATCTTGGGATTGAAATCATAATATCAAATCTATGCACGGCTTCAAAATCACAATGCAGAAATTAAGATTTACCTTTTCAATGTAAAATGACACGTGTGTGTGTGTGTGTGTGTGTAAAGAGTTAAGCACAACATTATGAATTCATAAGTTGTTTCAATTTTGACCCTTAATGGTTAAATATTTTTTCATCACTCGTAAGATTTACACACCTTCAAACTTATTATTTTCACTCTTTTTCAGTGAGTGAACTAATGTTGGATTATTTTTTTTATTATCATCACCTCTCTAGTTTGACAAAATTTCATCATTGCAGTTCAATATTTCAATAAACAAGGATTCTCCATTAAGTTTAATTGCTTCAATCTCTAGAACTTAACTACGCTAATAATCTCTTATCAAAAGTCAAATTTTCTTAAACAAGTATTTGAAACTTAATCAAGGCATTTAGGGTACGTCTTCTGTTTGATGTACCTGCTTTTTCTGGATTTATTTTTTTTAAGAATAATTTTTATCTTCATTTAAAGTATTTTCTCCCTTTAACTTTCTAAATGATCTATGTAACAAGCTTTCGGTTGATAACTTTCAAATCAGATAACTATAGGGCACCAGGTTTTAAAGACCATTGCAGACTTAATTGTTCAAGTCATACAGGCAATGAAGAGAAATTTTCAAATAAAATATTTTTTATACATAGACTAGTGCAATATCCCTCATTTAACACCATTCAAGTAAAATGACCTATAACTTGAGATTTTCATCCAATTGCATAATATTGACCTTAAACAATCCACACAAAAATTTTAATTTCACACATGGAATACCTATTTATCTCAACATCTTCCTACAGCGGTAAAATCCCTCCAAACTATTCTAAATTTGGTCCAATAATGTAAAATTCAGTGGTTTTGGGTTTAACATCTATGGTCCACTGTTTCAACCTATCCAATTATGAAATCAATTCATTTCTACGCAATGCTTAACTTAATTCATGTGCTCAATATATATCAAATTTCACATGGAAACGCAAAAATTAATCTAAGCATGCAACGTATTCATCATTCATAGATCAATTAATAATTAAATATATTCATCATTTTCAGTTAAGCTAACTAACTCACACAAGCACACAAAATTTTTTTATTATATTTTATTTTTTTACTCTTTTTTTAAAATTTTTTTTACTGAAACAATAAAAGCACACAAAAATACATAAAAAATGAAAATTCATGTTTTTCATCCCCAAACTTAAACTAGACATTGTCATCAATGTCTTTAATCCTAAATCCGCATATAAATGTGTGGGGAAGAAAGTGAAGAAAAGACTCTCCTGATATAAATTGTAATTCAATAATTAGTATATATGTCTCTACATGTTATACTAATTTATCGAAGTTTATTATATGATCTAAACCTCAAACTCACTTCTCGATTCGTAAGAAACTCACATAATCATCAAATTATTGATCAGATAATTTGATGTATTAAACTCATAATAAAATCAACACATAAATAAATAAATCACATAAATCTTGAATAAAAAAAATAAAGGATCACAAGTCGTACTGGATTTATCTCAAATTTCCAAGGCTTCGTATTACATTTGGACAAAGATTAGTCTATAGAGGGCAATTGGTGTATGAAAAATTAAGGCAAATAACTCAAGAAATACTAACTAAACAAGGTAAAGTTATAGAAATCGAAGGATCTCACTAAGTGAGTTTACAAGACATGATTTATTTTGATTTTTCACGAAGATCAGTCCACAAAATTTTAGATCTACCATAGATCTACGATTTTCTTGAAGATCTAGTATCACGTTTCAAATATCCATGTTTTGATACCACTGAAATGCCAAGAAATAAACCAATATCACAATGAACTTAGAGTGTATAAAATAAAATAGCAGAAAAATTAAAGTAAAAAGCATAAGAATTTTTTGGCTTAAGCCCCAGAGGTTCGATGACCCTTTTTAACATCTAATCCCCTGCTCAACATTTTCAAAAGTGAATAACGTTCTTTTGCACTACTACAGCTTAAAACGACAACTGATGTCACAAAATGTTCAAGATATACAAAGATCAAGCCATAGAAGGTTATATTTCAAATAAATCTTAACTATTGGGCAAATCTGATTGGTTGACGTCTTGAAAAATGAGTTAATGTTCCCAAAACCACATCAAACCACCCCTAACCCTTCTTTGAAAATTTCAATATGAGGAACACTAGTTCCATCATTAATTTCACCAAGAATCAAACCAAAAAGGGAAAATTGCAGCTACGATACCAAATATTTCACCTTTATGCAGACTTTGTCCAAAAATTTTCATTTGTGCCACCAGAGATACCAAACCTTTAAAAAAATCGTAACTCCAGTCCAAATTGACAGAAACCATTACTTTCTCTGTTAGTCGACCAAATATCAAAGGTCTGACCAATGTTGATTAATTTTTTAAATGGCAAAAGGGTAACTTTTACTTTTTTTCATATAAGAAAAAACTAAAATAAAATAATTAAATTAAAAACCAAAAAAAATCCAATTATCTTCTCCACCCACTCCAACCCACCCAACCCAAAACCAAAGCACCCAAAATGCCGGCACCATTACTCCGATCACAACTCCAGCGCCACCACTCCAATCTTCGCACCATCTCATCCCCTCAAGAGCCACACTACTACACCACTACCCACAAATTCAACCGATTTTTATCTAGAGTTTTATAGTTTCAAGTTATTTGACCAGATTAGAAATGGCAAGAACTAAAAACTCCAAAGGAAGGAAAGCTCATGGTGAATCTTCAATTAGCATCGTAGCTATTGGCATCACCATACTGCTGAAAAGGGTTACAGTTGATGGACCTATAAAGAATCTATGAAGAAACATGCGGAATCAACCCAACTCTAGTCGGACCAACAAATCCCTGAGCCTACTCGAACTGGTGGTGCCTTGTCCTTTGCCATCTACAAGTGTGGCAATTGCTCTCCATTTTCCTCTCCACCATCATGGGCCTTGTTATTAGCCTGCTCCATAATGGCGCATGGGCTTTTCTGGGAATTACCTCTTCAATTATAACCAAAACCCTCACATTTTCTACTGCCTTCACCAATGAGCTTATCTGGCTGATTGTAATCTCATTCTTCTTCATCGGAGTTTGGAGAGGTGGTGTTGGAGTTGTGATCGGAGTGGTGGTGTCGACATTTTAGGGGTTTGGTTTTGAGTTAGGTTGGGTTGGGTGGGATGGGGTGGGTGGAGAATATAATAGGGTTTTTATTTAATTATTTTATTTTAGTTTTTTTTATATGAAAAAAATGTAAAGTTATCATTTTCCCTTTAAAAATTAATCAACATTGGTCAGGCCTTTGATATTTGATCAACTAATAGAGAGTAATAGGTTCTGTCAATTTGGACTGGATGTACAATTTGTTTAAAGGTTTGGTATGTCTAGTGGCACAAATAAAAGGTTTGGCAAAGTCTGTATAAATTTGAAAGGTTTGGTACCGTAGCTGCAATTTTTCCAACCAAAAATGAAGAAGTGGGTAGAAGATTTGTGTATCTCGAATGAGAATTTTGGGAGAGATGAAGAGCCCTAAGAATGAAGAGGTTTTTTCTCCCAAAACAAAAAGCCAGAAGAATGGCCTAAGTTTCTCGGGTTGCCTTTCTTCTTATCACAAAAATGAACACCATGCGGCAGTAGTCAGCTTCGCTAAACTACCTTCCACCTTCTCTCGATCGTTTCTGGACGAAAGAAATTTGATTAAAATTTAAAGAAAGCTTACAACATAAAATTGAAATTCATTGAATATAACTTGATCATTGATTGCTTGAAAGCTAGAAATTACAATTGCTGAAAATGGGAAATTACAATGGTTAGTGCAGGGGGCGAACACTAGAAAGCTTGAAAGATGTTTGCAAGAATAATACCCCCTATAATAGACTTCGGAACAAAAACCCAACTGACAGGAGTAGACGTTTACATGCTGAAGAATTGTTTGAAGGCTTCAAGGTCTTTTCCATTTACACTGTTATTCTCCTCACTATTGCATCTGTTCCATTTGACAAAATACTCTTAAAGATAGTTCCTAAAAGCTCAAGTAGTTCGATGGCCAATAATCTCTTTAGTATGAAGAAGTAACGATTGCTAGCTGGTAGTAATCTCGAAAGAATTCTTATTGGGAGAAGAGCACTTTTGTGCATTGAAATACATATGGGCCGCATCCAAGAGTTTTACCCAAACTTTCTGCGAAGCAGAGATAAAGTGTCGAAGATAGTCTTTCAGCATAGCATTGAAGCGATCCATCTGTCTGTCAGATTGTAGATGAAAACTCGAACTCATGCTCAAAGTTGAACCGAGAAGTTTGAACAACTCGGTCCAAAGTATGCCAGTAAATCGAGAATCCCGATCATTGACGATGTCCTTATGCAATCCCCAATAATTAACAATACATTTGAAGAAGAGTTAAGCTGTCTCTTCGACTGATACAGTCTTGGATACTGCGATGAAAGTTTCATTTTTAGATAATTTGTCTACCACGATGATGATAGTGCCAAAATTTCCAACTTTTGGCAATCCACCAATGTAGTCCATCGATATACTCTTGAATAGTCTGTTTGAGACGGAAAGGGACTCTAGTAAACCTGCCATTTTCTGATGATCCGCCATATCTTACTGACAAACAGGACAAGTTTTCACATAACTTGCATTATCGTCCCACCTTCGAGGCCACTAGTATGAACGTTGTAGTAGTGCAGAAGTGCGCTCCACATAGTCTCACTTCCCAACATTTCTCCTAATTGTTTCCGAAGCTCTTCAAACTCCGACTGAGACATACGACTTGGTGCCCTGGTGGGAGGTTTGGCACCCGGAACAAGTTAAATCTCGCAATCAATTGTCCTCTTTTGTAGCAATTTATTTAGTAACTCATCCGACATGATTTTCCCAAATTCCTTAATAAGCACTTGAAGAGTGCACAAGAATGAGGTTTCATTATTCTTGAAACCCTTACTAAATTGCATGGCCGAGATACCCTTCTCGCCTGTTTTCCCAACTTGTGTGTGGATAAAGCATGGTTTACTACCCATCATTATTAACAAGTCGGAATGAGGCAACACTGTTGTCCTTGTATCCCAAAGAAATTTCAATCCCAGAATGAGCTTGAAATCATCCATCTGAACTGCCAATAAGTTCGTCCTTCCTTCGAATGAACCTACTTTGATTGACACCGATTTTGTTACTCTCTATTGGTTGAGCAGCGGAGTTGATTGCTTTAACTTTCCCCTTACCTCTCTATATCAAGTTCAAGCCTCTATATTTCGGTAATTGGGAGATAGTTGTAGGTAGCACCGGTATCTATCATAGCCTGATTGGCTTTCCATGGATCTTTACATTAATATACATCGGCATTTCGTCCTACAAGAACGAGCCTTCGATTCTTCCATCTTCTCCTCTTTCGAGGGACCATCTTCCCTTTTAGTAACTTGGTGTGATAGTGTTGCACCGATATGAGAATGCACCAAGTACATCCTCATCCTCTTCGGAGTCGGTCTCGCCAGACAGCTAGCTTGCGGGGTACTGTGCTTTGAATTGGTTGTGCCACTCGCTAGTAGACAATATGCATTCACCATCCATTTCTGAGAAAAATTTACCACCCGATGTGGTCCTTCACATAAAAAGCATTTCAATTTGGGAATGGCATCGGATCTACCCTCTGTTGATTTTCCTTATTTCCATTTGTTACTTTGACAGTTGCCTTGATAGGATCTGCCCTGATTCTGAGAGTAACGCTCTCCCCCATTTGAGTTCGAATTGGGTCTATAAGGTCTATTTCCACCTCCAACAGACTGACTATTTCCTGAAGGTCGATCCTCTCTCGATTCCCGTTGATAGTCCCTTAAACATTCGACAGCTCCCATAGCCACACTTAAATCAATGACCTTCTGTCTCTAAAGTTCCCTGCGTGTCCACGGTTCCAACCCTTCTATGAAGGTGAATTGCTTATCATTTTCTGACATATCTTGAACATTCAACATATGTCCTGAAAAGGCTTTCACATACTCCTTGATGGAGCTTGTGTGTTTCAGTTCTCGTAAGGCCTGACGTGCCTCGTATTTCACATTCTCTGGAAAAAGCTGAGATTTGATTGCTTCCTTGAGAAGATCCCAAGAATTCATTCAGACCCTGTTGGCCTAAATATCAGCATATTTCGTTCGCTACCATAGTTTTGCATCTCCACCAGATACATGGTAGTTGTTGTAACCTTTCTCGCTTCGTCTTTGATCGAAGCAGCAAGAAAGTATTGTTCCAACTTCTTTAGCATCACGTGCCCCTCCGTTGGTACATGGTTCTGCAATTCTGAGCCTATACATAGGCTCTTGTGCGGTGGCTTGCCCATTGCCAACCGCGCGTTGAAGCACTAGTAATTGAGCTCTCAACGCTCTCATCTCATCCTACAGGTCAGGTATGATAGCAACAGTTTCAGTCATTGCTGTGCAAGCCTTTAGGCTTTCATCCAGCTGGACGTGTAATTCCCGAATTTCCGTCTTTGCCACCTCGACTTTTTCCTCAAAGCCCTCCACGGCATAGTACAACCTAGTAGTTGCCGCCTCAAGTGCATCCACGCACTATTTCGTATTCCTCTTTTGAACATCTACCACCTCTGTGGCGTTCTAGGAATCTGGATCCATAGCTTTCTTATCGAGGGTCTTGAGCCGCAACTCTGATACCAACTTTCATGGGTTGCCTTTCTTCTTACCACAGAAAGGAACACCATGCGGCAGTAGTCCGCTCCGCTAGACTACCTTCCGCCTTCTCTCGATCGTTTCGGGACGAACGAAATTTTATTACAATTTAAAAAAATTGGTCATTGATTACTTAAAAGTTAGAAATTACAATTGTTGAAAACAGGAAATTACAATGTCTAGTGCAGGAGGCAAACACTAGAAAACTTGAAAGGTGTTTGAAAGACTAATACCCTCTATAATAGACTTCAGAACAAAAACTCAATTGACGGGAGTAGACGTTTAAATGCTGAAGAATCATACTAAACTTTTCTAATTTCTATCTATTTTACAATTTAAATAAACTATTACAATATGCGGTCGAAGTTAGGAAAATTGTGGTTGCGATATGGTCACGGGGTTTAAGTAAAACTGCAGTCTGTGACACCAAGTGAAGTGAGCCAAAGTAGATGAAATTCCTTTAATCAACAAGAAAAATCCAAAAGCTATATTCAACGGCTAATAGTCAACCACTTGTCATTATCTGGTCTGAGGCACCCACTAACAAATTCGCATTTTAGAAACACGTTTTAGGGCCAATTTTGGGAGTACACAGCACACGTGCACTTCTCAACAAATTTGTTGGTTAATAACACAATTTTTTACAATTACTCCCTTTGAATTTTCTACTTTGATGTTCTATAATTGCTTCATTTTCAATTTTATCGAAAACATTTTTCTTTTTACCTAACTAAATGCTTGAGGGACAAAGCGAGTTGACTCCAATTTATAATAAATACATTTTAGTCAAAACCAAACCCAAGTACACAAGCCTCATCAAGTTAAAACTGCTCCAATTTTGATTAAACGAACATTAACATCCAAAACCTAACATTAGAACTTAAAATTAGGATAATCACATTACAAGTCCTCAATATTTTCACTTTATCTCAATTTCACCCACGTTAGAAATATCATCAAACCTTTCATTAATCATTTAACTAATTCATACTAAATAACGAGCTAATGAATCTCCTTCTTTTTTCCATTGAACCTGTAAATGAAATACGTCATAATACTCATAATGATCAACTTTATGAAGGTCTTTGTGGGACTTAACCTCAACACCTTATGGCACGAGCTGATGACGGTTATGAACTATCTGTGTCCATGTTCCCATAGGCACCCCTCTCTTTAAAGATAATTTTGGAAATGAGAAATAATAAAAATAAAATTTAGTATCTTTTGTTTATTCAAGCGATGTCAAGCCCATAGCACATTTATTTTTATGTAGGCTTATTCTCTGGTCACTTGAATTTAGAATTCAATCAAAACTCAAACGCATTTGTTGTTTTATTCGACATATTCAATCAGCAATTTGTTTGTGTAGGTGCGAATTCGGTAGCTTTTGAAACCTTCGTTTCTTTTGTCCAATATTTTTTTTTGTCCTCGCCTCGCCTCACCTCTTCTCTTTTTATAGTTATACTACTAAATAATGAATTTCATCTCGTTTATAGGAACAATAAGAGTATTACTAGGAGCTACTTTAGCTCGGATGATAAATGACATGTTTAACTCAATGGTTAAAGTAATTTAGTAAGACAATACCTCACGATTTCTTCCAAGTTTTTCTTAATGTCATGTAAAAGGACCATTCTACATTGTAACTTTAAAGGAGAAAGGAAAAGGCAATAATGAACAAAATAAATAAATAAATAGCAAAAATATAAGAAAGAATAAATAAATAAAATGAAAACAATTTATTCTTCTATTCCACCCCACCCCTCTCGAAAGAACTAAGGCACCATCAGCAACGAAGACCATGGGGTTGACCAATGGCTGTGAAAATCAGGGGAAAAAAACTCATATTTTTACGCTTGTACCAGGAGTTTTCTATTGGTAAGGAAAAGCCAACTTATTTTTACCAACGTTTTAAAAGGCATAGTAAGACGACAATATCAAGCATCAAAATTTACGAGCCTAGGCGTGCTAAAAAAATTTTCTCATTTGTGATTATATTTTAATTATTCTTAATTATTAATAACAAATTTTTTTATTCAATTGGTTTATTTAAATTAATGAAATAAAATTAATATTAAAGCGAGTGTCTAGGATAGCATACTCACGCTTTTTTGTGCCTGTGCGTCCATTATATTGTCAAAATAGAGTTAATAGCCTTTTCATACATTTTTCATTTTGTGAGCGTCTTTATTATACCACATGCCTAGACCTCACTTTTTCTACATTTCTCATTAACCAAAGATTTTTCCTTAGTTCTTTCTATCACTAGCAATAGTGAAAAGCTATGGAAAATAATATGGTTTTTAGGGCCGTTTGACATGGCAGGTAGATATGTAGAAAATTATTTTAATTTTTGTTTAGAAATTAATTTTTAAAAAACCTTCTAATTTCGAAAGTGCTTTTAGAAAAAATCATATTAGACAAACTTTCTTTAAAAACTCTTTCAGTCAGAAAAAATACTTTAAAAAAATTAGCCAAATGGATCCAAAAGTAGCTTTAGAATACCAGGGACATTATCTGCTAGTTCTTCCGGTTGGGGGGTGTGGTATCGTGGGGAAGACGACTACTAATTTTTTTTTTGGTTATTTTTGTTTGTTATTGTTCTTTCTTTTTTGCTTTCTTTTTAAAGTTTATTTAAGCTAACAAGTCTTTTTACATGTAGTAAGCACATGTGTTGCACGTCTTATGTATCAGATGAATAATACGTGTAATATTTTTAAAGTACTAATGTTATTTTTGAAAGTAGTTAAGATAATTAATAATTTTAAAGGAAAAAAATAACACACACACGCGTTGTACATATAGTTAAATCCATTATATTAGAAATTAAATTGAACTGCGAACCAAACTTAACTAATTAAAAAAAAACCTTCACAGCACTCATCAACTGCAAAGTAGTTTATGTTCGTCATTTAGATGAAAATTACTAAAAGAATTAATAAAGAAAAATAGAAAGAAAAAGAACTACATTATCTTTTTAGCATAATAAAAAATTTCGTCAAAGATCAGAGCAACCATCACACAAATCGATTTCTCCAAAACTTCAATGCTTAACATGAAAACATTCACATACATAAGCATCATCTAGACTATTCTCGAGTTTTGAGAAGTTTTAGCCCACAACAAATTACTTTTACTGACAACATTTATTAGCTTTTCGCTCAAATTTTAAGTTATAGATTTCAAGCATAGAGTAAAATAAGAAATGTTGGTTTTTATAGTTATAAGGTCTTAAATAAATACGTTTATTACACAATCTATATTGGTTTTAAATAAATACGTTTACTACACAGTGTATGTAATAACACAAAGTAGCCATGCGCCTCCCCTCCCATTTATTTAAATTAATAAGTGTAAAAATAGTAATTTCTTAATCTCTCTCAATTATAAATTGAATTCATTATTTTCAATAGAATTGTTAAGGAATGCAATATTATTTTTAATATGTGATATTAGGTTTGAAAAAACTTAACTGTATGAGTAATATTTTTTAAATAAATTTTTTAAATTAATATTAATCGATGTAATAAAATATGATAGTTCAAGTTAATTAAATATGTAGTGTAATTATAATTTCTTTTAGTGGTATGTAATAATGTTTGTTTAATTGTGTACTAATAATTAGTAATTATTGTATTTAGTGGAAATTAACTGAATTAATTTTTTAAAGCAATAATAATTATCAATTACCTTATTTAGAGAAAATATATTGAATCATTTGGTATTCCGTAGTTAACATTTGATATTCTTGCATACTAATAGTTAGTAATAATCGTGTTTAGCGGAAATCAACTAACTTAATTCTTGAAAGCAATAATAATTATTAATTATCTTATTTATAGATAATAAATTGAATCATTTGATATTCCATTTTTATCTAAACTTAGATATATTCATATGTAACTGCCAATTAAAATAACTTTTAAATAAGGGTAAATAATAAATATAACATATTAAATAATGCAACCTTTCATTTTTTTTCTTTTTGTATATCATGAGGGTATATTGGACATATATGTAAATATGTAAGGGAAGTGGTATTCAAAAGTTTCTCCACAATCCTCGCTTTTAATATATTGTAGATCAACGAAATTTCGGACTGAAATTGTTAGGATGATGTTGGGTTTTGATATCCAATAAATTCGAGCGATGCTATTAATCGTTTTTGTTTGGATTATATTTCATAGGCATCGACCTATGAATGAAGTGAAATGTCGACACCACAATCGAACAAACCAACCCTACAACTTATTTAGGTCATTTGAAGTAACCTAATTCCGTTAGTGTTACTCATGGCCTGACCATTACCTTGGAAAGCTTTCTGGTTGTAGCCCCCTTATTATGCCTATTGGGCCTAACTATGTTCTGACCTAAATGCCTACACCCTTACCTTTATATTGGCTGCTCATTTTTGTTGCTTGGTGTGTGTGAATAGTGGTAGCCATGTTTTAAGATAGAAAGGCAGTGTTCCTCCTTTGGCTTTGTGCTTCCCGATTTTGCTTTGTGCTTGCCTTGCCTCATCCTTCTTCTCTAGCCTTTGTAGCTGAATCTTGGGGCTACTATATTCCACACCATTGTCCTTTGTGGGCAACCCGAAGAAGCAACCGATTTTGGGTGTTTGGTTTAGGATTGGGTTTGAAAATTGTGGTGTTGATTGGTGTCGACTGAGCCCGATTTTGGTGAAGTTTGGAGTCCATTTTCTAACATTTGGTATCAGAGCAAAGTTTGGTGGTGGTTTTCATAGAAAACAGGTCCAAAAATTAGCATAAAAACCGAACATGCAAACTCCAATTCCGGCCAAACCAGTGGCCATTTAAAGAATCCAATACCACAGAGAGGATCAGTAGGTGGAAGAATGGCAGGAGGTCAGGCGCGTGGTGGGTGGAGGAGGCGCGTTGGGAATCCGGCGAAGCTTGTGGCGGGGCGTGGGGCCTCTTCCGGTGATACTTCCTTCACACATAATCTTTATTTTGACATTTCTCAATATTTTGTGTTGTTAGTTTTGTGTTTCATGGTGTACATTGAAATCTGGATGATTTTGCCTCGTGTTCCTAATTCAATTTTCGCTCTATTGGTTGCCGCAGTTGCTGGAGACTTTAGGGTGAATAGTGATGGCCCTAAAGTGATAAGTTTGCATCTCTCGTAATTTATAGACTCGGATATGCCCGCTCAGGTAAATTGGCTTATCCAGTTTAAATTTCAACATTAACGCATCATCATGTGGAGCGACATTAGGATTTGGGTTACCGTGAAGGGGTAACCATTGCTTGTGATAACAATTTAGGAATTATTTACCGTATTTGAAGTGTTGAATTTTGACTGGAAGTTGGTAATTATTTTTTGGGCACTTTAACTATTGTTTAGTCTCTGTGTAAGATTGCATTGCTTGAAAATTTGAAATTTTTGTTGATGTACCTTCGTGTTGCATCGACTATTCTATTAGAACACCTAGGCTTTATCTGTTTGAATATTCTCTTGATTTGAGATCTTGAGTCTGACGAAACCCTGAAAATTTAGAACGATATTTATTGTTGCCTTATGATTACTTTGTACGACATATTTGTGCATTTTGGTTGTTTTGTTTTTCAAAATATTTTCACATTTCAAAATTGAAATTTTCAATGGGAAATGAGACTTTTCAATTTGGTAACAAAAGATGAATGAAATTTTGGTTCAACAAAAAGTTTCAAAGGTCATAGATGGCAAATTTCCTGCAAATTTGACGAAGTACCAAAAAAGGAATATGATGAACTTGCATACACTTCAATTATTTTACACCTATTTGACACTGTTTTGAGAAAAGTTGGAAAACTTAATTCTACTAAAGATATTTGGTAAGGGTTGTAAGACTGATATTTGCTTAAATCTACTCCTAATAAGTTATACTTGCTTGAAAGGTTTTTTAGCTTTAAAATAGATCGTTCAAAAAATCTTGATAACAATTTGGATATTTCTAACAAATTAGTTCAATACATCATTAATTGTAATGAGAAGCTATCTAAAACTTATAAGGCTATCATTTTGCTGAATTTTATGTCTGATTCATATAGAGAGGTTAATAATGCAATTAAGTATGGTAGGGACACCCTTATACCTAAGATTGTCATAGATTCCTTTAAGAGTAAAGAGATGGAAATTAAGGCTGAAAAAGAATTTAGAGAAATGGTGAGTTGCATATGATGAGGAGTAGAATAAAATTTAAGCAAATGAATTTTGGTAGAGCTCAAGACAGTAGTGATTCGAGTAGTGACTCGAGTGATGAAAGTGGTAGGAAGAAGGGCAAAAGATGGGACAAGTCTAATGGTAGACAGTGTTACAGTTGTGGTAAGACTAGATACTTTATTAGGGACTGTCCTAAGAAGAACAAGGATAAACCAAATGGTAAGTTGAGAGGGGAGACGAATTTAGCATTAGAGACGAGTGATGAGGCTAGTGAGGTTTATTGAGTGTAAACCTAGTTACTGCATGTGCATCCGTGTGTAATCCTTTCTGCATGTGTGTGATTGCTCAATTTCGTTATATGATTGTATGTTAATTTTCTATGTGTTTGATAAGTGCATTGACATAAATTGGAGTGATCTTAGTACTTTGTTTAATGTATTTGCATGCATAGTAGATTAAGATACATTAGCAGTGTGTTGTATGTCTTTTGGTGAGATGGAGTATAGATGCCTATGGGTACATGGTGGTTTGTACCGGGGATGTGGAGTGTGGCATTTAGGTCACGAGTAAAGATGTGATCAAATGTTTGAACCATCTATCTGAGAAGAGACCCTAATCAGGTGGAGTGTGAGAGAGGCACTTCTATCACTTCTGTTAGGTGGAGACCCATTATCCACGTAGGTTGGGAGAAGTGATGTGGTGATATAGGATTATCCCAAGAACTTAGGATCTATAGAGACTTACTAGTTGGACATTTTTTGAGTGATTAGTCTAGTAAGCATGGTGGACGATGAGGTGAAATATGTGTTCTCAAGGTGAGAGCAATACGGAATGGGATATGATAAGTGTGGTGAGATCTTTTTGTGGGGTCATTATGCATTTGTTGTATATGTGTTGGCATGTTGATTAACTTGGTGTTAATATGTCGTTCTGTGTGAACGTGTTTTGAAAAGATCTATGTGTTATCATATATAAGATATCTCCATCGCATGTTTATTTGCTATTGATTGATTGCTGTGATTATCTGTTTCTACTTGGGTAGTTTCTTGACCTTAGCCCTGGTAAGTATATGAAGCAGGTATGGTATGTGTTTCAAATTCGAAACACGAGGTAAGATCTGCGATACCAATTTTATTGATTACCTTGATTATGAAAGTATAAACTGTGTGTTTTGGTTACTTGCAGATTTATTGGAAATCAAGGTGGAAATTTGTTGGGTTTTGATACCTAATAAATTCGGGCGACGATGTTAAATCATTTTTATTTGGATTATATTTCATAGGCCTCAGCCGATGAGTGAAGTGAAAGGTCGACACCACAATCGAACAAACCAACCCTACAACCTATTCGGGCTATTTGAAGTAACCTAATTCTATTAGTGTTACTCATGGTCCGACCATTACCTTGTAAGGCTTTTCGATTGTAGCCCCCTTATTATGACTATTGGGCCTGACTATGTTCTAACCTAAAAGCCCACACCTTACCTTTATATTGACTGCTCGTTTCTGTTGCTTGGTGTGTGTGAATAGTGGTAGCCATGTTTTGAGAGAGAAATGCAGTGTTTCTCCTTTGGCTTTGTGCTTCCCGATTTGCTTTGTGCTTGCCTTGCCTCGTCCTTCTTCTCTAGCCTTTGTGGCTAAATCTTGGGGCTACTATATTCCACACCATTGCCCTTTGTGGGAAACTCAAAGAAGCAACCGGTTTTGGGTGTATGGTTTAGGATTGGGTTTTAAAATTGTGGTGTTGATTGGTGTCGACTGAGCCCGATTTTGGTGAAGTTTGGAGTCCATTTTCTAACAGATGACCATTTGAGTGAATTAATGAAAAGTTAGACAAAATTGAAACAGTGAAAATTTTGAAAGCTATAGTGTAATTAACCATCAAAATTAATGTATCAAGCAACAAGATAATAGAAAAATAAAAATTGAATCGAGTTTCATTTTATAAGCAAAATGTTGTACAAAAACTATAAGAATAAAAAAAATTATGGGGGCGGCAACAAGGCCTACTAGCGTCTTCCCCTCCACCACTGGTTAGGGGTGTAAGCGGTCCGATTTTACAAGTTTTTGACAAATTTTCAAACCAAACCATTTAAATCGGTTTGAAAAAAACCCAAACCTAAACCAAATCATTTTGAACGGTTTAAAAAAACTCAAACGTAAATCTAACGGTTTGATCTAGTTTTAAACTGCCGATTTCGCCGTATATTTTTTTTGTCTGTTTAATTTTATGACATTAATTCATTGAATTCAATATATATTTATATCTTACTAGCAATAAATTTAAAACAAACTAAATATCTCTACTACACATTTAAATACCAGCTAAATCAAAGTGAAATCACAATAAATTAAAATATAGTTTTTTGTTTGCCATTTTAGGTTAAGACGTTACGATAACGTTACACTACAAATCTACTAAACTAAATATAAAGCCCAAAAAAAAATAATGATGTTCAACAAGACCTCGTGATCATCATATGTGAAAAACAAAACTACTGATTGATAGAGAAAATAACCAACCATAATAATAAATCAATTGTTTATAATATCTAAACATAACAATTACACAAGTTTACCGTTGTATACTGTTACGAATTCAGTTTCTCACATATACTCAAACATCAATTGTTGTCACACATGATTCATAGTCTCCATTGTCAAACAAATGCATCCGTTATATCATCATAGTATTGGATACTAGATAGATAATAGAATCTTTAAAATATGGTAATAGAAAATATAAATCACCTGCCACAACTTTCATTGAATCAACAAATACTTCCACTTCATCTAAATATTAGCGCAGCACTATAGGTTCATTCTTAGTTTCAACCAATTTTTTCCGCATATACAAGCCTCAACCATCTTTGCACCTAATAAACTCCTAAAAGAATCAAGTATCCGACATCCAGGTGAGAATGCAAACTCAGAAGCAACTGTAGAAATTTGAATTCCGAAAAGGAAATGATAAATTAGATTAGTCTTGAGATTATTATATATAAATTATCACTATTTTATAATAATAATAATAATAATAATAATAATAATAATAATAATAATAATAATAATAATAATAATAATAATAATAATAATAATAATAATAATAGAAAATTATAAATTGACAAAAATACACTCAAATGAAAAAACTATTGAATTTTACATATTTGGATGAATTTTCAAAAAAAAAAAATCATTTTTTTTATTTTTTTATTTTTATATATTTTTCGTCGGTCCGATTTGGTTTTAAACCGCAATTAAAATTTCCAAACTTAAACCAAACCATTTTTGACCTGTTTGGTTCAAAATCATTTCGTTGACGGGTCCACGTGGCGCCAAACAGACGATTCGATTTTCCGATTTGACGATTTTTGCTTACAGCCCTACCACTGGTACTAAAAGTCAAATGAACAAGAATAGTTGCAACACCATTCTCCATCAGTATTATCAGAGAAGATGACAGTTTTTTCTTATTGTTTCGCTTTTTAAATTACTTTCATCCTACTTTTTTTAAATATTTTAATTAAGAATAACGAATGCATTTTTAAGTTTTGAATATGCTAGTCAAATGAGTTAATTAAAGGAAAAATGAATGGGTTATCATCTACTTGGATTAGGGATATTAATTTCTCAAAAGTTAGGAACACAACTACAAAGGATACAGAATATTTCACATATGCCACTATTTTATTTAGTGATTGATATCTTGTAAACTAATAAGCGAATAACCTGTCAATCTATAGATAAATGTTTTCGTGGTCGATAATTGTTTGGAACCAAACGCAAATGAAAATATCTCTTTCTTACTCTAATTAATTTTGAGATGAGTGATGTGTAGTTTCTTGCAATAGATGTGCATATATTGTAAAACTCCTTATCCCCCACGACACCTCATTGTTTAGTAGAAACTTGAAAATTACTTTTTCTCATTTAAGAAAGCCATTAAATTATTATTATAAATTGAAAGTCTCATTATTTTTAACTAATCCTCAACTAGAAATTTCATGAATTTTAAAAGACTGTAAATTCTAATAAAATTCGTAAAGTCAAACAGATTTTCACAGAACATACAAGAATCTCGTTAAAAATGGTGAATTTCAAAAGTGTTTCTCATTTATTTTAAGCTTGAATACATCAAAATCTCTTGCAATTTCTTTATTAACAAAATCCTTCTAAATCTACAAGATATTGAAGACATTTAAAATTTAGTGAAAATCATTAATATCTCAATTGACAACACCTACATTTACAAAGACTTTTAAAATTCAAAATTATAGTTGATGATACCTAAGGGCTTGTTTGAGAGTTTTTTTGTTTTTTTTTTTTTCAATTGGTTTGACCATTTTTTGGTGGCAACATATTATGTAAGATTGAAAAAAAAATCATTGCTTAATCATTTTTTTGAAACACCAACTTTAGGTGGTTTAAAAATCACTTTAAACCTATATAGTGTTTTGTATTGCATTTCTCAATCCACCAAATTTATGATTTTTGTTATTTTTAAAAATTTTCTTTCAACTTATACTTGCTAAAATAATTATTTCCAACCCACAAATTTTGTTCAAAATTCATTTATAAATAAAAAATAAAATAACTAAAAGATTTTTTATAATCAAAATTTCAATTTAATGTGAAAAAAAAACCTCTTAGTTTATATGTACAAAATAACTTATAAGTATAAATTAGCTTATAACCGTAAAATTTGCTTATAATTAAAAAAAATTATGTCTAACTTAAAATTAAATTATAAGTAAATATTTCACTTTTTAATTTAAAAATTAATTTATATGTAATAATTACTTATAAATAAAATATCACTTATAAGTAAAAAAAATCATACAAAATTTTTTAAATTGAAAATTTCACAAAGTAAAATAAATTGAATGTCATCTTAAGAAGTATTTAGCAGAAAGAACTTAAATGTACATACTCAGGGAAATTAGCTTCACGACTATATTCGTTTTTCTCCATCTTATAATCTAATAGAAAATGATTAGCATGCTAGAGTTTATTCAAAGTAACAATAATTGTCCAAATATTAGTCCATACACAATAGAAAATGATTGAGAAAACCATGCAAAGTCATATTTAATTGTAAGGATTGACATACACCATTATTCCATATTATTTATACACACTTACTTTTATATATATATTCGGATATGTAATTTTATTATTTTAAAAAACTTTCAAAAGTATTGGATAATAAACTCTCAAACATGGATTGAAATGTTTTAAAAATCGCAACTAAAAAAAAAAAAATCGAAATTGGCCCCCTCATAAATGTTTAAAGTCGATACTCTAGAAAAACTATAACCGATACCTAAAACTCCCAAATAGGCCCTAAATAGTCATTTAAAAACAATTTGTTGAAAAATGTAGCAAGCATGGCCTAAGGGCATCTCTAATTGTGCACTAAAATTCACTACAACAAAATACACTTTTTACGGCGTGCAATGTCGTAAAAACCTCTTTACAGCGTGCGGCCACACGCCATATAAAGCCATGCCGTAAAAAGTGGTATACCTTTTACGGCGTGCAAAATACGCCGTTTAGAGAACGCCATAAATGGCTTTAACGGCGTGCAGCTGCACGCCGTAAAAAGTATCTCACTTTTTAGGCGTGCTAAAATGCAAGCCGTAAATGCTTTTTACAGCGTGCATTTGTATGCCGTAAAAGATGATGTCTAGCTTTTTATGGCGTGCGAGTACATGCCGTGAAAGATATGTTCAGCTTTCTGCACCCCGTAAATGTCAATTTTGTTTTTTTTAAATGTTTATTTATTTAATTACCAACAAACTTGTAATAATTCAATAACAAAATTAATATATCAACACATGTAATCTGTTTTATAATTTCAATAAATAAAAATATTGAGTTCAATCCAATACAATATGCTAAACTGAAGAGTTGATCTAAATAATTACTAAGAAAATCAGGAATCCAGAAACTATCAAAGCATATTTTACAAGTCTGGTAACAATTTGCTCTGTTCCTAAGATTTTCCTTGTATTCTTCAACATGCACATGTTGCCTTTCACCAGTTCTCCCCAAAAGAGCCGGGTCATTAGCCCCAAAAAATATAGTGGTAGCGACCGGAGGCGTTGCAGATCCCTGCCAATCAATCAGAAAAGATCCCTACATTGAAATCAAAAATTGAAATGAAGTATAGGAAACTGAACCAACATTAAACTTGGGTTAAAGTCTCCATTAACAAAAAGAAAGGTTTCTAAAAGGTATTTACTTATCACTACACCCTCACGCTGAGGTGCATAGAATCAGGAAAGTAAAAAACGAAAACGCTAAGGAACAAAACAAAGATGATACAGAAATAAAATTAACTTCATTGTGCAAAATTCAACAAGAATAAAGCAAAAAAAAATAAAGATCTGGACAAATTACCATAGGGAAAAGGTGATTCAACAAGAATAAAGCCCACTTGGTGTTGTACCCACCATAACCACGTACCACAACATAAGCCTACAACATCGAACAGGTAAATTATGCATATCAAAGTGAATAAAAAATCAACTGATTTGAAATATATAGTTAAAAAAAATTAATTAATTGAAAAATGAAACCTTGCGAGAGTAAGTATTAGCAAGAGCAGCACCCCAACACCTAATCTGAAAGTTTGCTCTGTAATTGAGTCCCCAAACAACACTATTTGAGAACGCCATAAAACTCATTTACGGCATGCATTTTAGCAACTGAAAAAAGAAGTGAAGCTAGACATGTCACCTTCCAAAACTTTATGGTTTTGTCGTTAGTGGACAGAAGAAAAAGCACACCATTAGCTGCCTGGCACCACTCAGTTAAAGCCTTGTTAGACAGACATAAGAAAAATGGTAAGAATGCTATCAAATTAATTATCTCCAGAGATGAGCGTATAATGAAAAACACCAACTTCGTCTTGGAAGAGAAATAGTGTACAGTACTAATATTTGGAGTTATTCCATTGTCAGTCATCGTTTGAGGGACAAGTGACTGTTGACTATTTCAAAAATTTCAAGTTCTATTGAAGTTTGAATGACCAACATCAATTAAGATGGTCACATGGAGGATAGGCAATTTTTTAAAACCCCTGAATTTCAATAACTTTTAAGCCATTTCAACAAACCAGAAGACTTATAATAGATGCTACTATGTCATATTTGTATTCAAATTCACATTGTCTTAAGCAGAACCACTCGATCTTAAGTCCACCCCTTGTGTAAAGCAATCTTCCTAAATCACCACTGAATATGAATTGAGGATAAAAGACTATGGAATAGTAATCACAATATAGGGGCATCTGTTAAGGCAATTAAAATTTGTGCAACTAGAATACTACAAAGAAAACTAACTTATTGGGAAATCACCTTATAGCTTTTGTATTGATGACACAAACTGAAGTAAGTGGGGCCAGTATGCCCTTCTAATACATGTGTACATATTCTAGCATCTTCCCATATCCTAAGAGGTATCAACCAAATATAATTGCAACGTCAAATTCCCAATTATAAATAATTACATAGAAAATAACAATGATTTATCGATTGACATATATATAGTGTTACCTTCCCAAACCATCATAGCATCCAGTCAAAATGTACCTGTCACAGAAAATACAGAGAGGTTCACCACATTGCTGATGTTCAATAGTACTATGAAAAAAGCAACAAACATCGCTTCTTACACACACTTACATCAGAAATGCCTTCTGAAAGAAGAAAATCTTCAAGCAACATTTGAAGAAATTTTCCATCGATTAGGAAATCAAAAGGCTGGTACTACCAATCATTAACTCCTGTACCTCAATGGAATAAAAATCAGAAACAAAATCAATATAATTTAGGTGCTTCAAGTCTGGTAACGAAAAGCAAGCAAAATCAATAAATCCCTTCCTCACCCTCTCAAATCTACCTTCCCAATCCTCCGACCACCGCCGCAGAAACCCATTACCACCACAATAAATTGCTCCTACACCCCAACCCCTGCACCGACAGCCTAATCTTTGCCGTATCCTACTTCTTCCCCTTCTTCAACGGCCTCCAATATGGCCGCTTCCTCTTCACCAAATATCCATTGAATTCCCTTCCAACCCCTCCATATGGAGTCTTCCCAAGAACACTACTCACAATCCCATAAACAAAACACGCCACCACAAATGTAAAAATCCCGAAATGTGCCCACACCGTTTATCTTCAGCCCGATTGCACTTCGATCCGGAGAAATTATCCTCTGTACAAGCATCGACACCACAAGCAGTACGTCGAGCACCAATGCCTGAAGGGCGTTGAACCGCGCGTAGTGGCTCAGCGAAGGATTTCGGACGATGCCCAGATAAAGGGCGAAGAAAGAGATGAAGTTGGCATAGGGGATGGAGTGGTAGAGAGATAGGAGAGGGAGGAGGGGCTGGGAGGGAATTGATAGAGAGAGGTGGATAAGAGGGAGTGAGGCCATATTTGGCAGCGGTGGGTTGGGGAATTAGGGACGCTTTGTACTATGGAGGAGTTGGGTTGGGGGAGAAATGAAATGGGTTTTAATTTTGCCAATTTTTAACTTTCTGCATTTTTTACGGCGTGCGTGTTTGCACGCCGCAAATAATAGGACCAAACAAATGGTTTTTTACGGCGTGTACAGATGCATGCCGTAAATAATAAGACCAAACGATTTTTTATGGCGTGTAAACATGCACGTCGTAAATAATTTTTTTGCATTTTTAATATGAATACTAGTTAGATGCACGTGCAATGCACGTGCTAGTGGTGTAGTTGGCTACTAAATATCGTGATCTTTAAAAAAAAAGAGAAAAAAAAAACTAAGGATGAATCTCACAGCATTGGCATACATCAAAGATCACAGCATTGGCAAAATCTCACAGGAAATTCACAAAAGTTTCAAAATTCAGTGATAATTTGTAACTTAAAATACCGAACTAAACGTAAAAAAGAAAAAAAAAACAACTTTACGTAAAAGAAACAATCACGACTTTACGTTTTCAATAAAATAATATTACACGTAAAAGAAACAATCACGACTTTATATTTCACAATTAACGAAAATTATCTGAATCCCGACCAAAATAAAAATTTGGGGGGGGGGGGGGGTACAGGAAGGGGACACATGCCAAAACTGGTACACTAACCACTGCTGTGAAAGTGACGATATTTGGCTTCAGATCAGGGGTTTCAAATGTGAATTGTACATACATCCCTATTTATCGCAAATTTTATCACCCCACCACCCAAAAAAAAAAAAAAAAAAAGAGAAAAAAAGTGAGGAAAATAACTAATCAATCCACTTAATATTTCCCAAAATCTCCACTTTGATTCCTATGAAAAAACACCATGTAGATCAACACCTTATGTTAGGAATAAAATACAGTTGAAATTTTGTTTTCTCAAATACCTGCTCTGTTATGATGGCCTCTTTTGTCGTCAGCCATCTTGATCTCCAAGTGAGCTTTCTGGTAAAACCCGGTACCTCTCAAGGTGTTTGCAAAAAAAATAATCAAATTCAATAGCAATAGAAGCTTCTGCTTTGGTTCCATAGACCAACCTCTAGCAAAAAATAAAAATAAAACGAAGGAGCATAAATGGAAAAGAATATCGTTTCAATGCTGAAACACATGCTTAACTTGTAAGACCAAGAGAAATATGTCGAAAATGAGAAACAAATAGATCACACGGTTCGCGTAAAAAAAATGGTGGATTATGCGATTTGGCTTGTGATTTCAGGTTTTCAAATTGAAAATTTTCTTGGTGTGTTAGGTGAGAGGCTGTTGGGGTTCGCAGGAGAGTATGGGTTGTTGCGTGCAGAGATGGGGGAAGAGTGCAGAAAAAGGGAAAGAGTTACCCACATTGATATAAAGTATATTTTTTTTCTCTTATTTATAATTAAACATTTTCAATAAAATAATATTACACGTAAAATAAACAATCACAACTTTACGTTTCATAATTAATGTAAAATTATTTTTGACATCATCCACAAATTTTTAAATAGCTTAAAAAGAATATTCGTAACTTAAAATACTGAATCAAACGTAAATAAAAGGAAGTTCGTGGATACTGTCTACATCAGTGTTGTTCGGCCTACTGAGTTTGTCCTCTTTTTTTCTTATCTTTCTTCTCATGTCAATTCTTTAATTGAATGATAAAATTTGATGACATCAGTCCAAATAAATGATATGATCATATGCAATAGATTCAAATAGGTTGAGAATAAATAATATTTATTATAGTGATATGTTCAATAAAAATCCATTTTTGGCGCAATAAATTTACCATTTTTAAACGCAGAAACTTAAGAAAAATGAAATTGGGAGAAATTAGTGTAAATATGGGGTTGAGTGTGGGTCAGAAAAGAGAAATTAACTTAAAATTTTGAATCAAACTCAAAAAGAAGGGGTTTTTACAATTAATGTAAAATTATTTTTGACATCAAAAACAAATTTTTAAATAGTTTAAAACGAATATTCGTAATTTAAAATACTTAATCAAACGTTAAAAAAAAGATTACCCGAGCCGACCTATATAACAAAAAAGAAAAAAAAAAGGCTTTGGGGGAGTCGACCCATAAAGTCATTTGGAATCAAAATCAAACATAATAATAAAAAAAAACTTGGCCGAGTCGACCATATATTTAGGATGGCCGCACTTCAACATTTAAAAAAAAATTAAATCGATTAGAACGCATATTTAGAACCTAAAATATTGAATCAAATGTAAAAAATAAAAGAATAAAAAAAAATCGGTTCATGGGCTTAGCCGAGCCGAGATTAAACCTACAATATTGAATCAAACGTATAAAAAAAAAAAAAAATCTGTTCAGCGGCTTAGCCGAGCCGAGGCTAAAGCTCTATCGGCTCGGCTTGGCAAAGAAAAAAAAAAGCAAAAAAAAAAAATAAAAAATTAGCCGAGCCGAGCCGGCTCCTTATGAATAGTGTTTAGGAATAGTTCTTAGGAATAGTGGCTATGAATAGTGAAAACTCCTTCACTCTCTTAATATAGGTAGAAACTGTTTTTTTACGGCATGCAAAGAATGTACGCCGTAAATACTTTATGTAATTGATCATTTACGACATGTATTTTTTGCATGCCGTAAAAAGTCGCTTTTTACGGCATGCGTCAATTGCACGCCGTAAACATAAGCCGTAAAAAGCTATATTTGTTGTAGTGATTGGTATAAAAACACCACTTTAGTGCAAAAATCCCCTCCGTTGTGGACTAAAACACTACATCAATTTGATACAATGAATTACACCAAATATTGTGTAGCACACTATTCATTTGGTGTAATTTTCAAAGTTTTTCATTATTCATATTTTGCCCTTCATTTCAGTAAATTTTAATTCCTATGATATCCTTTTAATGATTTAATTTAATTTATATTGTGTTACTTTGATTTATTATTTTTAATTAGCACATATTTATAAATTTTAATCAACTATTAAATAATAACTATTGATTACATTAAATAAAATTACTCATTATAATAATAACTGTTGTGGGATGAATATACTAGTTCCAAATATTAAATGACAAAATTAGTTGTGATTATTATTAGATGTACTTTTTTGTGCATCAGATTTAATTTTTTAATTGTGATATTAAGTGTAATATATTTTTAAAAAAAATTATTAATAAATGTAATATTTTAATGTATTAAATATAATTTTTTATTTAATAATTTTAGTAATAATATAATTTATTAATTGTTGAGAAATAAAAAGTAAGAAAATAAAGGAAAGTGGTTTGTAAAATGCACTAATTATGTGCAACTGATGTTGGAGATGGCTTAAACGATTTGTTTAATCAAATATAAAATGACAGAATTTTAAACAAAGATTCCCCTGAGTATCTGAAATAAAATCCCAGGCGAAAATCCAAAACCTGTAAAATTCCTCCCCAAGGAGAAAATCTGAAGCTCTGTGATGTCGCAGGCTCGAATCTACGCTGATGTTAACGTCCGCCGCCCTCGAGATTACTGGGATTACGAATCTTTCACCGTTCAATGGGGGTATAATTCCTAAAAAGCCCTAGTTCAGGGCGATTTAACGTTTGATTGCCTATTTTTCTATTTTAAGAACGTAATCTTGTAATTTGAAATCGATTTAGAGTTAAATTGTTATGTGGGGATATTTTGTATGCATTTGCTCTCGATTATATTTTAATTATGATGATTTAAAATTTAAATCGTTCAGTTTTGTATGTATATAGCATAATTGCTTTATGTAGGTATTAATTGAGAGAAAAGAAGTTGTGGGAAGACGATTTTCTATTGTTAATCTTTAGTAGAACGAGGTTCTGTTCAAGAATATAAAAAAATAGAATGGAATTATGAGGTGGAACTATGGCAATTTAGGAACGTCTGAACAGTGTTTCGTTTGAGCTCTTACATGCTTGACCTGCCATATAAATGGGATTTTTAACAGTTTCAAGCAAGTTAGATGTGAAGAACACTACTAACAGTAGGCCTTTTATTTCTTTTCATTAGAGTATTTGGGTTTACTATTTTGAAATGTCGGAATCCTTGTTTTTCTGTAGATTATCTTTGGCAAAGTGAAATATATTGTCAATTCCTGGCTGATGATTTTAGATGCATGGCTAAACCATTGTCTTGAGGAGCGGAAATGATTTGGTTTCTTTTGTTAGATTAGCTTTACTTTAGGCTGGACATTGAATTGTGCCATTGGGCACCATCCCTCCATAGTGGCTTTTGGGAATGGATTTTACCAAGAATATCTTGTTATTAGCTGCTCTCTCTTCTTATCTGATCATTATGACAAGTACTCTACAACATATCTAGAAACAGGTTTATTGATTTCAACTCCCAAACATAAAGAAGTCCTTGGAATAAAATGTTGTGATGCTGCAGTAGCTTCGAATAACTTTTTCGGGTCCTTTAAAAGCAATGATGATGTAATTTGCTAATAGATGTATAATTTTACTCTCAGAAAGTATTAAGTTTGTAAAGTAGCTATCTGAAAGGGAATATGAATGTTGTAAAGGTGAGTGTGTATGTGTTGACAGATGAAGTTGATAGATCAAAGTAAGTAAAGGGGAACAGAGTAGGAGAGAATATAATTGCTTAAAGTGTTACAACCATTGATTACCGAGATCCAAGTCGATCATATCTGTGTTGGAAACGAACAGTGTAGAAATGATGCTGTACTAATACATAAATATCTATATTTCATATTGGCTATTGCCACTACATGTCTATTATATTAGACACCTTTTAGTTTTATAACATGTTCGATGGTTTTGAGGTGCACTAAACATGCTCATTTCCTTGTTTCAGTGACCAAGAAGATTATGAGGTTGTTAGGAAAGTGGGAAGGGGAAAGTACAGCGAGGTTTTTGAAGGCATAAATATCACGAACAATGAAAAGTGCATCATCAAAATTCTCAAGCCGGTCAAAAAGAAGAAGGTAACTTTCATAATTTATCTGGAATAAGTGTTGCGTGTTACATGATTCTTACAGCAATTTAAATTTGGACTATGATGCATGGGAAGTGACATGTTTAGATATCTCCATTAGTCTAAGGATCTCTTAAGTAATCTTTCACATGTATTAAAGTTTATCAAGATCTTATACTGGTTAATCTTAATGTATGTGTATTCTGCAGACTTCTATTTCTCAGTTTCTGAGTTCATGTTTTAATTTCTTTTCAATAGTTCAAAGCGAAGTGCTTAAAGAAACACTCTCTAATTAAAAAATTAAGATCTCATAGAGGCTAATATGATCCTCCGTGGGGGTAAATTTGTCTATTTCTCGTGATCATGCTAGTGACTACCGCCAAAATTTATTGACTTGATGTAGAAGTAGTTCATTCTGTATGTCTCATTTTGATTTTATTTGATACAACTACCTCTCTTCTGTAATTATAATGCATTACTGCTCTTAGTTAATCCGTGTCAAGTAACAATTTTCATTTCATTTTTTGTGGTTTATTATTGATGCTTCTCCAAAACCTTATCCCCTAATAGCTACTAAATATGATGTCCTAGTTGATACCTTCACATATCAAATGCATCTTCGTAGAAAATGTTTATTGTCTGTATAGATTACTAATACTGTTTCTAATTTGTGCAGATAAAGAGGGAGATTAAGATACTTCAGAATCTTTGTGGAGGTCCAAACATTGTGAAATTGCTCGATATAGTCCGAGATCAGCACTCCAAAACCCCCAGTTTAATTTTTGAGTATGTTAACAGTACAGATTTTAAAGTCTTGTACCCGACGCTGACAGATTATGACATACGCTACTACATATATGAGCTTCTGAAGGTTTAGTCTTATAGCTTCTATTGATTCCTGAATTTTTCTATTGCTTCTATTTGTCTGTTCTTTTCTTGTTGTTTTGTTTCTTTTAATGCTTGGTTATGTCAGCTTTATGGGATTCTGTACTTTTATGCAATTTTTTTGAATTGGAAAGATTTGTAATAGAAGTTTTTGCCGCCACTGTTGTTTGCCGATGTACCATATTGATATGGTAAGAGAAAAAACGATTAAAACTACATATTGGCCTTGTCTCTGTAGCACGGACACTTCAACGAGCGTAGTGTGTCCGTGTTGGACAAGTGATAGATATCGATACTCTTCGAACACTCTGGCGTGGTCATTTTTTCTTTATCAGAAATATTATATATTTTTAACTCAAATTTATTATTAAATAACAAATATGTACTCATATTTAAATGATTTTTACAAGAAAAATTAATAACAAATATAAAATTAAATTTATACTATATAAATAAAGAATTTTAAAGAAACGTGTTGATGAAGTGTGGTGTTAGTAGTTTTTTGAAAAATCGTGTATCGGCGTGTCCGACGCATGTGTCGTGTCGAACACATGTGTCTGTGTTGGTGCTTCATAGGGCCCTGTATACTATCCATTTTTCTATTTTATTAATTCCTCTGTTTTCCCATCAACTTGAAGTCTTCTCTTTCATTCTTCTACTTATGATGATAAGATTAGGATATTGTATCCTGAGTTCCCATTATTTGGATACACACGAATCCAAAAGGCATGTATTCTCTATAATTATTGAGTGACTCTTGAAACTAGTTTAAGTGGTCCTGCAAGATTGAATCATTCTTGCTTATGTTCAGGCTTTCTTATATATACTTAAATTGTTTGTAAACTTCGAAATGGAATGGCAAAATCCTTGGACACTTGGACTTGGAGCAAGAGTATTAATAGGTTTATCTATAGCATGCATTTAGGATTATTCTATTTCTATTCAATCAATCAAATAGTAAAGGAACAGAACTATATAATCCGTTAACGTGTTAAATTATATCTTTAAAGCTTTAAATACTTTTTACAAGGTTTTCATTGTTCTGTTCATTACTCTAGCTTATGAAGTTTTGTGCTTATGTGAAAAGTCATTTAAAAATAGGCTAATGTTATAACTGCACAACAAATGAAACAGGGAAAAGCTGTGGTAATTGCTTGTTCCTAATTTTTACAAGACAGGTGGTGTCTACCTCAACTACAACACTAAGAGTCATTTGTGGTTGCATTAGCTATAGCATATTTGGCTATATCTTAATTCTGCACAATTTAAGCAACTATTGGTACCAGTTCACAATGTTGGTGTCCATGGTCAGTATATGATCCACATTAGTTTCACCAGAGTTTTCCTCGTTTGAATGTATAAGAATGTACATTAAAGTGTCACCCAAGGTACTTGCTGTGGCGTCTGGGGGTTGAAGGTTGAGTTTTTTGAGACTTACATGAATTTAATAACTAATGTGAGCAGACATTAACATTGAGCTGATTTTTCAAAAGTATTCTGGAATCGTTAATAATTGAATAGTTTTTATTTCCAAATTTTTTGATGTTTCTTGATTGTTGGCTTGTTACCAAAATCTTTGAGGTGTCTAATGCATGATTGCATGCTTGATTGATCAACCACGTTCTAAAACTGCAGGCATTAGATTATTGCCATTCTCAGGGGATAATGCATAGAGATGTCAAACCTCACAATGTTATGATTGATCATGAGCTGCGAAAACTTCGGCTCATTGATTGGGGCCTTGCTGAATTCTATCATCCCAACAAAGAATACAATGTCCGAGTGGCTTCAAGGTCTGTTTGATTGACTAATATTTTGTTCTATATGCTCATAATGCTTTCCTTGATGCCTATGCTTGCAATTTAGTATTTTACTTTGCTGCATATGATAAAGAGTCAAAAAGGTTTCTATTTTCAATTTACTACTATTGACTTTTTGTCTTTTGAATTATTGTTTAGATACTTTAAGGGGCCTGAGCTGCTTGTGGACTTGCAAGACTATGATTATTCTCTAGACATGTGGAGCATGGGTTGTATGTTTGCTGGAATGGTGAGAAATTTTCTTCTAAAATTTCATGTTGTTAATGTTATGCTATTTAATTTCTCATTTTCTTTAACATGCAGATTTTCCGGAAGGAGCCTTTCTTCTATGGCCATGACAATCAAGATCAGCTTGTCAAAATAGCTAAGGTATTTAAATTCTTGTATCAGCTGTTTTCGCTGACAATTGAATTAGATTCTCTGTCCCGATGAAGTTTGCAATTGGTTCCTTGGAATAATCTATGATGCTATAATTTTTCACTTTCTCACCCATTGTTACAAGTGACTGCCTGGAGAAACGTCATTTGAAAAAGCTCCCTAAGCTTATTTTCTGTTGGATGATTTTGAGTAATTCTGGATTTGAAATCCTTAGTCAAGTCCCTGCATCATTATACAGTTGTTTATGATGGATTGAGATACCTCTGAAGTCATTCGAGATCATCTTCATCCTTACCTAACTTCTAATTGTTTCGAAACTCTGGAAATTAACGTCTTTTAAAAGAAATGAATTTGGAATCAGTCCAACCTCTGTTATCCTCAACTTCATATCCATTGATATAAATGCAACCTGAGGGAATTAGCTTTTCATTCATTTTAAGGTTATGTAAAAAGGATCAAGATTCAAAGTGGATAGATGAAGCTGTTTAATGTTTTAACAATGCCTGTGCTGTACTTGAATTTGCATGTTTGGAATAAAATTTTTATGCTGGACAAGGTATCAATACATTGAGGTGCTTTCCAGGCCTACTAGTACTGTTTGATAGTATATCAAAGTTCGCCTTTGTGATTGAGTGGGTTCTGCTACTCTTTTATTCATATCAAATTGAATGTGTATCGGAAAGCTTAATTGGCTCTTTTCATTTGATAGAGTTTAGCAGGAATATGGTAAATCTTGGTTATATATGAATGAACTTTTCCTTTCTCTGTATTTGCCTTCCATCCATCAACGCTCCTGGATTGCATGCTTTTTTCTTTTCTGTTTATGATGCCACTGGGCGAGAACAATAGATTAGTAATTCATTTTTGGTTATTATCTTGTTTCTACTTATGATTGCTTGTTTAAGGGAGGGCAATATTTATTACCACAAGGTGATAATTCGCTGAGCTACTCTCATGCTTTGTCGTTTATGTGTTCACTTCCCCTTGCCTGCTCTTTATAATTTAGAGTTGCGCAATATGCAATTATGCACACACATCATTTAAAAATTAAGATATGTGGATACTATTAAAAAGGATCCGAATTTTGGATATGAGTACGGGGATACATCTTACAAAATAATTTTTTTCTCTTAAAAAAATATCAGAATAACGCCAAAATAACAAAAAGAAAAATGGTTCAATTAAAGCAAATAACCACAATATTAAAGCAAAATAGCAAATTACCGCAATAAAAACTTTGCATCAAATGATAAAATCCAAATTCAAACAAAACACAATTCAAAATAAAGTTAAACATCCAAAATGTCATTAAAAAAAAAAAAGTTCTCCACTTAAAAAATCAAACTAAAATGCATTCCCAATCAAGCTGTACTCTTCTTCCTTATCAAACGTAATTGTCTCCAATTCTTGTTCATCGAGGGATGGTTCCACCATCTTAATGCTACTTGTTCATCCAATTCAATTTGATTCCTGCCTACAAAAAAATATAGATATATAATGGAATAAAATTAGATTTCTAAAAAAGAAACAAAGACTTTAAGAATATGTATACATACACAAATCCCAATATTTTGGTGGCCCATTTTTGTGCTCTTTTGTGATGAGCCGAAGATTGCAATGAACAAATACCAAGTCTTTTGCCCTACTTGTCACCAATTTGTTTATCTTGATACTCTAGATGAGTGAATATGTACTCCAATTTTGCTCACAACAAGAAGAGGATGCCTGTTACGAGAGCAATTTAAATGACAAATTCGATTTTGGTGAATAATCTTACGTGTTTATTCCCCTTCTTTATATAGTATTACAAACAATTTAAGGATACAAACTATATATGGAAACTAGCTGATATGTACAAGGAAACTACGTAATTAACCAAATTAGCTGTAAGTAAATAATAATAGACTATTGATACCCCCCCCCCCCCCCCTCAAATTGATGGTGGGGAGTCCACAAGCATCAATTTACTGATGAGAGAATTATGACGGTGCCGAGTCACGGATTTGGTGAATATATCTGCAGCTTGATGAGTAGTGGAAACATGAGGAAGGGTGATGACCTTGGAATCATAGGCATCCCGAATATAATGACAGTCCACTTCAATATGTTTGGTGCGTTCATGATACACATGATTGTCTGCAATCTGAATAACAATAGTGTTGTCACCATGTAGCGGTGTAGGCTGAGATTGAATGAAAACCAGTTCTGCAAGAAGGCCACGTAACCACACAACCTCAGAACATCTAGCGGACATAGCACGGTATTCTGCCTCAGTGGAGGACTTAGAAACATAGGTTTGTTTCTTACATTTTCAAGAAATGAGAGCATTACCCAGAAAGAGACACCAACCAATAGTAGATAGTCGAGAATTAGGACAACCTGCCCAATTCGCATCACTATAGGCCGTGAGCGTAAGAGACGACCCCCGAGGGAAGAAGAGTCCACGATGAGCCGTCCCAATAAGGTACCGAATAATGCGACGAACAGCTACCAAATGAAGATGACGAGGAGCATCCATAAACTTGCTAACAGTATGAACGACAAAGGAAATATGGAGACGTGTGATGGTGAGATATATGAGACTATCAACTAACTTCCGCTAAAGAGTAGGATCTGGAAGAATATCTCCTTCATGTTTCCGATATTTAACATTAAGCTCCAAAGGTGTATCAACCGAAGAGGCTTCAGATAGATGAGCCAACTGAATCACGTCCTGAATATACTTATGTTCATTCAAGAAGGTACCGTGCGATGTAGTATGAACCTCTAACCCAAGGAAGTAAGTTGACCAAGATCTTTCATATGAAAAACTGAGTGTAGATGTTGCTGAAGCTTCTGAATAAGATTGTGGTCAGAGCCGGAGATAATAATGTCATCCACATGGACCAACAACAAAACAATGCCATCAGTACCCTTGTGAAAGAACAGAGATGCGTCATACTGACTCTGAGTAAAGGAGAAATCCAAAAGAGTGTGACGAAACTTGTCAAACCAAGCTCGAGGAGCCTACTTAAGACCATATGATGAGTAAAATTAACTCATTAAACAAGTCCCTTTAAATCATAGTTTTTAGTTTGTTTTTGAGCACTTTTGAGCGTTTTGATGCGTGTGTTCATGTTGTTTTATAGTTAGACACTTTGGATGAAAATGAGGAGATTTGGAGCTTGAAATAGAGATACGATGATTAACATGGAGGGAGATAGGAATGAAGTGGAAAAGAGCTAAAAAGAGAAGCAAATAGACGCCCCAGAAAATAAGCAGAACACCGGGCGCCAAGGCGCCATCACCGGGCGCCAAGGCGCCATCACCGGGCGCCAAGGCGCCCCAGCAAAAGGAAATTAACAGACCACTGGGCGCCAAGGCGCCCAGACAGCCAAAAACAACAGAATGGGCGGCGCCAAGGCGCCGAATCTGGGCGCCTAGGCGCCGCCTGCGGGTTAGTGAAAAAATGGATTTTTTTAAAAGATTCTCGGCCCAATCCAACTCCAATCCGTGTTCACATGTATTGAGGCTATAAATACAAGGTTGAAGACCTAATTTAGGGTTCTTGGACGGCTAAAGAGAGCAAGGAAAACGGAAGCAAATTTCTTGAAGAATTCATTCGAAGAAGAAGGATTGACACAACGTTGGAGAAGAAATCAAGCGACGACAATTAGTTTTTCTAAACTCTTGTCTTCTCATTCATGTTTTTCATGTTAAACTCCATGTTGTCAATTATATTTATTATGAACTAACACTTTAGATCTAGGGTTTGATGTAATCCTCTTGAAACATGTTTTGATTCCTTAATATTTAAACTCTTTTGGATTTTTCTGGTTATTTATTTATGTTGTTTGAGTTTAATGCATTCAATTACTTGGCCAATAGTTGAATGATTCGATGCATGAATTTCGGCACTCGAGAGAGGGAAATTTAGGCGTGATCATAGAACAACATAACCTAGGTTTCGTAGATTTCGAGAGAAAGTACGGATCTTTGAGGCTTGTTTTGAATTAAGAACCACGTGCTTTATAATTTCTATATATCTAATTTGGAATAGAGATATTGGAATTAAATTGTAGAAATAAATTCTAGCCGGCACTCGAGAGAGGGGATAGAATTAAATTAGGGTTCTTGCCTATAAATTAAGAAAAATCTGACTGAGGTGACATATTATAGGTTGAAAAACATTGTTGATAGTGTGATGAAATCATTCCCTAGGCTTTCATAATTTGATAACTTCTTTGAGTTTTATTTTCGTGTACTTGCAACTTTAGTTATCGCCATTAACACAAAAATCACAATATCATTCCAATTCGCTTGTCCAAATAAAGTGGAAACTACACAATTATAGTACTCATTAGAAATCATACATCAATCCCTGTGGGTTCGACATTCTCTATTTCATCACTATATTACAAAACTTGACACCGTACACTTGCGGCATTTTCACGTTGTATAAAACGCGTGACACCATACAAAGAGCATTTTAGCTTATATACAGAGTCAGCAGAGGGAAGAGGCATACCAGAAGGAAGTTTCATGTAAATGTCCTCCTTGAGGTCTCTATGTAAAAACACGTTCTTGACATCCATTTGATGAAGAGACCAAGACTGAGAAGCAGCGATGGATAACAAGAGGTGAACAGTAGTCATTTTGGCCACGAGAGCAAATGTCTCATCATAGTCGATTCCGTACTTCTGACGGTTACCCAAGGCAACTAGCCGAGCTTTATAGCGCTCAAGAGAATCACCAGAACGAAGTTTGACAGAATATACCAATTTACTCCCAATGGGTTTCACAGCCCGCGGAGATGGTACCAAATCCAAGTTTTGTATTCATTGCCTGTTGCTAACACTCTTGTTCCATAGCCTGTCTATAAGAGGTAGGGATGGAAATCGAGTTAAGGGTAGCAAACATAGAGCTATGGGAAGAGAAACCATACCTATCTGGAGGTCGAGGAACACGAGAGGTACGACGAAGAGTGACAGGATATGGGAGATCATCTGGTGAAGAATCTGATGTCGTAGGTGGAGAATCAGGGAGGCGTAAGGATACAGATGTCCGTAAGAAAGCCCGAGAACAGTGCCTCATGCAACATGCCTGCGAGTGTAAACTAGACCAAGCTTGTAACGAGAGAATTCTGTAGGGAAAGCAGGCAATACAGAGAACACAGGAGGAGAGACGGCAATTTCCGAAGTAAAAACATATTATTTTGCAAAGAAAACAACATTACGGGAAATCCGAATCTGATGTGCCCTAGGATCATAACAAATATATCCTTTCTGAGTCCTACCATATCCCAGAAAGGCTCATTTGACAGATTGAGGTGTAAGTTTTGTCCTTTCATGCGGTGGTAAATGAACAAAATAGACAACCAAAATGACGAAGATGAGAATATGTGGGATGATGACCAAAGAGCTTATAAAATGGAGAAACATTATCAATAGTGGGAGAAGCTAATCGATTTATGAGATAAACAGCGGTAGACAACGCTTCACACCAAAAACGAGAGGGAACAGAAGACTCTATCAGAAGAGCTCGAACCATGTTAAGAAGATGACGATTCTTGCGTTCTGCCACCCCATTCTGTTGAGGTGTAGAAGGACAAGATCGCGATAGAAGTGGAAAACTGGTTCTCAATAAAAGCAGTGAAATACTGAAAAAGGGAAAAAATCTCTCTTTGCACGAAGAAAGTAAACCCATGTAAAGCGACTATAGTCATCAATAAAGGTAATAAAATATTTATAATGGGCATGAGGTATTACAAGTGATAAACCCCATACATCACTATGAACAATATCAAAAATACGCGAAGCACGAGAACCATAAGGGAACGGTAAAACTTTGCTCTTAGTAAGTTTACATGAGGCACAATCAAATGAGATAGATAAACCCGAAGCAGAATTTTTATTACCAAGTAAACCAGATTTGAACAAATGGTGTAATATACTAGAATTTGGATGTCCCAATAACTTATGCCAATGAGAAAGATCGAAAGTAGTAGAATTACAAACTATAGGAAAAGATTAAATAAGCTTCGGTGAAATGGGAAAGAGACGTTCCTCCTTAGGCCCCTTCATGATCGTCCTCTCGGACACGTGATCCTGCACAAGACAACCAGAAGAAGAAAAAGACACAGTGCAATCGTTATCAACAAGTTGGCCAACGGATATGAGATTAGTCGAAAAATTAGGAGAGAGTAAAACATTAGGTAAATCTGGTAAGACATCACCTACGGCCGAAATAGGAAGAGTGTTGCCATCGGTAGTATGTATATGGAGAGGTCCAGTATATAGTCTAAGGCTACTAAGTAATTGAGAAGTACCTGAGTCCAATAACCAAGAAGGAGCAGTTGATATTTTACGTGAGACACCTAATGCAGGCAAAGCAGAAATAACCATTTGTTGGATCATTTCAGGAGTAACGGTGTGTTGGGTAGAACTGGGAGAGGCTGGAACTTGAGTGGGAGCAATTAGCGAAGCAGAACTCGATGCTAACGTGGCCGCAGCAACATAACCTGGTCTAGTCCTGCGTGGAGGACGTATAGGACACTCCTTGATGACATGGTCAGACTTCTTGCAATAATTACACATTTTTCTTGGACACTGAAGAGCTATATGACCAAACCCCTTACAGTTGTAACACTGAACACCAGACATATCTCGAGTTCTGACTTGTCCGTGAGCAGCGTATGCAACAAGAATTGGTGCTACTTGATTATGATGGTGCTCCAACAAGGTACGAGTGTTAAGTCGTTGCTCCTCCCATAGTAACTCACCCAAACAGCCATCCAAAGTTGGAAGTGATTCGCGATTCATAATGCTGGAACAAATGGGTTCAAACTCACTTCACTGTTTCATGAGAAATTGATCTCTCTTGGTGACTTCATGCACAGCTTGAACAGCTTCCAAATTGTCAGAGACACAAGCATAGATAATATCTGTGAACTCAGCCCAAATGTTAGAAAAATCAGAATAATATTCTTCAATAGACCGAGAGTCCTGAGCGAAATTTGCCAAGTCAAACTCCAACTAAAGCCGCCGAGCATTGTTTCTTTGAGTGTAAATTTTCTTCAGATACTCCCACACAGCACGGGATGACTTATAGGGTCGGAGATTGAGAATAATTTGAGTGTCAACAGATCCAATGATCCAAGCCATAAGCCGAGAATCCTTTGTTTTCCAAGTAAGGTACTTTTCTCTTTCCTTTTCTGGATTCGGAGAAGGAATACTTCCTTCAATATGTCCCCATAGATCACATTTGCCTTCAACTAATAACTGAAAATGAAATGCCCATGAAGAGTAGTTCTTCTCGGTAAAGCGAATGCAGACGGAGTCAATCTTTTCATTTGACATGATGAACCCAAGGATAAGACAACCAAAAAAATTAATAACAACCCAATTAAATAACTACTTAATGAAGCAGCCCAAGTCAAAGCCCACTAAAATTCAATTAAAATACCAATAGCCCAAGCCTATTGCAAAGGCAAGAAACCGAAAAACCCAACACACTGGCCCAACACCAAAAACACTCACCCACTATACAAAGACGAGGAACGACAGCAACGAAGGTCTCCTCCGGCCAAAACCCACAAGTGTGCCGGAAAAATCGAAGAACACACTGGAACGGAGGATGCACAAAAACGAAGAACACGTAGAGGCCCTGCCATAATTCTGAGAAGTGGACCGACGGAACTCAACCCTGAAAAAAAACTCTGACTGCGAGAAAACCAGGTGACGACGACCACGAATCGTCAATCGACTTCCAAACACTCAAGAAGCGACCACCCCGATCCTTCCTATGATGAATCAAGAAGTAATTGATTCCACAAACATAGAAACAGTCCACGCTGCAATCGCCCGAGAGAAAAAAAGGTTAGGGCTCTGATACCATGACAAATTCGATTTTGCTGAATAATCTTACGTGCTTATTCCCCTTCTTTATATAGTATTACAAACAATTTAAAGATACAAACTATATATGAAAATTAGCTATTATGTACAAGGAAACTACCTAATTAACCAAATTAGCTGTAAGTAAATAATAATAGACTACTAATATTAAATGTCTTAGATTGCAACAAAGGAACTGAATAACCATGATTGGCCTACCAAGAGATTGGTTCTTCGTATATTCTTGTGTCAATAACATGGGGTTGATTGAAATACTCCGATTCACTAGAAAAGGACCCAATTTTTTTTTTTTTAAAGGTAATCAAATATTTTATTAATCAGTACATAATACACAGGAAGTGTAAAAGGACCCAAATTCAACATATGCTTTCTTCAAATTAACTGGATTTTCAAAAAACCTTTTAAAGCGTTTGCTTCTATTCTTCTAAACTTCTTGATCCTCATGCAGTGCAATTCTTGGAACTCTGTTACTTCCATCTTGAAGCCAAGCTTCATTGAAATACTTAGGAACCAAAGAGTACGCCATACAATGCAAATTCCAGCTACTCTCCAAAACTTAGCCCGAAAACTATATCTATTCCTTTGTGCTCAAATACTTTTTTTTTTCTTTTAACATTTTCAGTCATTGTATCCTACATATCATATATTAAATGTAAAACTGGGGAATTGGTATGAGCAACTCATAACATATTATGAATAGGTTTAGTGAAAGATAACAAATTATCCAAATTATCCCGCCAAACATCATTGACTACACACATTTTCACTTCTTGTGCTTTACCATGATCGAGTTGTACGTAGACGAAGAGTTGACTACTCACCAATTATTTTATTTTATTATAATATGAGTATTTCTAGTTTTATAATTAATAATACTGAATTTGTGATGTTTTCGTTACTATATATAAAGTTGACATGAATAGAAATAAGAAATAAAAAACTTAGTATACCAAGAAACTCAAATATAAGTATTGGAAAACTATTTTAAATAAAGCCAATTTAAATTTTCATTTACTTTTACATAAATTAACTGATATTGGCGGTGAAAAAATGAATTCGTAGTTTGGTTTGCTTATCAACTCTTTGAATAAAATCAATTTAAACAATTGGATTATAATTTGAAATCAATTTAAATTTAAAGCTAAAATAAATTCTTTTAAAAAAAATTAAAGAAACAAGTCAATTTCAAGGTCTTATATATTATTTAAAAACAATTATAGAAATAAATTTAAATTTAATACCAAAAAATAAGATAGGGAACATCTATTTACATCTACCAATGTTATATATCTATCACACTCTATATCTATCGATATTGATTTTTTTTTTTAAAAATACTATTTTCATCTACATCACATTTCAATATTGCCCTTATTAAATTCATTCTTTTAAACACTATACATCCACATCATTTTTATAAATTTATCTCATCATAATTCTTTCAATCCTTTCCTATGGCTATCTACACCATTTCTATATATCTATACATTCATACCATTATTTTATATATATATATACCTATCCTATCAGAATTTCTTCGTAATCCTTTCATATTTTCAATCATTGCCGTCAATATGCATTGTCAATTTTTTTACTTGTTTTGATAATTCTAGCAGATTAGCCACCATTGTTTTGAATTAAAAAAAATAAAATAAGAAAGAAAGAAAGAGAGAAAAAAAAGATAATCCTAGCATAAAACTAAATTTTTTTGTTTTGATAATCCCAGCAGAAAAGATAATCGTCAATGTTTCCAATTCAAGAAAATCAAAAAAATAAAAAATAATCCCAATAGAAAACTCCAATAATTCGAAATGAAATTTCTTATCAATACTACTTGAATTCAAAATGCACATTATCAAATAACCCAAACACGAATCAAGAATTCTTTACATACTAAATTCATCAAACCCAAAATAAAAGGTAATCTTTACTTTTTTAAATTCTTCTACATATATTGTTATGTCTGTATGTATTTATTTTAATGGTGTTTCTTCCATTATTGTTTGGCTTTAGTTGAAGAAGATATTTATGAATATTAGGGTTTTATAAAAAGTTCCAAAAGAATTTAATGAAAACAAATATTAGTGGACGAATTCAGAGTGATATTTTTATTTAATTTTATTTAAGTTTATTTATTCAAGTAAATTTACATAAGATTAAAAATATAATATTATTTTCTTTTTAAAAGTGACCATATATATGTTGACCTCCGTCAATACAAGAGTTCATCAAAATAATTAAAATCAGTTTAAGTTGAGTTTAAATCTCATAATAAGGTCATCATGTCAGGGCGGAACTCTAGTTTAGTTTAGCTCAGGAGAAAGGAATTGTCGCCATCATTTGGGGAACATCATCATTACACTCTGGTTTCCCTTACTTCAAGGCTGACATCACACCTTTATCTAACCCAATCACCTCGGACATGTGGCAAACATCATGGGGTGCCCCAAATTGTGTTGCAATGATAACTTCCCATCTTAGCTCCGACATGGCACATGGAAGCTGACCTCAATAGCTAATCAAAATTAGGTCGTCATCACGCATATTAAGGTCAGCACTTAGCTGATTTGATGTAAAACATACCAATTTTCCTATTTCCTACTATAAATGAGATTGTAATGGTCCCCCATGACCAAACTCAACCATCGTATGAAACTCACTTCAAAATCTCTCCATTTAATACAAATATACTATTTTCTTATTATTTCAGCAATATTATACTATTTTAGCACAATTTACATATTTTAGCTTATATTACCTCTTTCAAATCCTCAATTAAGTTTTAAGTTGACAAAAGTTACCTAGTCATTTTTCGATGTCGACAATATATAACAATGGTGGGTGTGAACGCGACTCCTAAAAGATATATCACTAAATCATTTTATTTAAAATAAAAAGTTTTCACAGATAAAATATAAGAAATAAGAAATCTAATACAAAAATAAACCTAAATTAAATGGTTGACCATACAACTTATCTCAATAAAATAATTGTAATTTCATTGACTATGCCCTCGTTTGGCCCCCCATTATTGAAAATTTAATCATTGTAAAGTGTTTTTTTTTAAATGTGTGGTTAAAAAAGAAAAAAGTTTTGGAATTACGTATAATATTATTTTATTGGAGAATGTGTGGTTGATAAGAAGGGAAAGAAAAATGAATTATAATTTTCAATAAATATGCTCAAAATCATGCAGTTACTTCATACTTGACCTTTATACATATTCTTTGAATTTTAACAAAAACATATTGATCAAAATCATAAATAATACAATTATTTGGTAACCAATTTTTACAATTAGTTAAGACATGAACATCCTAATTGTTGTCTACCTCTTTATTGGATTCCAATTCAATATTCTTTTCTTCATCCAAGTCATCGTTTGTGTCATTTGATGCAAAATTATCTTCATTGGACTCCCTTATTTCAAATCGAAAATTTCTATTACCTCTTGTAGATGATAACATATCAGTGCTAACCTCCTCATCATCATCACAATTCACAACCATCAATAATTCAAGATTATACATTACTAGTATCATTTGGTAGTAAAACTAGAGGAAGACCTAAGGAGGAGGCTCGGACTTGATGTAGATAGTTTGCAACTTTTCGAAAAATTTGTATTGATTTTTAATTTTTCTAAATGTCAAAAACCTACATGTTACTGAATATAATTCATGGATTTGGGTGATTTGGACTAATTTGATGTTTGTTGGGCTCAATTTGCTTTTGTAATATTATAAAAATGGGCTGCGCTTTGATAAGTTAGTTTAGAACACTGGTCTTAAGTGATAGTAATTATGAACAGGTCAAATTAAATTAGGTATTCCATCTGTTGTGATATCCTTTCCAATCACGCGGTTTTTTATAAATGTGATATGCTTGATGTAGATCTTGTATTTTTTCTGAATCCTAAATTTTCAGTCAGGATGAATGATGGCTTGTATTTATAATTTTATTCTTAGTACTATTGAAGTATGAGATTTTAAGTTTCCTAATGCTTTAATGCTGTGATAGATTTTACTGTGTAGGACTCGTTGTAGACCTGGCTTTATGTTGCATTAGCTGAGAATGTTGTTAGTTCTACATTAAAGCTCAGATGTCTTTTATGGCACATGACATATCATAACAATTTTGCTGCGGTACTAGCAAGAATGAAGATTGCTGATATGGTTGGATTCATTTTCAATATAAATATCTCAACCTTGATAAATAATCTATTAAGGATTTCATGCGTGTCAGTGACGAATTTGCTTTTTAATAGTAAACTAGTGATTGTAGACTTGTATTAATTTGTATGAAGCTGATTTGGCAAATTCTCTAGCTAGTACAAATTCAGTCAAAATTTAGCCTTCTATTTATGTTGAGCGTTGATCAATTAGATTCTTGGACCTTTTTGACTTGAACTTGGTTTTCAGTGTTAGAAGTCCATTCAGCTTGGACATATGTTCTTTTGTATAATTTACCAGTTCTGAATTTTCTAGTATTATGCCCTCGTTTGGCCCCATTAAAATTATAATTCATTTTTCTCACTTATCAACCACATATTCTCCAATAAAATAATATTACACATAATCTCAAATCTTTTCCTCTTTTTTTTAACCACACATTTTTCAAAAAAACACTATTCTATCCATTAAAATTACAAATAACGGGGGCCAAGCTGGGGCTAAGTTATTGTTTCTAATTTTGGGAATATGGATAACAATTGTGTACCTTTGAAATTACAGGTCCTTGGTACAGATGAATTGAATGCATATTTGAACAAATATCGTCTTGAACTGGACCCTCAACTTGAAGCTCTTGTTGGAAGGTATACAAGTAAACTATGATTCATCTCCAAACACTCCCCCAAAATAATAATAAATAAATAAAGATCTGAACACACACCCACAACTACCCAAATGCAGACATCACATGGGTCTTAGCTGAAAATTTGAAGATAATTTTTTAAAAGAAGTTTGACAACAGGCTGATTCTGTTGAATGAGATCTTGTTTCGTGTCACATATATGCTTTCCTCAGGCACAGCAGGAAGCCTTGGTCAAGATTTATTAACTCAGACAATCAACATCTAGTTTCTCCAGAGGTTATTTATACCGTCTACCACATTTTCAATATCCTTTTCCCTTAGTTATTAGGTGTGCTACAGCATAACTGTCGATATATATTTTTTATTATGTCTCTGCAGGCCATTGATTTTCTTGATAAACTTCTCCGTTATGATCATCAAGATAGGCCTACAGCCAAAGAGGCAATGGTAGTGTTTTGTGACTGACTTTTTATTTTCCTTTTTCTATTGTTCGAAAGATATGGAATATGCATGTTTCATTTTGTAAGTATGATTTTTATTATTGTTATTATTATTTTTTGGGTATCACATCCATCTCTCTGTGCTTCTAAGAATTTTTTGATATCCGTATAAGCCAAAATTTCATCTGTTTACTTCTCACATTCTAAATCATTTTATAGCACTCCTAATTTCCTGTCTGAAGTTTCTTGCAGATTTTGGATGTCATAATCTGTGTAAATTTCAATATTACCTTCATGTCTTGGAAGTAACTCGGTGCTTCGGTTGCTTTTGCTACCAAAAATTGCAATTTATATTTTCATCTTAGGTCGCTTCATTTTTTTTTTGTCCCCCTTTAGTTGTAATTTTGAACCAGTATCAGATCTTTTTTGGAATGAGATTTTTGGTATGACATTCCCATACTAAATAATGCACATTGTTCTTGTCCCTGTGCACTGAGAAAAAGAACTCGTTGAGAATTCAGTAAACATAGATTTATTCACACTTGCTTGAGATAACATTAAAATTCTTGATTGTTAGTTGGGTTGATAAATTGTGGATCTTTGTTTTATCTCAGGCGCATCCTTACTTCAATCAAGTGAGGGCAGCCGAAAATAGTAGGATGCGGACACAGTAGCTTTACACTCTTTTTTACAGTTGTGAAGTTGCATCATAAATGAACATTGTCTTTTGAAGAAGATACTGCAGGAAATTGTATGCCGAGCTAGGTAGGTTGATAATGATTAATGCTTGCAGTTGCTTTAGCTGTAAAATTTCGAATTCCTCCATTGCTATTAACATTGTACATTTTACACTGGGTACAATTGTAATTCTAAATGCTTGCAGTTGCTTTAGCTGTAACATTTCTAATTCCTCCATTGCAATTTACGTTGTACATTTTACAGTGGGTAAAATTGTAATTCTAAATGTTTTACCCTGGATATTATTGGACTTTAATACTCTTGATGACTGTTTCACTGTCATAACATCGTAATAATGAGCATACCCAGGGAGTTAAACATGAAATGTTGTTATACATGTTTTTATACATGTATTGCTTCTTGGCCGGCCCAAAAACAGGGTGCCGATGTGGTCGCAGGGCTCCACATCAGCGCCCTGCGATTGGTCGCAGGGCTCCACATCGGCGCCCTGTTTTTGGGCCTGGCCCAATAGCACGGCTTGTTTTTATATACTACACCCGTCCCATAAAGATATATTAATTTTTCCTTTTCGTTTGTCTCAAATTATATATACAGTTAATGTTTTAATACGTTCCTATTTAATGTGTTTTGTAATCAACAAAAATGAACTATTTTTATTTAGGACAATGCTACTTGTACATTAGCATGTACATAAGCGTGTACATAATGTGAGTGGAGGTGGGGCCTACGCTACAGTGTCGTGGGTTCCACCACACTCACATTATGTACACGCTTATGTACACGATAATGTACAAGTAGATAAATCCTTTGATTTAAACCATAACTTAATGTAGAGGTATATTAGGAAAAATATAAGAAAAAATTATATTTTCAAGTATATTAATGACATTTTCCTAGTGTTAAAATAGAAACAAGTTTATTATTATTATTATTTGGGTATTGTTGCAACGACTTAAAAAGCTTTGCATTTGATGTGGAAGTTCTTTTACGGATTTATTTCACGATATGGCATTTAGGTTGTATTGAATTATTTATTTACACGTATCATTAGATAAGTATGATAAAACATCTTGATTTGAACGAATAATTGTCGATATTTAGAAAGTTTGATATTCTTTTAGGTTGCTTTTGATATATCGTATAAAGAATTTTGTGTAAGATTAGAGTATTAAAAATTCATAAAAAAAAAAAAAAAAAATAGTAGTTGATGGATGGTATTATGATAAATTAAGATAGACAATATCCTTTCATCTTTTAATAAAAATTATTATTTACATAAAATTGAAATAAATAATTACATCATCAACAATAAGAGATTATCCTTTTTCCTTTTTCTTCTTCCTGGGATTCAAAACCCATCTTACACATAAACTGACAATGTACAAAGAAATTCCAAATTTAGATAGTATAAATCTAACACTTCTCTATTGTAAATTTATATGATTTTTATACAGAGAAATGATCTATCAAGTATCGTTATTAAATTTATGTTAAACAATAACGAAAATTTTAATTCTCACCATATCTTATCTGCGGATTGTGAAAAATAAATAAATAAATAGAAAAAGAAATGAAAAAGGCCCACGTGAGAAGCATGTTCATTTTTCTATATTCAAAAAGGGGCGGCGCGGAGTCATTATCCCGTGTTTGAACCCCACTGGATTTATGACATATACCAAACATTCATGTGAGATAGGATAAGCTCGTCTATGTAGCAAACAAAAATTGGAAAGTTCTATTGCCTTTAGGATATGTACATATGCGTGCACGAAAAATGGGAGATAAAAAAATTTGTTTCCTTCTAATTCATGATGGTAGGTAGTGGAAGGACATAATCTCATGAGCAAATTACAAAAATATCCTTAAAATTAAGGGTCATTTGAAAAATCATATGAAACATATTTTGAAAGTAAAAAATACTATATAAAATCAATTGTCACTTTTTTTAATAGAAAAAGTGACTGACACAGTAAAAAAAATGACACTAAAAAAGTGACTCACTGTCACTTTTTAAAGTTATATTTCATTTTTTTTAAAATGACATATAGTGTCACTTTATTAAAAAAAGTGATATTTGTCACTAAAAAAAGTGATGGAAATCAAGAAGGTGATTAAAGAAGTGAAAAACATTTTTAAAAGGTGACAAATTTTTAAAAGTGACAATTCAAAAAAGTGGCACAAATTAAAAGAAGATATACAGATTAAAAAGTGACAGACAATAAAAAAAAGTGACAAAAGACTCAAAAAGTGACAATTAAAAAAAGTGACAAACTTAAAAAAGTGACGAATTAAAAAAAAAGTGACAAACACTCAAAAGTGATGAAATTCAAAAAAATTGACAAAAATAAAATTTAAAAAAATGACAAAAATAATATGATGGTAATTTTCTCGTTGACAAAAATCCACCTATAATCAAATTCGTACAAGATAAGAACACATCCTTATATAAAGCAATTTTGCTCTTGGTAGAACTATAAAACCAGCACAAATATCAAACCATGATACATGATTTTCCCACTTTATTCTTGTCCAATTACCAACAATATATGCAAGAAAGCCTCCAACAAGCAGAATGTCAATGCAATCATTAGCTTACACAGATTGAAAGGTGTTAAACCAAATGACTTCAACTGATTAAATAAACTCCAAGCTTTATTTAATTTCCAAGCATGACATTACCCATTAATCAATATGTCACAACATTACATGCCACTCCTCTCTCACGCATTTCATCGAACAGTTCATAAGCTTTGCTTGCATTACAATCCTTACAACACTCATACATCTCACAATTGTAAGTACACAAGTCGGGCAAAGCCCCATCAAGCTTCATCTTCTCATAGAGCTCGAATCCATCCCTTTTAAGTCCTTTCTAAAAGAGCCCATTTATCAAAACAGTGTAAGTATATTGATTAGCAACCAAACTCAGCTCTTCCATTTTACAGAACAATTCCTTTGCCTTTTCAACTTCACCATCCTTACAACACACATCAATCAACGTAGAATATACAACAACATTTGGACTATAACTTATGCTAGACATTTGATCCAAAACCTTTAATCTACTCATTAAAACAGAATTCTAAGAAAAGTCAGAAAAAGTATGACTAACCAAATAGATGAAAGGCGTCGGCGGTGGAAGGCGGCGAGACGTCGAGATATGAGAGACCTTCTTTACCTTCTTCTTTTGCCGATGGACGACATGGAGGCAAGAGACTCGGAGATGAGAGTGAGATTGTTGAGAGAATTCAAGTCCCAGATTCTGTGGTTTTAGCCTTCAAGTTTAGATTTGCCAATTTGGGATCTCTGAGAGATGATATTGGATTCAATGGATTTCAATATTGGATTTGGAAGGTTTCTCAGAGTTTTCTGATTCAGGGGCTTCCTCTTTTGATTTAGGTTTTAAATACAGGTTTGACAAGTAATTAGTACGGTAATATAATTTTATTTCAGTTTGAAGAGTATTAATCAAAAATGATATTTTTTTTATGACAGTCAGCCTAATTTTCCCTAATCTTATTATCAAATTTAAAAAATATGAGAGCAAATCTAGAACGTAGTTTGTAGTAGTAGTGTTGTACAGATACGTGAATGGTAAGGGGAATGACTCAGCCTCGACCACTTCTATAAAGGGTTGAGGTCAATTGGCAGTACAAGCGACCGACCTCTTTTTGTATGGGTCGGACTGGTTTTCTTTGGCGATTGGCTTTTTTATTTTTTCTTGGATGATTTTTAATTTTCAGTTTATTTTTCAAAAAAATTGTATCATAATAGTTTTTGTTAAGCATTCTTTACACCATTTGTTGGGATAAGTGAAGTGATATGTCTAAATTTATAGTTAGACTAATTTAGAGGAAATTGTGTTTTTTAAAAATTATTATTAACTATTGAATTTGGTTGAAACCCAACGTGTCAATAAATCCCACCTCCATTCTCCTTCGCGCATATGTTACCCATTGAGTATTGGAATAACGATAATTGACAAGAAAAATGGGAGTCGAGTTTATATGTATAGATATAACCAAGATTGCAGTTACCTTTTTCAAAGTCACCCAGTATTTATAGGCAAGAAAAATGAGCTGATGTCTTCCGGATGCTTACCCGTGATCTCATCCCAACGGTTCACTAGTCAAGCTACATGATGTTACGTTGTTGCTTCCTGGCATCAATTGTTCCAATGCCCAATAGTAAAAGGAGATTTGACTCCCTATCGTTATTGCAAAAGATGTCAAATTAATCACCTATCACGTAGCTCTACACTGTTAGAATACAACTTGCATGAGGCGTCCTAGACCTCCTAAAACCGTCTTGAACACCAAAGGCCAATCAGATGTGACCAAGGACTGTGACCCTTTCGCCTCAATGTGAAGTGGTGCTCTGATGCAAGTTAAGTAACCTCGAAGACTCTTGTTGACGAGGCCTGGGGGCCTTGATCTCAACGTATCAAAAATAATGATAAACAAGGTGAAGGAATGCGACATCATCGATTCGGAATTAATGATGCTTGCATGGCATTTTTGAGCTGGCAGTCATGTGACCTACCATATAGGCAGAAACATAACATCAACAACAATTATAGCTATATAAAAATAACTTATAAAAACACAGGGTTGGGTAGCCTCCACTTGCTTATCAAAATTGTTTAAGGTATGATCAAACTTATAAAACTATTGTGTTAAATATATTTTCGGTACATCAAATTACTAGCACACGTGTATAGAGTTTCAACACATAAAATGATTTGACTTCTAAAAATGTATAATAAATGCTAAAACCAACATTATGATTTTCTCTCTTAATTTCAGGAAGGCTTTTCCTTCTTTTTGACGATTTTTAGTGTTTTCAAAGTCAATCTTTTGTATGAGAGAGAGATTGATATTCCCGCGTTCTTTGAGCCGTAATTGTTTATTAATCAGAGATATTCTTTCAATTTTTGAGATATTTGGTCCAAACATTCTATCAATTCCAAGACCTTTTTATGAGAGATGTTTTTTCAATCCTAACGTTATTTTACTAGAACTCGAATCAGTTTTTCATCGTGTAATGATCTATTTATAGGTGATTTATGAAGGAATTTTTGTTATTTTCCATTATTATATTGAAAGTCATGATTATGTCCCATTTTCAAAGTTTAATAATGTTTGTGCTTGACTCTTGTTCGAGACTACTTTGTTTGCATGCAAAGACAATGCACTAACATTGATGTTACTTTGTTGGAGTTTTCACTGAGGTTTTTATCCATGTCCGAGGCTATGTGAGACCTTTAATTTTGTTTTTGATCGAGGCCTCTAGTCACATTTTTGGTCAAGTGTCAAGCTTAGATTCCTTTTCTTATTTAAGCCACGATGATTGAGGAGTTCTTCTACTTAGGTAAGCCTCGACGACCAAGATGTTCTTTTATCTGACACGCCTTGGTGGTTGATGCACAAATATTAATTTCATGATATGTAGGCACGTGATGGTATCCTTTTCATAGCTGACCTAGAATCTAGGTGGAGTATAAGAATTTCTGTATGTAACATTAACCCCTCAAATTTGAATTTTATATTCATGTGACTTGAAGGATTTCTGATATTCCTTTGCATCTAGTACTAGAATTTTAAAATGAAGCTTTAACCATTGGGCAATCTCTCTCTCTCTCTCTCTCTCTCTCTCTCTCTCTCTCTCTCTCTCTCGTGAAGTATTATACTGAGTAGAGATCGAAGCATAGTAGATGGGCTTGTGAGATCCATTTATTTTCTACCTTCTTTGTTAGTCTCCTCTAATCTGTATTGATTCTAAAGCATTTCTACCGGAGGAAATATGAAACTTGGAAGATGTGACTTCAAATGTATTCCAAAGCATTTACACTTGAGGGAATCTTCCAAAGGCATTTAAGATAGAGGAAATTTGAAGCTCCATAATTTATAATTTGTCTCTTATATATGTTGGGCAATTACTACTTATTGCAGGAATAAATTCAACAATCCAAGCAAGAGTGATTAAATATGAGAGTAAGTGATGAAATCAAAAAATAAGAGAACACACACCAAATTTTACGTGTAAAAAACCTTCCAGTGTAGATGGATAAAAAACCACAGGGCAACTCCGGCCAAATCCACTATAATAAAATATAGATTACAATATTCAAGTTTATGTCCCAAAACATGAATTCTCAACGGATTAGAAATACCACAATAATCAACTATGTAGAGAAAAATACACCCGTGTGAATCCACACCAAATAAAGAAAGAAAGAAACATTTTTTTATTTTCTTCTCTTTTCTCCACAAGCAGGCAGCCCCATCAATTTTCTCTCTAAAAATTGCAACCACTGTTTTTCAATCTCACAGCCACCGTTGTTGACCACCATTTATTATGCAGCTTCTTTCTCCTAGTTTTTGTCTCTCACAAAAAACTCTCTGCAGCCACCGATTTAATGTAGATATATATGTATGTCTACCACCTTGGACCTAATTGAAAATAACAATATATTAGGCTTTCTCCTCATGGGCTGGACCCACTTAACAATCTCTCCCTCCAATCCATTGAGGAAGGAGACAATCCTCTAACAAATTAGTTAGAGTCCATGTCGGCTAGTCCGGCACAAAGCTCAAGCTTGTCTCTGGTCACAACATTTGTCATCATATCAGCTGGATTCTTTTCTGTATGAATCTTCTCTAACAATATCAATTGTTCTGCCACTACTTGTCATAGCCAATGATATCTCACATCAATGTGCTTCGTACGAGAATGATAAGTAGCATTCTTGCTCAAGTCTAGTGCACTCTGACTATCGCAATTAACTACATACACATCTTGTTTCAAACCCAAATCTTGGAGAAACCGTTTCATCGAAAGCATTTCTTTCGCTGCTTAAGTTGCTGCAATATGTTCAGCCTCAGTTGTAGATAAGGCAACACACTTTTGTAATTTTGATTGTCATGAGACAGCTCCCTCTGCAAAAATAACCAAATATCCTGAAGTGGATTTTCTACCATCAACATCACCTGCCATATCTTATGTGTAATGCCCTCCAAAACTGGTTTTGAACCTCTAAAAGTCAAGCACATCTTTGAAGTGCTTCTCAGGTATCTAAAGATCCATTTCACTGCTTCCCAATGATCTTTACCGGGATTAACAAGAAATCTGCTGACTACTCCAACTGCATGAGCAATGTCTGGCCGTGTACAAACCATAGCATACATCAAACTCCCAACAGCAGAGGAGTAAGGAATTTTTGCCATTCGTTCTTTATCTTCCTTCTTAGAAGGACAAGTCACCTTACTCAGTTTGAAGTGACTACCAAGCAGTGTACCAACAGGTTTAGAATTCTTCTTGTTAAACCTTTCTAACACTCTCTCTACATATTTTTCTTGTGATAACCATATCTTTCTATCTTTCCTATCACGATGAATATGTATCCCCAAAATTTGTCTTGCTGGTCCAAGATCCTTCATGTCAAACGACTTGAACAAATCTACCTTCAAACTGCGAATCAATTGAACAACTTGGCCCACTATCAACATATCATCTATATATAGCAAAAGGATAATGAAATTACCACCATGGAATTCTCTAACATAAACACAATGATCTGCATCTATCCTGGTATAACCATTGCCTACTATAAAGGAATCAAACTTTTTATACCACTGTCTTGGAGCCTGTTTCAACCTATACAAACTCATTTTCAACTTGCAAACCATATGTTCTTTTCCTCTTATTTCAAATCCCTCTGGCTGAACCATGTAGATTTCTTCTTTTAAATCACCATGGAAAAAGGTGGTCTTCACATCTAACTGTTAAAGCTCTAGATCCAAACTGGCCACTAAACCAAAAACCACTCGAATGGAAGTCATTTTGACAACAGGAGAGAATATCTCATCAAAGTCAATCCCTTTCTTCTGATAGAAGCCCTTCACCACCAATCGAGCTTTATACTTCATTAGTTTTTCACCGTATTTCTTCAGATTGAACACCCATTTATTTTTCAATGCCTTTTTACCTTTAGGAAGCTCTGCTAGCTGATAAGTGTTATTCTTCTGCGAAGATTCATCTCTTCTTTCATAGCTTTCACCCAGTTTTGTTCGTCTTTATCAGATTGTACCTCCTCAAAGTATTCTAGCTCCCCCTCATCAGTTACCAATACATAATCTGATACAGGATACTTGGTTGATGGATGACTCTCCCTGTTAGATCTTCTAATCTAAGGTTTTGATGTAGTAGGTTGCTCCCCCTGCTCAACATCCTCTAGATCATCCTCATTAACCCTTGCTGACTCATCAGCATAACTGTCAACATGTGTCTCTACCCTCTGAGTGGCACTGTTTGGAGGTAAAGAGACGGGTGTAAGATCAGTGACACCATCAACAACAATTCTTTGATTCCTAGATTTCTCAAAATCTGCCAACTTCTGATTTTCATGAAAAATCACATCTCTGCTTCTGATCATTTTCTTCTTTTCTGGATCCCATAATCTGTAACCAAAGGAACTGATGGAGACTGATTGATCAGGTAGCACGTTGTTCGAATTGCTTCACTCCAAAATGACTTAGATAACCCGACCATTATTAACATACTTCTGGCCTTTTCCATAATGGTACGGCTTATTCTCTCTGCCACACAATTCTATTATGTGGTACTAGGAACTATCTTCTCATGTCTAATACCGTGCTCTGAGCAGTAATCTTCAAACATTTTAGACATGTATTCCCCTCCATTGTCAGTTCAGAGACAGTTCAAAACCTTTGCACTTTAACATTCCAGCATGGCATGAAACTTCTTGAAGTACTAGAAAAACCTAGTCTTTTGTTCTCAAATAAAACACCCACAATTTTCGTGAAGCATCATCAATAAAAGTAAGAAAATACTTATTGCCACCTAAGGACTCCACCTCAAAGGGACCACATATATGAGAATAAACCAAATCTAAAATATTAGATTTTCTGCTACAGGGTTTTTGAAATGAAACTCCATATTGTTTACCAAGTAAACAATAATTACAAGGATTTAATGATGTACCTTTAGTGGAAGGAATGGGGGACTTCTTTGCCAAAATATGCAATCTTTTCTCACTCATGTGAGCTAGCCGCTTGTACCACAAGTCTGGTGAAGAATCACTTTCAGTTGCATTCACCGCTTCACTACACATCTTTACCTGTGTCTTGTAAAGTGTGCTACAAACCTTTCCTCCAGCAAATACCATCGACCCTTTTGTTAGTTTCCATCTTTCGCTGCCAAAATAACTATCATACCCTGCTTCATCAAATGCATGTGTAGATAGCAAATTCAGGCGTATGTTTGGCACATGTCGCACATTCTTCAATGTTAAGCTGCATCCAATATTTGTCTGAACACAAATATCACCAATTCCAACAATGCTGGTAAAACTGTCATTACAAATCTTCATCCTGCCAAAATTACCTGATTTATATGAAGTGAAGAGCTCCTGTCTTGGAGTAACATGGTAAGATGCCGCTAAGTCAAATAACCCATTCAACAAAAGAATCTGCAACATAACAACACTGCTCATCTTCAGTAGAAAAAACTGCACCACTAATTCCTCATCTGAAGAGCTAGCTGCTGTATTCTGATCAGTCTTCTGATTTTTCTCCTCTTTCAATTTGTGTTTTCAAGCCATGCAATGTTTCTTTATATGACCCTCTTTATCATAATAGAAACATTTGACCTTTCTTCTTGCCTTTGACTAGCTTCTGAAGTTACCACGTCCCTTAGGACCTCTGCTTTTACTCCTTCCTTTGTTCTCTATAACAAAAGCATGTGCATCATTCCTACCCAAGTCTTTCCTTCTTGTTTCTTCACTAAACAAGCTGTCTTTAACTAGAGTAAGTTCAAGCACACCATTCGGAGCAGAATTACTAAGTGATACCACCAAATTTTCCCAACTGTCAGGCAATGAACTTAGAAGTAATAGTGCTTGCATCTCATCATCTAGCACTATTTTCATTGTGATCAACTGATTTATCAAGTCTTGAAATTCACTCAAATGCTCTGCAACTGATTTTCTCTCCTTTAGCTTCAGATTCACAAGCTTTCTAATAGCGAAAGCTTTATTTTGCGTGGTCTTCCTCCAATTTTTCCCAAAGGCTGTGGGCATTTGTCTCTTGAGATATATGATAGAACACATTAAGATCAACCCACTGTCTAATATATCCAATAGCTTTCCTGTTCATCTTCTTCCAATCACTATCACTCATACTGCTTGACTTAGCACTATCACCTTCAATAGGTTCATGTAAATCCTTACAATGAAGGATATCCTCCATCATAGGCTTCCAAACAGAATGATTTGAAGCTGATAATTTAATCATAGTGCTCGAAGAATTCTCCATTTACTCCCGCAATAAAATCACACATACACAATTATTGGGAAGAAGTCCCACATTGGCTAGACATGGGAAATATGATAGGTTTATAAGGATAGACAAATATGAGGCCTTTTTGAGGTAAAGCCAAAAAGCAAATCCATGAGGGTTTAGGTCCAAAGTAGACAATATCATACCAATGTGGAGATATGTGGTATCCATAGCCTAACAATATATTCAGAAACATTTATTGCCGAGGAAATGTTTTTGAGGCATTTAAGCCAGAGATAATCTGAGGATTAAAAAAGGTCTAGATATCTGTAGACGGTAAATTCTACAGTTGAGAAAATCGATTCGACTAGGCCACTAGCAATCTTACAAAAAAGTAGAACGAAGAAGAAAGCTCGTAAAAAGATCTCAAGAAGACATTGGTGTGGTGCTGGCCGAAGACCCTTCGACGGTCAAGTCAGAAAAACTTTTCAAGAATTCTAGCAATACCAGACCAAAAGAGAGAAGAAATAATTTAGAACAAAGTAGTATTTGTTTTTTTTTTTGTGTCCTTAAACGTAAGACTGACCACAGAATTTATAGTAGTGAGATAACCGTCTGAGCGGGATTGACGAGGGTTCAGTGAGATTTGTTGGTTGGTACTGATAAGATCTATTTAGTTAAGATTCCCAACTTGCTTTCAGATAACTTCTATTTCATCTGGTCAAATCGTAGTGTGATTCATCTTGAAGATAAATTATCAAGGATTGCGAAGTGACGCGTGAGTCTTATTTGGCCTAATAGACGTAACAACCTAGGCCAACAGATATTGCATTCATCAAGTGGGCCATCTGTGGGCCTTATTTTTTGGACTTGGGCCGTTTGGGCTTATGGAACAATTTTTACCTCTACAGTTAGTCCCCCACTCTTTTGTATGAGTTCTATTCGAATGAAAGAGTTATTCGGGCTTTAAGACCGATCACACCTATTTGTTGAAGACGATTTTGATCGTAGGCCGGACCATCCGATTACATAGTTTGTAGTGACAGTAGAATTCGTTATGATGGTAGATGAAAATCATCCGACCGAAAAAAGTTATGTGAGGTTATCGCACGCTTGCTTAGCCATGCGACACTTGAGAGAATGAGACATCACTTGTCGAGTTGTACGATTTTTATAATGTCTTTTACTTTTAAGTCGTTTGGTTTTTGGTACCGTATGACTTGGAAGCTGTTCGGAATGACATATTGCTCGGAAGCCACGTGATGTGTTTTTGGCAAATTTTCGCACGACTGATCGAGCCATATTTGAAGGCCATATAATTTTTTGAAAATCGAACGGCTCGAAAATCATTACATTTTCGATTATGAAATTTTTTACTTATTTATTCATATTATTTAATCATTAAATAAAGAAAAACACTTATACCAACTTTTTTACCACACGACTCGGAAACCAATGCAGTTTCCATTACCACACGGCAACTTGCCTGTGGTAATGTCAATTTTTTGTGGCATGCATACACACTTGATGGTGCATGCATACATCCAACCCTTCCACTCGGCAATCTGCCGAGTGGAAGTTGACACACACACACACACACACATATATATATATTTAATATATTTATATTATGTATTAAAATGTTAAATCGTACGGCATACCAAACATAATCAGCCGACAAGGATGCTCACTCAAAAATGGAAAATTGACAATCCTTCTTCACCGTACGACATGTCATGTAGAGAGTATTAGTCGGCCGATAATATGTCCATCTAGTGCACACATTTGGTTGGTGACTTTGAATAAATTTGCGATTTTATATATCCAACTCGTTTGGCGCGCCAATTTCCACTATTTAAAGTTTCATAATTCATTTTTCAAGTAACTTGGTAGACTTCAAAGAGCCTCAAAGATCTTGGTGAGTTTCTTCCCTCCATTCTTCATGTTCTTGCTTTGTTCTTGAGTGTTCTTTGAACATTTTTTAAAGTTCTTCAGTAGTTGCATCAAATTTGATTCAGTGTTTCTAGTGTTTGATCCATCATAGAGTGAGGTTGTTAGGAGTAGCCATTTTTAAGAAAAAATGGATTGGACCGATTATCTTGATGTTCCGTATGGAATTCCGATCGATCCTTGGCCAACCGGAGACAGGAGTAGGTCTAGCAATCTAGATCAAAACTCCTTGCTAGACACTTATACTTATCCAGATGGGCCAACATTGGCGGGGTTTGTTGGCGGTCCGAGGATTTGCCCATCCTATTCGATCGATGCAAAAGGTGCAGGTATTATTATAGTTCCGACCGATCCAGGTCTTGACGGTGGCTATTCAGGGCATAGTTTTCATGTACATAGCCATCCAAGCGCTAGCGATATCTTGTTCACCCAAAACATACCAAGCAAGTTGACGGAGAACGATTTGTCAAGAATTCGGGATGCCTATGGTATTCCAGCATCTGTTCAACTTCGCTTACCATGACCGCATGAAAGAGTTTCATAGAATGTTTCAGGCTGGATGTTTTTTATGAGTTGCCATTTAAAGATGGCTTTCGATTCCCGATTCCTTACATGGTTGGGATGGTGCTGGAATATTTTGATATTGCACTCAGTCAACTCATGCCTAACTCTTGGCGGTTGCTATTGGCTTTCCAAGTTTTGACTAGGCAGCATGATATCTCATTTGGCATGCCGAAGCTACTGCATGGTTACTTTATAAGGGAGCATGATGGTGAGAAAGGTCAATTTTCCTTAAATGCAAGGAAAAATACCGATAGATTGATAATTGGACTTTCCTTGGGAGACAAAGGTTGGAAATGGTCTTATTTTCTCACGTTAGGCGATTTGATTCGTCATTGGAATTACCATTTCCCTTCAGCATGGTCACGCAGTAAGTGATGCGAGATTTTCCCAACTGCAAGTGTACGGTGTCAAGTTTTAATATAGTGAGAGTAGAGTATCGTTTTCCATAGGGATTGAAATCTAATCCTAAGAATTCCTGTAATTAAAATAACCTTAATTTTATCTAGAAAATATGAATATTGGAATGAGATAACTAACTAACTAATTCAATGCAATTAAATAAGATTAACACAACTAGGCTTAAACTCTAGAGATCCAATTTCACCTAACCGTCGATCATGCTTCAATATCTAACTATTCCTTAATTTATTCTTATTATTTATTAGTCAAGAACTCGAAATTATCTTAATCCACTCTCTCGATGGCGAATTAAGAATTACTTTAAAACCTTAATTTTGAGTCTCTATCTAAAATTAAGATGATAAAGTACATTTAGATCTTTGGTTCTCTTAATAACTACAAAGGATTTCATAGGCCTCTCGAACTCTATAATCTCCTAGGTTGTGTTTATCAATTGTCACTATTTAGAATTCTCTCTCTCGATAGTAAATCCCAAATTCCATATCATTCAAATGGTGATCAAGCATCTAAAAGCATTAAGAGTAGATAAACACAAATAAACCAATAGAATAACCTTTGAAATAGATAATTAAATGATCAAAGTATAATCTTTAGTGTTGGCTACATTGTATCTCTAGAAAAATAAATTACTCCATGAAAATATAAAAGAAAATACAATCCATGTTATTAAACCTTGATAAAATAGAGAAGATTGATAGAGAATAAGAAAAACTCTTTGATTGTGGATTCTTCAATCTCCAAGGGTCTTCTTCTTAGTGTCGCTCTTGGTTTTGCTTCCCCCAAAAGTCCCTTAATAAAACCCTAGTAGCCGTATTTATAGTCTCCTCTTTCGGCTCTTTAGATTTAGGGAGTATTTAGCATCGAGTGTCATCGCGGCGTAGGGGCACCCGTAGTTTCAGGTGAAAAAGCAGTTTTGAGGCTTCCAATGGTGCGGGGCGCATGTCCTCCTTGTAAGCAGCTGCACATGTCTTCATTATTTTCATCATAACTTTTTATTCTAATGTCTGATTGAGGCGATTCAAGATGTGTTGGAAATCTAACTCAAAGGACTACGATTTTACTTCAGACATCATCATCCAGTTCGATCGTTTACTCTATCAAAAGTGTGTCTCAATATGAGACTAAAATTACGGAACATAACTTTTTGGTTGGAAGATGATTTGTGATCATCTTTTGACTAAATTTGATCCCTTTGACGTCTTCCTTTATCCAATTGACTCCGACCACTTTCAAATCTTCATCATGAGGTTCGACATAACTTTTAAGTATTTGCACTTTAGTCCCCGAACTTTGGATCTCTTACAATTTAACCATTTCTCCAAATTTATCAACTTTTGCTTATTTTCTTCAATCTCACCAACCTACATCACAACATCAAAACTCACACAAAAACACTCTAAAACTTTCTCAAGGGTAACAAAATAATGCATTAAGTGACATAAATATCATGAGTGTGGAACACTCATCAGTAAACTTCGTAGATTGCTTACTTTCGACATGTTTTATTGATTCAAGGTCCTTATTTCACTTTCTTGCAGGTCTTCACATTAACATACGGCCCGTCGAAGGCTTGTTTGTGAAAGAGCAAATTTCAAAGATCTTAGCGATACCTAGGGCTCAAAGGGACTGTGAGTACCTTTTATCTTCAGAGGTTCTTTCTTCCAGTGGCTTGTGGGATCATATTTTGGCCCAATCATGAGGTATTCCTTCTTATTTCCCAAGATATAAAATCCCTATTATCATGATAAAGAGAGGTATGGAAACTTTTGGTAGTGATCCTCCTTTGGTTGGTCTGCTTAACTTGACTGAACATGAGATTGCGGATCGAATTATGTCTAGAGTGGTAGGGTCTTCGCTTGACGCTCTGGAAAGGAGAAAGGTGAAAGAAAATTCTAAGCGGTTTCTCATCTTACATCGCTAGCTGACAAACCTACGGTCCTAACTGATGATTTCTCGAGCCAGACCTAGGTACCTGATGCTCCCTCCCCGTTGGTCCACAAACGCGGTCATCCTGGGCCTTTGTTGGAAGACTGTGATTCGATAGTGCTTACCTTTCCTTCTGATTCGTCTGCATTTTCTAATTCGGGGATGGTGGCGCTTGCAAAGGTTTATTATTTCCTAAAGACCGAACGCGCTATGAGCAACTTGCACTAGTAAAGGCTGTCGAAAACACGATGGCTCAGATTTTTCAGGTATATCATTTTCTATATACTTCATTATGGATAACTCATTTGATGCGAACTTATCTTATTGATTCCAGGGTATGGAAGGTGCCATATTTCTTTAAAAATGAAGCTGTTAGATAGGCCAGAAAGATGAGCTGGTTGCAGGATGCAAGTACTTCATTACGTGGAAAAGTCGAAAGTTTGAGGGTTGGGAGAAAGATCCTGATTTGGCTGCCAAAAAGGTGATAGATGAGCTAGTCGAGATGGTTCATGAGAAGCTCACATTGGAGGAGGAGCTTGCAAACTTAAAGAAATCTTCTGGGGCTCAGATTGCTTCTTTAGAAGACTGTCTAGAAAATTGCCAGTTGGAAGTTGAAATAGCCACTAGAGCCTTTCTTATGAATGATTATAAGAAAGGTAAACATGTCAACTGGGATGTGGACAAAGCGATTACCGATTATGCTGAATTATGCCAGATGCTCGGTATGCTGAATATAGCAGAAGAACAACTTGAAGTCGGGACTTTGTCTGGCGATGGAGTCGGGAATGCTGACTATGGGCAAGCCTGAACACCTTCTTGGTAGCACATTTTCCAATTGTGCTTCTTGGCTAGCACTTTTTTTCAGACTTATGTATTAGAATTTCCATCTATGTCCTTCTAAATTATGTAATGTGTAGGTTCATTGGGGTTGTATGCTAAAACTTCGTGAAATATCAAACTTCTAAAATTTTATTTGAAGTACAAGAGTTCATGACCATGGTATCAAAATAGAAATCCAACTTACTTCCAAAAGGATAGTATTCGTAAATGCGTACTTACAAGGGGTTCGATAGATCCATCTGATTCGGCATGTAATGTTACTGGTAGGCTTGAAGGCTATCCCAATTCATAGGCAGCTAAGTCTTCGTTCAGATTGGCATATGGTGATGGTAGGACCAAACTTGCACTTATTGCTTGAAAGCAATCGTGTGGTCTTCTTTATCTAGATGGCTTGATAAAATCTACGAGGCCATCTTTTATCGACTAGCTTCTGGATTCCGAATAACTTTTGGTGTTTGTAAGGGATCTTCCTTCCCCACTCTTGAGGCTTTTCATGTCCCTGTTGATGAAGAAATTATTGATCTTCAATGATTGATACACTTTTCTGCGTGGTGTAACTCCTGAAAGCAAAGACAGGTTAGGGCCGCCGATGGCAGAAATGCCATCGGCTCTCTGATGCTTAAGTTAGTGTCAATCCTGATGATAGTAAATGATTTAAAAAGGAAAATTACAAAATCCTTAAGGAAATGACGAAGATGTCCCGAGATGAAATGGTACCATGTTTGTGGTCCATGCGAAACTTCGCCATTGATCATCCTGAAAGCAGAGAAAGGTCAGGACCATCGATGGCATTTGTCATCGGCTCTCCGATGCTTAAGTTAGTGTCGATCTTGATGATAATAAATAATTTGAAAAGGAAAATTACAAAGTTACTTAGGAAATAACGAAGATGTCCCGAGATGAAATGGTGCCATGTTTGTGGTCCATGCGAAACTTCACCATTGATCATCCTGAAAGCAGAGAAAGGTTTGGACCGCTGATGGCATTTGCCATCGGCTCATCGATGCTTAAGTTAGTATGAGTTTCGAGTGTAAATGAAAACACAAGAAATGAAAGGAGTTTTAGAAATTGCAAAGATAAATGGCGTTCCAGCTGTTGTTGATATCTCTACCATCCAAGGTACGTAACTTGTAGGCTCCTTGTCCAACGACTTTCGTGATTAGGTATGGTCTTCCCCAATTTGCTGTAAGTTTTCTTGCACCTGCTTCTTTGGTGTTCTGGAATACTCTTCATAGCACCCACTCGCTTTCCTTGAAGGTTCTAGTCCTTACTTGTCGATTGAAGTGTTGGGCAATTTTTTGTTGATATGCGGCTGTATGAACCAATGCTCTTTCTCTTCGTTCATCCGCCAGATCTAACTCGTGACACAGTTCAACTTGGTTATGCTCATCAGTTGTCTATTTACACCGAAATGTTGGAGTGCCTGTTTCTACTGGTATGACTGCTTCCATGCCGTAAGCCAATGAGAAGGGAGTTTCACCGGTTGATATCCGAACGGTGGTGCGATAGGACAAAAGGACTCTAGGCAATTCGTCTGCCCATTTTCCTTTGGCTTCTGATAGTCTTTTCTTTAACGTTTTCATGATAGTCTTGTTGGAAGATTCGGCTTGACCGTTGGCTTGGGGATACCACGGAGTGGAGAAGTTCAGCTTTATATTCCATTCTTTGCAGAAATTTTGAAACCCCGTGCTTATGAATTGTGACCTATTGTCGGTGATTATTTCTTTTGGACCCCGAACCTACAAATCATATTTTTCCAGACAAATTGGATAACTTCATGATCACATACCAATGGGAGTGCCTCGGCTTCTATCCACTTTGTGAAATAGTCCGTGACTGCTAGCATGTAGACACGTTGTCCGGAGCAGTTGGAAGTTTCTCGACAATGTCCATTCCCTATTTCATGAAAGGCCAGGGTGAAAGAATGGGGTTGAGCCGTTTGGGAGGGAGGTGCGAGACATTGGCAAATCACTGACATCGGTCATTTCTTAACATGATTAAAAGAGTCGGCCCTCATCGTTGGCCAATAGTATCCAGTGGTTAGTGCACGATGCGCCAAACTTCGGGTTCCTGAGTGATTGCCACACTCCACTTCGTGAAGTTCGGCAAGGACATATTCGACTTCAGCGCTGCCGATGCATCAGAGATAGGATCCAGAGAATGATCTTTTATACAACTTACCATATATAATACAAAATCTGGTAGCCTTTACCTTGGTTCGACGAGCTTTATTTTTATTTGGTGGCAATTCGTCATTTTGGAGATATCTAACAATCGGCATCGTCCAAGATTATTCTTCCATCGAACGAAAGCAATTGGTTTCGACCGGCTTTCGAATTGCTGGCCATTGTAAGTATGCCACTGGGATGACATTGCTTTGCTTCTTATTCATAGCTGCTCCTAGGCGAGCTAGTGCATCTGCTTGGACGTTTTCGGTCCATGGAACTTGATCGATTTGGAACTCATTGAACTTGCCGCATAGCTGTTTGACTAATTCTAGGTAAGATGCCATCTTTGAGTCTTTAGCTAGAAAGGTACCTTGGATCTGGTTTACAATGAGTTGAGAATCGCTGCGGACATTTATTCGGTGTGACTCCTATATCCTTTGCCAAGATTAGCCCAGCAATGAGTGCTTCGTATTATGCCTCATTGTTAGTTACCTTAAATTCACACCTAGCCGCCTATTCTATTTACTCTCCTTCCGGTGATGTTAGAATGATGTCGAGGCCTGCACCATTGATGTTGCTTGACCCATCCACCTGGAGCATCCATGTGCCTATCATCAGTCTGTCCACCAAGCAAAGAAGCTCCTTTTGGGCTAGGACCTGAGAGTTAGGAATGAAATCAATGATAAAATCTGCAAGTACCTGAGATTTGAGTTGCTGAAGTACTTCTTCACATGCCGGAGTCTATTCGAAAGTTTTGTTTTTCCTCAATATGTTATAAAATTTCTGGCATTTCTGAGAAGATCGAGAGATGAACCTGTTAAGGGCTGTAAGCCTTCCAGTCAGCCTCTGAACTTCCATCATGCAAGTCGGAGATTAATTGATTGAATTTGATCCGGGTTCGTCTCGATTTCCCGTCGATTTACTAAGTAGCCTAAGAACTTGCCAGATGACATTCCGAATGAACATTTAGACGGATTGAGTTTCATGTTGTATTTCTTTAGAACCTCGAAGGATTGCTTCAGGTGGTCCAAGTGTTGCTCTGCAACCAGGGATTTTACCAACATGTTGTCGATGTAGACTTCTATGGATTTTTCGAGTTGATCAGCGAACATACGATTAACTAGCCGTTGATATGTTGCTCCAGTGTTCTTGAGCCCAAACGGTATGACCTTGTAACAGAAAGTGCCTCGCTCCGTCACAAAAGTAATCTTCTCTTGGTCAATTGGGTGCATCAGAATCTGGTTGTAGCCGAAAAAGGCATCCATAAAGCTTAAAAGTTCATACCTAGCTGTTGAATTGACCATCATGTCTATATGTGGAAGTGGGAAGCTGTCCTTCAGACATACTTTGTTCAGGTCTGTGAAGTCGATACAGACTCTCCACTTACCATTCTTCTTTTTCACAACGACGACATTAGCGAGCCAGTCTGGGTAATAGACTTCTCGTATGGAGCCAGCTTCTATGAGTTTTTGTACCTCTTTATTAATAATGTGATTTCATTTAGGAGCAAACCTTCTGTTTGATCGGAATGTAGTTGGGATTGGCATTCAATTTGTGCGTTATTATTTCTGGGTCAAAGCCGGTCATGTCTATGTGGGACCAAGCAAAACAGTCATGGTGTTCCATGAAAAACTTGATAAGGTATTGCCTAAGCATTGGCTCTAACCTTGCCCCTAATTGAGGTTTGTGTTCTGGAAAGTCGGGTTGGATCCGTACTTCATCTAGCTCTTCCAATGGTCTAGAATGACGGGCTGAGATTGCTGTAATTGCTATAAAGGAAACTGGTTGGAGCGGAGTGAATTCTGGTAGCAGTCCTTAGAATCTCTTTGGTCGCCATGAATCTCCCTATTCCCCATTTGGTAGGAAAATGGAGTACTTGATGGAATGTCAATGGTACAGCCTTCCTTTCATGGATCCAGGGTCTTCCCAGGATAACATTATATGCTGATGGGCTATCCATTAGGAGGAATCGAGTGTGGAGGTTAACTCCTTCTGTATAAATAGGCAGCACAATTTCACCTAAAGTGTTCTTTTGTTCACCACTGAAACTGATCAACACTGTAGTCTGAGGAGTAATGTTTTCTTCTGGAATCCTCATAGCCTTAACGGTTTCGAAAAAAAATATATTCGCACTACTGCCATTAACTATCAAGATGCACTTGGTCAAGCAATTGGCAATGTTCAAAGACATGACCAAAGCGTCATGATGGGGATTGAGTAGTTGTGTAGCCTCAGAGGTAGTGAAGCTGATGATCTGTGGTGAGTCTAACTAACTTACTTGGTTTAGACTCTGGCAAAGATAAACTACTTGACGCTGCTGCCCTCGTTATCCCGCTAACTTCTGACCCACCGGTGATGAAGTTAATAGTTCTATCATGTGTTGGTGTGACCATTGGACCTGAGCTTGGCTTACCATGTGATTGTTGTTGTCGTCTGGCAACATTCTCTTTTCCTTTTTCAGTTAGAAGGTCGGTAAGGTGTCCCCGCTTCAGTAGCTCCGCCACTTCCAATCTCAAGGCAATGTAGTCGTCTGTTCGGTGGCCATGGTCTGCATTAAATTCACACCATTTAGTCTTGTCGCGTTGGTCACTGGAGCTTTTCATTTTTTCGGGCTAATTCACTTTGTCGCCCATCTCCTTCAGTACTGCAATTAGTTCTGCTGGTTCGACTGAAAGGTTGTATTCGAGGATCCCAAACTTTGTCCTTTCAGAAGGACGATCAAATGGTCTGGGTAGCTTTTTGCACTTGGTGTTCCTCATATCTAAGGGAGAATAAGTACTTGCAGGCTGTTTCTCAACCCTGTTTTGTCGTCACGGCCTCTTCTTTAGCAGGTTTTCGTCTGGTGAAATTGAAGTTAGCATCATCCTCTTCCCATTTAACTTTGGTCAGGCTTTAGCGAAGACATCCTCTATTGTACTACATGGATATTTGGTCAGTTCCTTATACAAATTAGTGTCTGGGAGAAGCCCCTTTCGAAAAGCTGAAATGGCAGTTTGTTGGTTGCAGCTAGGAATGGAAACTTTCTCCCGGTTGAATCGTTCGATAAATTCACGAAGTGATTCACTTCTCCTTTGTACTATATGATAGAGATCGTCGGACCGCTTTTCCAGTTTTCTGCTGCTTGCAAACTGCTCAACAAAAGTATCAGTTAGTTGTTCAAACGACGATATAGAATTGTTTGGAAGGTTCGTATACCATTGCAGGGCAGTTACCACAAGGCTAGAGCCGAACCCCTTACACATGCAGGCTTCACAAAGGTCTCTTGGTATAGCGGCAATAAATATTCTGTCTGTATTGAGCTATGTGATCGTTCGGATCAGCCGTCCCGTCGTAAAGTTTCATGTTAGGGAAGCTGAACTTTCTGGGCATTTCCACTAGGGCAATCTTGTCAACAAAAGGGGAGTCGACGAAACAACTGGCTGCACTCTTTTTGATTGGTGCGGCATCCCAAGGATACGTTGAACAATGGCTTCAATCACCGCTAACTTTCGTGCGAACTCTGGATCTTGTCCATTGCTGGGCTGTGGTTGTACGTCTTCCGATCCACTATTCAGCGGCGTGGCGAATTGAATGTTCGAACCAATGGTCCTAAGTCCATTTTAGTAGAGTGAATGTGTAGGCCTGGATGGACGTACCAAAGTTGGATCGGATGCCAACGATTCTACCCTTTCTTAAAGGTCTCGATTCTCCACACGGATAGCAACATTCTCCGCTTCTAGTCTCTCCAATTTTTGTGAATTCTGCATTGTCAACGCAATGAGTTATCTAGTTGTGCAGTTACTTCACTAGGGTAGAGCAGTAGGTTGGGAGTGTGTGGAGGCAGGACAAACAACATCATCCTGAACAACAGTCGACTGAATTGGCTGGGTCAAATGGGCTTTCTGTGCAAAGGTTGGCAGAGCGACGATATGGCTTAAGTTTTTTCCCTATTGCCTTGTTGCTCCTTCCTCATGGCCAATCATTCATTCCATTCCTTGATGAGCAGTTTCATCCACCACGTAATCTGTAGAGTCCTCCGTACGATGGATTTCAGAAGTTTCGACATGGTGATTGCTGAATAGTAATGGTAAAAACTTAGTTCGGAAAGAGGAAAAAAAGAATGATTGCTAGGGCCCCAAGGTGGCGCCAAATTTTAGACGGTAAATTCTACAGTTGAGAAAATCGAGTCGATCAGGCCACTAGCAATCCTGCAAAAAAGTAGAACGAAGAAGAAAGGCCGCAAAAAGATCTCAAAAGGACATTGGCGTGGTACCGGCCAAAGACCCTCCGACGGTCAAGTCAGAAAAGCTTTTCAAGAATTCTAGGAATACTAGACCAAAAGAGAGAAGAAATAATTCAGAGCAAAGTAGTATTTGTTTTTTTTATGTCCCTGAACGTAAGACTGACCACGTAATTTATAATAGTGAGATAACCGTCTGGGCAGAATTGACGAGGGTTCAACGAGATTTGTTGGTTGGTACTGATAAGATCTATTCAGTTAAAATTCCCAACTTGCTTTGAGATAATTTCTATTTGATCTGGTCAAATCGTAGTGTGATTTATCTTGAATATAAATTATTAAGGATTGCGAATTGACACGTGGGTCTTATTTGGGCCGATAGACGTAACGAACTGGGCCAAAAGATATTGCGTTCATCAAGTGGGCCATCTGTGGGCCTTATTTTTTGGACTTGGGCCATTTGGGCTTATGGAACAATTTTTACCACTACAATATCGAAGTAGCATAATGAGGTATCCCATGTGACAAGGCATAGTACAAACGTCTCACATGGCGAAACATCTCGAGAAATGAAGAATAGGTCAAACAATTACATTGAGTGGTGATGAATGATATAATCATCTTACTTAGCGAGAAAGCAATCACCTCTGTTGGCAAGACATAGTACGATCTTCTCTTTTTGCGATGATTAGGTAAAACAATCACCTTGAATGGTAAGGCATACTACAATCATCTCGCATGGTGGAGGCACGTGCAAAATTATCACTTCACATGATGAGACGGAATAGTCATCTAGTGTAGTCGCATAGCTAGGAATATGTGAAAAAATTCATCTCATGTGACGAGAAGTAATTAAAATAATCATCTTGTATGACAAGGCATCTAGTAAAGCATTGAATGAATGGAAAATCATCTTGCTAGAAAAGGCATCTCATGAGTGAAGAATGAGAAACAACTAAAATATGCAAGGCATTTCGCAAAGCAAAGGATAAATAGTGTATTATCTATTCTTTCCTCAGAGGTATTGTGCCAAAGCGGAGTCTAAATATCAAATTATTTTATTATTCAAGTCGTTACATTCTGAAGTTTAGTGGCCGAGTCCATAATACATTTGGTTGAGGCAATAGTCTCTTCAGGTCTCAGGTGGAAGACTTTTTCAAAAGGTTATTCAAAATGGGTCTATTACGACATGCGTCATGATAGGATGTATTGAAATTAGCGTGACAACTTGTCTACAAAAGCCATAATGACCTTGGAAGATGCATCGTGCTATTTCACTCTTAATGACTGTAACCATTAAATTGGTGTATTGAATAGTGCAAAACGTGTGAAACATTTGCGTAAAAAGCGTTTGTACCATCCATTTGAAAACCAAAAATGGCATCGTTTGGTGTTCTATGTCCTAGATTGAATCTATAAAGGATGGTTGAGATTTCAAGACATTTAGTTTGATGGTTTTTATATTAGATATGCTTCCTATAAAAGACCCATGTTACTACCACTTTCATTAACATTGAAGATGTGAATTTCTTTTCCATTTTTGATCGATTCATATTTTCTTTTGAAATTCCTCCCCATAGATAGACTGCCTGCGAAGTAGAAGCTAGTGCGCAAATAGTAACATTAAGATTGTAGAGCTAGCAAAGAGTGCATGTGACATAGCCGATGTCAATGAAAAAAGATAACTTCAAAGGCCCAATAGGCTACATAGAGTTTACATCGATCATAATCGAGAAAGATTTAGCATGGGTGTGATATAAATTTGCATCTCGGACTCAGTTGAGCTTCTTCTTAGCTGCATATGAAGTTCCTCATGAATGGTTGTCAAGGAAAAAATTGAGCGTTTCATTGTAAAAAAAATTACCTTTTCTTCTAATCTATATTCTTCGAAGTTATTGGTGAAGTATTATGTGGTTTACAAGAAGTAGAGAAGCTAACAAAGATGTGAGGTCACTTGTGGAGCAGAAACTCCAGGAGGCTGACCTCAAGTTCTTCGCTGAATTAGAAGGTATCGATCACTAGGAGACTAATCATACCAGTTGTTATTCCTTGAACCTATTGATGTGAGAAGAAATTTAACCGAGTATAGTTTTCCCTAACCTCAAGTCCAAGAATCTCAAGCAGGTAATTTCTTATTCTAATTAGAGAATGTCTTACTTCCCCTTTTCCCTCTAACCGTTTTTATTTTCCATTTTGTATCAATCTTCCGAAATGGTTGGGACTTCTATTATTTGTTTTATTCCTTACTTTTTGTGGCATTTTCTATTATAGTGCAATAACACGTTGAATGTATGCTATTATTCGATGAGTGATTCTCAACAATTTCATAAATATACTTAACTGTTATGTTAATTATGCCCACAATCTCTGATAACAATTGTTGAGAATTCAATGATCATATATTGCTCGATACCACTTGATATGAAATCAACCACCAAATTGAGATGTTGAAGTTATATGACACAATAATGAAGTATATGATCTCAAGCAAAATAATAAAAGAAGAAAAGAAAATATGGTAGAGGATTAGGAGATTTTATTGCACCACAAATAATGAAGATGGAGAAATATTACAATGATCCTAAAAGTTAATCATTGTTCTCGCATGATAAAATTGTATAGAAGAGCCTAATATTTATAGGAAAGATATAGGACGACGTCCAAACGCTAATAATGAGTTGTAATTGAAGTAGAATGCAAAAAACGTGTTAAAATGTGAAAAGGGCCTGGGCTGGATAACCCTGTCGCTCGAGCGATAAGCTAAAGATAGGTTCATCGCTTGAGTGCCAAACGGGCGACCTGCAAGCTACCAGTTTTGGGAGAAAATCTGCAGGTGTTACTCGAACGGCCAGCTAGTGGTAGGCTAGCGAAAATACGGTGACTTTTTTTCCCAGTCTATAATTTCAACATTTTCAAGTCCAATACAAATTCTAACTCCCAATAGGGCTTTCAAATAGAATTTCAACTTGAATAAGACTCCAATAGTATTCCAAACTGAATTCCTTTGGACATGCACTTCATTTAGAATTCTTCAATTAACAAGGATTCAGTTCACATCCAAATTCTAACAATTTTGACCTTGACAAAATTCCACAGCAACGAACAAAACTCCAAAATTTCTCCACCTGGAGAAGAAAATCCGTCTACAAGGAATGAACTGGCTTTTCAATAATAATCAAAACTGATTTCTCCAACTAAAAAACAAAATACTACACCTCTTCCAATGAATCCAAACACTACTCTGCAGAATTACCTTAAATTCCTCAAAAATCATAATGATTTTAAAATTCACCAAACTGGGCTATAACACACCCTAAAGTAGAATCAAACCCAAATGCTTTTAAAGAAGGTACATTACTAAATTGTATATCTTCTATTACGTTGAAAGCATGCTCAACAAAATCAGCATCCACATACCTTTTTTCACTGGGTTCGTTCCTAGCAATTGAATACAATGGCCCGCGGTGATGGTGGCAAAGCGATATTATCCATATCTCATGAACTCCACTGAGCTATATTCTTCAAATTCGACCCTTTACGAGCTCCTAAAGGTATTATGCCAAACTGAATGTCCACCGTGGTACTGAACCTGTGTTGATTGACTCTTCTAGATTCTTTACAATCCTGCAAGATGTATAACTGAGATCTTTTTTGTCCCTCCAATACAATATGGGCACCCTTACAAACCTTCAAAGTTTCACATCCACCAAAGAACTCATAACCCTTTAAATCATGGATAGACAACGAGATGAGATTCTTCTTCAAATCCAAAACATGTCGAACATGGCCAAGTGTTCTTATTGTCTCATCCAATAGCTTTAATCTGACCGTACCAATTCCAAAACCCGACAATGTGTGTTGTTTCTTATAACCCTGACACCTTTGGAAACAGTTTCATATGTAGTAAACAAAGTCCTTACTAGGACACATATGAAACACATACGCTGAATCCAGAATTCAATCCTCCTCTGATTTAAACTCGATGTCAGAAATAGTCAAGAGATCTCTCTCACTTACAATGTTCTCTGCAATATCTGCTTCACCTGAAGTCTTCGATTGCTACCCATATTAACTTGCAGCCAACCTTTCTTTATTTTGCAATTTGTAGCTATCATTCTTCATGTGCCCCTTATTCTTCTTCTTCAAGAAGTTACAAATCTGATTACTGAACTTAGAATTCAATATGCTCCTTCCAGAACCTCCATGAATAACAAGGTCTTCTCCATCTCTGGCCTCATACACCAAATGCTTCATCTTCTCTTTTGAAAATAAAGTAACACTTGAAGCTCATGTGCAAAGATTAGTTTCATCTAGGAAAGAACTCCAAGCTTCCCTAAATGTAGTGGCCACAAGAAATGATCACAATCAAACTTCTCTAGATGCAGTGGTGAGAAATGACCACATGGGGACCTTTGAGGTCAAGGTCGTCAGTGATTCAAATCTCATATGGGCAACTTGAGAGACTCCGAGAAAACATTGAAATGATGCACTATGATTAGTTTGCACATAAGGCCAAAGTTATATATATTAATTACAATCATGCTACATGTACACTTTCTGTTACACCTTTTTTTTACACTCTTCCACCTAACAATATATACATTTCTGATTTTGAACTCATCAATCACATCACCGCGCATATTTTCTCCACATAGAGAATAATGTCAATCATGTTGTAAGGAAGAATATACATATAATATTATTCTATTAATTATCAATACTCGCGAGTAAAACATGTTTTATTTTTACGATAATAAAAAAGATAACTTTTAATATGGCTTAGTTGATTTTTACACCTATAAAATTTCACATTTTTTTAAATGGAAGATGTGAAAAAAAAAAACTATTTTAAAATAAAATTCTAATAAAGGTGTTTGATGGATATTATTGATGAAAAAATGCATTTTAAATAGTAATATGATGAGAAACTTGTGATTAAAAAGTAAGGAAAAATTATTGATGTGATAAGTAATATTATTTTATTAAATAATATGTGGTTGAAAATGAATTTTGAAATAATGTATTTTAAAATAATGTGTATCAAAAAAGGCATAATTCGAATTTCACAAAATAAGATGAAAATTAAACAATATGGTCCAATGGGGTGAGAGAACAGATACACCAATTTGAAGAGCGTGGCACTAGATCTCCATTCCTTGATAAGAACAACATTCTGCACTTTTCGTCTTACTTTAGCCAATGAAATAGACCCTACATCACATCATATCACATCAGCTCACCAAAATATTCCACGGTAGAACTAGAAATCACAAACACGAAAAGTAAAAAGAAAATTATCAAAGAATATGCTTTGCTCTGCCCTGTAATTATCCTCTTCGAAATTTTGTTAAAAAAAAAAAAGTTGGGACTTGTATAGTTATTTGTTGCTATGATCATCGTACTCAAGCTTTTCTATCTTTATCCCTAATTCCTTTCTTGTTATTTTTTGAAACTTTCGCAACTTTTATGTCTTAAGACCTTTTTCTTTTTCCTCTATTCTGACGGCCCTCTGATCAACCAATAACCATGGACTTCTTTCAAGAACTGGTTTTGACAGCTTTATTTGCATTTATTTTCTCTTTTGTAATTTTGAAATTTGTTTCACTTGCCTTTTCTAACTCCGATGATGATGGAAGAACTGCTGTATTTAGTGTTGAGGAAGTGCAGTTGGGGAGTGGGTTGAAAGTTGGGAGTACGAAAAGTATAAAGGGAGTTAAGTTTTCTGATGATGTTATGATTAGAAAGATTGATCAATATCAGGGTAAAAAAGGATTTGAAAATCTTGGATTGTGTTTGGATGAGTCAGTGGGGAAAGTTATTGTTGAAGAAAAGAGTGACAGTGAAAAAATTGCGAAAAGGGTTGGTCAATTTGAAGGTGAATTAAAAAATGATTCGGAAATTAAAATTTCTGGACTGGTGCAAGATACTGTTGATGAAGATAAATGGTCTGAAAATAATGGAATGTTGATTGAGAAAACTAATGAAGGTAATGAAGTAGGTGAGATTTGTGGTGAAAAGGAGGATACTGTAGTGACTGGTGGTCTGGAGGGTGTAATTTTCAGGGAGAAGAAAAATGGAGAACTGGAGAGTCATGAGATCGGGAATGATCAGAAAGAAGGGAATGGAAATGGGGGTGAGGGAGAAAATGAGGAATTGATTAAAGGTGATGTGGAGGAGGAGAAAGTGAGATATGACATTGTTGATGATGAAGATGATGACTGGGAGGGGATAGAGAGGAGTGATTTGGAGAAAGTCTTTGCAGAGGCTGTTAACTATGTGGAGTATGGAGGGAAGGGCAAGGGGAAGGAGAAAGACAATGATCGAGTGGCGAAATTGCTAAGTAATGTGCAGATGCAGTTGTATGGGCTTCATAAGGTTGCAGTAGAAGGGCCATGTCATGAGCCTCAACCCATGGCGCTCAAGGTGTCTTCCCGTGCTAAATGGTATTTGATCTTACCGTGGATATATATGTATATCTTGATATTTGATGTGTATTTATATTGTTCTTGGGCATTTTAATTTTTCTAATCTGAATTAATGCTTAGGCCGTGCATAAGTTATGAGTAAATGTAGGACAAAAAAGTATACAATTCTGAATATCAATCATGAGGCAGATCAATTGGACGAAATGTAGGACAAATCCTCAAAAAATTGTTAAAGAATTACTATTGGTAAAATATGAAAGTGTATGCTTGAATTTACTATCATGAAGGGTACTACCTTGAGTCCTCGATTGATGAATTGGTGGGAACTTTATTTGTTGTTCCATAGCCACTGTCATTAACCCTCAAGCTCCGTGCCGGTACAATACTGCAATCGTAAATAAATTAATCTAAAATACTGTTAGACCCCTTGGCATAACTACTTGTTTTAATCAATACTTCTTCAGTTTGGTTAACACATTTTGGGGATTGAAAAGGGTGCCTTTATAGCTTGGTATTTCCATGATTGGAACTGAGATTTTAGCAGGAAACCTAATAGTACAAAGTTAAGAATATTGTCAAAATTATATTGGACAATAATGAGTGAGAACCATAGGACCAACCCTTGAAAAACTTTCAGGGTGTAGTTTGATTGCTAGTTATATAACAGGGTTGAAAGCTGGTATTTGTGAGTGATGGGGGCGCTAATTCCATTGTGCAAGGAATGCATGGCAAAGGCTAGGAAGCATGAATCAGGAGGCAGCTATGGAGCAATATATCAAAATTTTGTCAGATATTGTGCCTGAATGGATGAAGAATTACAGTGCTGTAAGATTTGGCTTGGTTTTGTATGCAAAATAAATAACTCTTTTAAGCAAAAATATGCTTCATGCTAATCAGTGAAACTTTCTACAGCAGGATGATCTGCAAGGTTCTGCACCTGGAAAACCTTGTAATTCGGATTCGCAGATAAGATCACTTCCAACAGACGAAAGGTTAGTCATGGATTTCAGTTTCTCGATTGCTTAAGGAAGAATTTCAATGGCCATTCTGCTCCTCATTGCTAGTTTTTACATTCATCTGCAGGAAAGAGGAACTGAACATTGTCACTAATGTTGGTGATTCTGGCTTGGAGGCAAACTCTAAGGAGAAGGTGATTATTGAATCATTCCTTACTTCACATTAAATAAGATTAACCAAACACTTCTAAACATTGCTTTAGTTGTATGGTTTGGTTGATGACATCTATTTTTGCGTATTGTCCTGCTGCGGGATAAATTTCAGTAGCGAGTACTTTTCAAAAGTTCTACCATTTGTCTAAAAAATTCTGTTTAAATTCAAATTGAATCTTGTTAAATAACTGAAACTGAAGTTTAGGAAATAATTCTGTTCAAATATCTTATAGATAATTTTTGAAATAAATATCTTATAAATAAGAGTACAAGGCATTTAATACTAGAGCTCTGATTTTAGTTTTCAACACTGGCCTTTTAGCGATGTTATCCTTGTACTTCAAAAGAATGACATTTTTCATGATTTGACTGTGGAATTGTGTGGGGAGAGAGCTTTAAGTCATCAAGAAGATTTATATATTACTTTGCAAATTCCATTTGCAAAAGAATTTCAATTGCCAAGACAGAAAAGCATGTAATGTGAACATCTTTCTAAATTTTATTTCCTCTACATCAATTCTTGAGAACAAAGTACTTCTTCTTTAAGCTCCTGGGAGCATTCTGGTTCACTTTTCCGTCATTTATCATACTGTTTCTATAACATATATGCTGCTCTTTTGTGACCATATTACAACCTCCATTGATACAATTCTTAAAAATTAGTTTTCTTGGTGTGAGTAAATGTCATCTTAAGTTAGCCATCATACGTGGGCATTTATGGGAATGTATATTTCCAAAGTGCTAGTTGTTTCACATTGGGTTAATCCTCGCTTGATTTGTTAATGCTGTTGAAGTTCTCAAGTCAATCAAGTTGATGGCATTAAGTTGGATAAGATGCCTGTATCTTTAGTTTTATTCTCAACTTTTAAATAATTGGTTTGAGGCTTCCTATTAGTAATGATCTGGTAAGTTCTTATTATTTGGTTTAGAAAAAAGAACAAAAATATTATCTTTTTATGACAGGTTAATGAGTAAGGTTGAATCTTAAATGGAATGGCATTGTAGGGTAGGGTAGGGTAGGGTAGGGTAGAGTAGGGTAGGGTAGGGTAGGGTAGCGATACTTGTATGTACCCCTATCTATTGAAAGTACCTAGCGTGTCCAAAGATATCTTAATGTAATGGCATTGCTGGGTAGGGTAGGGATACTGGTATGTACCCCTTTTGTCCTCTGCAACAATCAACGGAGGCCTTCCCAACATATGTTGCTTGTTTTTCATTTAATTATGGGGATTTACAAAAATGTCCAAATCAATGCTTGACCTTTGTCAATTGAAATGTGTCTAATTTTGATAACTATTGCAAAACTGGCCAAATTTGACATAAAAATGTCCATTATACCCTTAATGAAGGAAAAGCAAAAAAAATCGATTTTTTTTTGCTGCAGCACGGTCTTCGAGGTAACAAAGTTGCTTCCATGAGAAGCTAACATGATGTGCAAGTTATTACCCATTTGTTCCATTTCTTGCATTATCTAGTAGGTAATGACCAATTGAAGATTGGGAAAAAAGGAAGATGGTGCCAAACATGGTTTAGCATATTGCCTTGCGCAAAAAATATATGCACTAACAAAGAAGAAATCACATAATTTTATTTTGAGAAAAATAAAAAGAACGAATTTGCGAGTTGATTCGGGCATTCGGCACTCCACAAGTTCCGGTAGGGAGGAAAAATGTGATATAAATCGCACTAAATGGCTACCTACCTTCTCCTTTTAATTGTCGTTATATTGGATTGACATTGGACTGAAAACCTAGGTTTGTGAAGTAGTTTTTATCACCTCAGTGGACTTTAGGTATTTCAAACACCATAGGATTGTCAATTAAAGCTGTAAAACTTGACTCTGTTAAATGCTACACTCATATTAGTTACTGTTATACTTATGTGCTGTGAAAAAGAATAAAATTAAGAAACGAAGAACTAGTAACTATTTTCACAATCTAATGCTAAATTTCCTGCAAACACTACATTTACTGTGATGCATCTTTTATTTGTAACCACGAACTGAAAAATAACGATCGTACGACCCAAATAACACCTAGAGGGGTTGAATAGGTGTATAATGTGGAATTTAAATTTATCAATTATTATTAGCAACAAGTCACTATTAATAATCAATCTAGATGAATTCACATGCAACCACTATGCTAAGTTAAATTACCACAACTTGTATAATTGCAGAAAATTAAATAACATCACAAAATTGATGACGGAGAGCTCCTTGCGAGATAAAAAACTCCAGGACTAAATCAGTAAAATCCACTATAGATAAAGACTTAGAGTATGGTCCAACTAGACAACCTTCTAGACTCGCTGACCTACTTCATGTAATCTCCAAGGCCCTCCTGGATTGTATGTTCCTCACACCAGCCCCAACCTTCAGGAATTGTCTATCTCCTAAGGATCACTAAGAACTCCTCGTTCTTGTCCTCTTCGTGGACTCCTGGTCGCCTTCCTGAATCCTCAGCACTCTCTGATAGATATTTAGGAAGTGAATGTTTTGATAATGTGGATTGATGTTTTCTCCAAGGTGTGGTTGATTGATCTCAATGAATGAATTCCTTATAGTATCTCCAAAGTTTGTTCTCTAGGTAGAATAATATGATCAACCACAGTTTTCACGAAGTAGGGCTTGTGTATTTATAGTAGAGAGGCATTGGGGTATTATATGATAGATAGAACTTTTGAAAATCGCGAACTAAGGTTTTTCGGATACCACCGTCGCTCAAGCGCCAAGGAAGCGACAGACGAGCGATAGGTGCACCTTTCGTGCGACAGGCGGGCGATAATGATTCTATTTTGAACGCTCAAGCATCAACTTAGCAACAAGCTAGCGTAATTCTGGATGTTTTTTTCTCTTTGTTCCATCCATACAATATCCCAATAGACTCCTTGACTTTTATAATTTATTAACATTAATTTTGTCTAAATTCATTCCAATACAGTGAAACCTAACAAAATTCCCCTTTGACTTTCTGTGACAAAATGAAGTATTACAAGTCAATGTAAAACATAAAGCACTACCTAAAATGCCAACTGACTCAATTGTTGCTTGCTTTCATCTTCAAATTGTTTCCTAAAGTCAACAACTCAACTACTAAGTGTAAAAGTGCGTGAAACAGTTAAGCAAATATAGTAATTGAGACATAGTATCATCATGTTAGCTAGATTGAGATGCAATATCAATGTTAATCAAAACACCAACTGAACATTAATATCACAAAAAATCAAAACTCTAAAAAATCTAAGCAAAGCATTTATTCATTCATTCAAAATGATATGGAATGCATATTTACTCCCCATTAATTACTCTCTTCCCTTTTTTCTTACAAATGACGAAGGGAAATATAACAAGAAGTACCAATAATATACATGATAACTCAAAAATGCAATTGATAGCATGTACATGTATAATAAATGAACAATAAACTTTCTCACATACCCAGTTCAAGTCTAAATGGAATAAATTATATAGTGGCCCATGTGTGTAACGTGCCACTAATTCCTTTCGAGCAAGACTCTAAACCTTAAATTTTTGAGAAATCACATGCTAAACATCACTGCATAATGAATATTTTCCTCAATTAATGAAAGTCAAACCCAACACAACTTGGGCCTACAAAATAATAAAGCTCATCATATATAAATTTTTCTTCTCTCCCTGAATTTAAGCATATGTAATTTTTTGTTTTCACATTTTATGTGTAAACTCTTTTCCATTAAATGATTAACATGACCCCTGTAACGAGATTTGGATCGATAACTCCAAGTCAGATGATAATAGGATATCAGGTTTTGAGAAACCCCTCGAACTTAAGTGCTCGAGTCAAATAGGTTTCGAAAAAAAGTATAAGATGAATCAATTTTTCTTTTTAGGAAATATACTATATCTTAGGTCAACTAGTTAAATATCAATTCATGTTCAAGGTCACCTCACCAACAAATAACTGCTACCCCAAATCTCACACATGCGGTTAAGATTCACTCACAAGATCTTAGCCTTTGTTTGGTAAGGATGAAAATCTAAATTTTAATCTAAATCAAAGTCAACGATTAATTTCAATTACTTATTTCATGGGATCCACAACTTTTCAACCACACATTTCATCAACTTTTATCAAAATCTACTAAAAATTTGATTTTTATCCTTCCCAAATAAAGGCTTAGTGTGTGCAGTGCAGATGGTACATGAAAAAACCTATACTAAGTACTCGATGTCAAGCTTAAACAAAGCAACGAAAACTATGCTACAGATCATTAATAGTACTCATACTTTGTCAGAATAAATATGTTCAAGTAAATCATATAATGTGCTGTAGTTTCAAAAATTCCATTTTTTTTAATTTAAAAAAAATAAACAGAATAAAAAGCAAAAAAATGAGATGCGTACACTAATGAATGGACACAATGAATAAGCACAAGCATGTACCAAAATATCTACTCAATGAGGTATACAAAAAGCTCTTATCTTCAAGAATACCGTGATCAGACTAATAATCTCTCAGATCAATCTTCTTAACCCAGAATTTCCTAGAAGCAGAAAGAGTCATATTCAATTGTGTCAGCATCTTACTAGAGATATCCTTATTTCTGCTCCTTTTCAAAAAATTATGACACCTAGGTCTTGTGTGGCCTATCTCACCACAACTGAAACATGAAGGAATTAACCTTGGACCAAACCTACATGGTTCCTAAAATAGGTTTCTGGGCTGATTGGTCCTATGATGTCTAGTAGGCCTTTGTCCTAAGATATCCTTGTTCTTGAGTTCAGGATTTAAACATACTTAGTTGGGTTGGTGGCAGGGACAAAAGTCGTTTTGGAAGTGTTAGCAGTATTATGATTAGTCTGCTTATATCTTAGACCTGCCATATTCTCAACAGGTTTGTTCAACTCCAAGTCCTTACTCTCCTTGATAGCTGTTATTTTAGGTATAAACCTCTCGGGTAAGGATCTGAGAACGTTTCTCACAATTTTCATTTCTGAAATTTTCTTACCTAAGTTGAAGCTAGAGTTTACTATATCATTTAACTTCGCATAGAATTAATCGAATGATTCATCATCCTTCTGATAGGACTCTAACTCAAGAAGAAGAACAGAACTTAAAAGGGAGCTTTCGATTGAAACCTCAAGGAAATACAGATAAGTAAATGGCTACGAGACTCTATCTACTCAATTTTCGCATGCCTCATCCCCTTTGTTCTACATTTATTTATAAAGCTACTACTAACAGAATTCAATATTTTCTAACAGACTCCCAACTGCTTCTTTAACTGATGCCAGCGTGTCCAGCGTGCTTCCGAGCCCTTCTAGAATAAGTGTATACGACGGAGGTCTATCACTACCCCCGGTTTCCAAAGACACTTTGTCCTCAAGGTGGAAGTCTGGAAAGTGTTGGACAACGACGATGGCTAGAGCTAGTAAAAGATTATGACTGTATTATTCTTTACCACCCAGGTAAAGCAAATAAGGTTGCAGATGCCTTGAGCAGAAAGAACGCTGGACAGTTATCAGCTTTAGGAACGACGCAAGATCAGTTGATTTGAGATTTGAGAAATCTAAGAATCGAAGTGCGAACCCCATCAGTCCAAGGATCTTCTAGATTGGCAAATCTGAGCGTTAAACCAGACTTGAGAGGTCGGATTATAACAGCTCAAACTGGAGATAAATTCTTGGAAAAGATCAGATCCGAAGTTGGAACTGGCAAGAAAATAGGTTTCGAGATTGCCTCTGATAAGGCACTTATATTCAAAGGACGTCTCTGTGTACCGAAGGATGAACATATCCAGAATGAGATTTTGACAGAAGCTCATTCAGCACCATATGCATGCCACCCAGGAGGGACAAAGATGTATCGTGATTTGCGCAACACTTTTGGTGGAGAAACATGAAGGGTTGCATTGCAAAGTTTGTCTCTCGATGCATGACATGTCAGCAAGTCAAGGCTGAACATCAGAGACCATCAAGGTTGTTGAATCCCTTGGATATACCAGAATGGAAATGGGAGAAAATTTCCATGGATTTTGTAACGGGATTACCGAAATCAGTAAACAGTCATGACGCTATTTGGGTTATTGTAGACCGACTTACTAAGTCAGCTCATTTCCTACCAATCAGAATGACTCTCAATATAGATCAATTGGCTCAATTGTACGTTAAAGAGATTGTTCGACTTCATGGAGTACCAACCTCCATTGTCTCCGATAGAGACCCGAGATTTACTTCGAGATTTTGGAAGAGTTTACATGTTGCAATGGGTACTAAATTAAATTTTAGTACAGCTTACCATCCCCAGACAGATGGACAGTCTGAACGCACTATTCAGACACTGGAAGATATGCTTAGAGCTTGTGTACTAGACTTGAGTGGTAATTGGGAGAATCATCTTCCACTAGTGGAGTTTGCCTACAATAATAGTTTCCAGGCTACTATTGGAATGGCACCATGTGAGGCACTTTATGGACGACGATGTCGATCACCAGTCTATTGGGATGAAGTAGGCGAAAGGAGAATTTTAGGTCCAGAATTGATTGAAAGGACCGTTGAAGCTATTGAAAAGATTAGACTGCGGATCAAAGCCGCACAAGATAGACAGAAAAGTTATGCCGATCAAAGGAGAAAGGACTTAGAATTTGAAATTGGAGAGAAAGTATTTTTGAAAGTAGCTCCTATGAAAGGAACTATTCGCTTCGGCAAGAGAGGGAAGTTAAGACCTCGTTTTATCGGACCATTCGAGATCTTAGAGAAAGTAGGTAACGTGGCTTATCGTTTGGCGTTGCCGCCCGAGCTATCGGCCGTACACAATGTTTTTCACGTTTCCCTATTGAGAAAGCATATCCACGACCCAAGTCACGTGGTAAATTTTCAGACTATTTCGATTCAGAGGAATCTGTCATATGAGGAGACACCCATGTGCATTATAGAAAGAAAAGTCCATGCCTTAAGAAATAAGGATATTCCTTTAGTCAAAATCCAATGGGGTAGACAGGATAGCGATGAAGCTACCTGGGAGAAAGAGGAAGAGATTCTGGCTAAGTATCCAGATATTTTAGATCAAGTACGTTTAAATTTCGAGGACGAAATTATTTTAAGGAGGTAAGGTTGTAGCGACCGAGAACTTTTAAATAATATGAAATTAGTTTTCTTGAAAAACGTGTCGCTAAACTTTAACCCTAAATTTTTTAGAGAAGCACGTTCGTCTAGCCGTTATAAAATTGAATTCAAATCTATTCGATTAAATCCAATCTCGAATAATTATTTTAGTATCAATTTCGATTTATGTTATTTAAATCCAATTATTATTAATTTCGAGCTCAATTGTTAAAATTTAACATTTATGGTCCAATCATAAGCCCGATTTAATTTTAATTCTTTTAGCCCAATTGGAAAATCCAAAGGCCCAACAATTAGGCCCAATTACCCGTCTAGGGTTTTGTGCCCTAATTCTACCCCTATTCATACCCCTAATCATCAAGACAATGCAATCACCAACATCAACACCATGTTTCACGACACCAACTCCCAACACTGCACAGCCACTCCCAACACCAAGCTGCAGTCCAACCAGTGAGTCAAAACCACCAACAAGAAGTTGCAGCCATTCGATTCTACATTTCAGTCACCATTTTCGTCACTAGCTAGCCACCCATTCTCGAACAGCACCACCTCAAACCAACTCAGTGCCCAACACCAACCATTAGAAGCTAAACCCAGCTGCAAACATCGAATCACCACCAAACACCCCAGCTGAAAACCCAGAGTCACTCTGTAACCCCACGAAGCTGCTCGACACCACCATCCCCTCCCCATAGAACCTCCACAACCGAATGCAAAATCGACCCCAGCCAACCCAACTTCAAACCCATCATCACCGGTTGCAACTGCAAGCAAGTCTCAGCCCTATCACCCCACCACTCCAAAACCGAGACCACAACACCCAATCAACCACACAAAACCAAAATAAAAACAACCCATTGACTTACCTCAAACCCTTAGAGCCACCCTACACTCGCGCCGGCACTGAGGTCGCCTCGCCGGCGGCGAAATCAGGGAAGGGACTTCCCTTCCCGTCGAGGATCCTCCCTCTCCTCTCTGTCGTTAATGAGAGAGGAAAGGAGTGAGAAATGGGATTTTTAATTTATGTTTTGATTTTATTTTTATTTTAGGATTATAACCCCAGCCCCCCAAGTTTTAATTGTTTTAATTAAGTCCTTATGTTTTAAATATTTTAATTTCAGTTCTTTAAATTTTGTTTTCAGTTTTAGTAAGTGTTTAATTTAGTCCCTAGTTTATATAAGTTATTATTTCAGCCATTTAAGTTTTATTTTTAGCTTTAATATATATACAGCTTAGTCCTTAAACTATTAAAAGTTATTATTTTAATTTTCAACTTTTATTTTTAGCTTTAATATATTTACAGCTTAGTCCTTAAACTATTAAAAGTTATTATTTCAGTTTTTAACTTTTATTTCCAGTTTTATTATAATTACAGTTTAGTCCCTAAACTTATGAAAGTTATTATTTTAGCCCTTAAAGTTTTATTTTCAGATTTAATAAATTTTCAATTTAGCCCCTAAACTTTATTTTATCATTCTAAGTCATTTATTTCAATTCCCAAAATTTTCAATTAAGCCCTTAAATTTAATTTCAACATTTTAAAACTTTAAAGTTCGAAATACTAATTCAAACTTATTTTTTATTGGCTAGACGAAATGTACGGACAATTAAGAGATTGAAGTTACTTCTCGCACTATTTTCACAAAACTCGAGATATTGAGGTAGACTCGCCACCATTAATTAGTTAAATTATAATTGCATGCTTTATGTGAAATTACGTGATTTATATGCTTTATGCATAGGATGAGAATGTGTCATATGAGATATATGATATTGTTATGCTTGCCATAACTTATATGCTTAATTGCATGAGAAAGAAAGAAAGAATCTCTTATGAGATAAAAAGATAATGTTATGCATAACTTATGTGCTTCATCCGCACAAGAAAGAAAGAACTACCCATAGCCTGTATTTTAAAGAGCCTATGATTTTCAAGAAAATGAACCAAAGATGATATCACGTTGTATATTGCACAAGTGTGTATTCAATTATTCTGTAAATTAATTATCGGCGATGAGTCTACTAAGTATTTCTTTGAAATACTCATTCTGCTATTTTAACAATATTTGCAGATTTCGGAGGTGATCGAGATTGATCCGGCAGTGGTGGCATAAAAGAATTTGACTATCGAAATTATTATCTCTTTGAAGTTTTTGTATTCGAATATTGATAACATTTTGTCGTTTTCCGCTATTTCTAAAATATGATATTTAAATTTTAAATATCCTATGAGTTTTAATTGCCGACGTAGTTTTCAATTTCAAATGTGATTTTAAAAATTAGGTTATTTCCGCAAAATTGATTGACAAAATTAGGGCAAAAAACGATGACGTGGCAATCCGGGTTAACAGAACTCGGGGCACTACAAATTTACCTGCATACTTCCCAATCCCCCTAACCACTGCATTCCTAAAATGACGTCTATATTCCCCAACTCCAGTGGCAAAAAATTGTCCACTATCTTCGGTCCTTGCATCTCCAACAACACCCCCTTGCAAATCCCTTTTCCCTGCACGGACACTCTCGTCCCCATCACTACCCCGTAATTAGTGGTTGCCACCGTCGAAATTCCCAGCTGCTTGATCACGTTGGCTGTAATAAAGTTGTGTGTAGCTCCGTAGTCTATGAGTACCACCACTTCCTTACCTTTTATTATCCCCATTAGCTTCATGGTCCCTAGAGTTGACAGGCCCACCCCAGAATTGAGTGACAATTCCACGGTTTCTGCGATCTAACGGTTCGTCACCCTCTTGCGCAATTTCTCCTCTTTCCTTGTCGATCTCCTCCTCCTGTAGCAACATTACCCTTAATTCACGGCGCTTGCACTGATGCCTGATCGTATATTTTTTGTCGCAGCGAAAACATATCCTTTTTTCCCGCTTTGACTGCCATCCCGCGTCGGTCAACCTTCGAATCGGAGCCTCCCTTCGCGGTGCTGGAGTTTTTTCACCTACGGTGGCCACCCTCGTTTGGAACCCTTCACTGAATCGCTCGTCTCCTCTAATTGGGGTTGAATTTGATTTAAAGCTTCTTAGGCCTTGTGGGTTGGTAATTGACTTCACTATTTGATCCCTTTCTTCCACCCTTTGGGCCATCTCCATGATGCGGCCCAGCCCACTAGGTTGGTGTAACCTAATTTCGGCCCATATGGTGGGCTTGAGCCCATTAACAAAGGTGTTTTCTAGCACTTCTTCAGGGAGACCCATTAATGGGGTTGTTAGTGCCTCAAACAGCTGCCGGAACTCCTCCATTGTACCTTCCTGCCGGATGCCCAAGAACTTCTCGCAAAGGCTTCCCTCATGTGTTGGATGGAATCTCAACAACAATTTCTACCGAAATGTTTCCCAGCTTCTAAAGGGCTCCATCACCCCAGTCCACTGGAGCCAAGCGAGAGCGCTACCGTCGAGACTCACACCCACCGCAGCCAACTTCTCCTTCTCCGACAAGTCGTTTACCTCAAAATACCTCTCCGCACGGTATACCCAACCATCTGGATTATCCCCAATGAAAATCGGCATCTCCAGCTTGCGAACCCGTCGCTAATCCCCATTTACGATACTCTAGTCAGAGGCTTCCATCGCACCTTCAATACTAGCCTTGCCCAACCCTTCTGGCCACTTTCCTCGGTCTTGTGCTCACTGCTCCATCAAGGGCCCTTGGTTTGTATTTTGTTGTCGTCCTCTGTCAATCGCGCGTCCGGCTCCGTCGCCTTCCATTATTTGCTCCTTAGTCATTTGAGGGTGGGTCCAGTTAGCCATGGTTTTCTGTGTTTCTTCTACTCTCTGTAATATCCACGTCATGTTTCGAGCGAGGTATTCCACCGACCGTTCCAAAACTGATACATGCTACAGCTCTGCCTTCAGTTCCTCTACTTCTTTCTCCATTGCTTCGACCTTGCTGTCTGTTTTCTTCTGTGCCATCGGGCCTGAACGTGCTCTGATACCAATTTGATAGGACTCTAACTCAAGAAGAAGAATAGAACTTAAAAGGGAGCTTTTGATTGAAACCTCAAGGAAATGCAAATAAGAAAATAGCTACGAGACTCTCTCTACTCAATTTTCGCATGCCTCATCCCCTTTCTTCTACATTTATTTATAAAGCTACTACTAACAAAATTCAGTATTTTCTAACAGACTCCCAACTGCTTCTCTAACTGATGCCAGCGTGTCCAGCGTGCTTCCGAGCCCTTCTAGAATAAGTGTATACGACAGGAGGTCTATCACCTTCATTCTAATATCTTCAAACCTAGTTATCAACATCTATAGTTTTTAATACCCTCATGTGTGGTTTTTTGAATATCCCATACCTCTTTGGCAGTCTCATACATCGATACTCTCCTAAACTCCTCGGCGGACACTGCCTTAAATAGGGCATGAAGCCCTTTATTATTCCAATTACACTCAGCTAGTTCATCTTTAGTCTAAAGGGAAATGTCTATAGGGGTGATTACACTGGAAACAGTAGTAGAGGGGGTGGTCCAACCTTTTTCAACACACACCCAAATTCGCTCATCCATTGATTTCAAGAAGACACATCCGAACTTTCTAGTATGCATAATTGCTTTTGTCAAAATACGAAGGCATAGAAAGAGACTAACTCATCTAGATTAAGTTACTATCAGGAGTCGAATTGAGGCTATGATACCAAATGGAAAATAAGGATCGTTTGACCCAAATAACAGTTAGAGGGGCTGAATAGGTGTATAATGTTGAATTTAAATTTACCAATTATTATTAGAACAAGTTACTATTAATAATCAATCTAGATGAATTCACATCCAATTACTATCCTACGTTGCATTATCACAGTTTAATTGCAGAAAAGTAAGTAACACTACAAAATTGATGATGGAGAAATCCCCACGCGAGATAAAAAACTCTAGACCAAGCCAGTAAAATCTACTGTAGACAAAGACTTACGGTACGGTCCAGACTAAGACAACCTCCTAGACTCGCTTACCTTCTTCCTATAATCTCCAAGGCCTTCCTGGACTACGTGTTCCTCACACCAGCTCCCGACCTTCTGAAATTGTCTATTACCTGTGGATCACCATGAACTCTACGTTCTTGTTCTCTTCTTGGACTCCTGGTCACCAACCTAAATTCTCAACGCGGTTTGATAGATATTTAGGAAGTGGATGTTTTGATAATATGGATTGATGTTTATTCCAAAGTGCGGTTGATTGATCTAGAAGAATGAATTTGTTATAGGATCTCCAAAGTTTGTTATCTAGATAGAATAATATGATCAATCACAGTTTCACGAACCGGGGCTTGTGTATTTATGGTAGAGAGGTATTGGGATAGTATAGATAGATAGAACTGTTGAAAATCGCGAACTAGAGTTTTTCGGATACCATCGTTGCTTAAACGCCAGGCGAGCGACAGGTGCGTCACTCTAGTGACAGGCGGGTGACAATAATTCTAGTTTGAACGCTTGAACATTAGCTTGGCACAAGCTAGCGTAATTCCGATGACTTTTTTTCCTTATTCCATACTAGAATACAAAGACTCATAGTTCATCTATACAACATCCCAATAGACTTCTTGACTTTTATAACTATTTTAATAACATTAATTTTGTCTAAAGTCATGCTAATACAATGAAACCTAACACGAACCATGGTTAACTAGCGGGAGATTGGTTTTCATTTTTCTCTATATTTCATTGTATTCTTGACATTTGAAGCCTAGTTCTTAACATTTGATCTCTGAACATCTCAACACTTCACATTTAATCTGTCAAGAACGAGGTTTTTAGATTGAGAGTAGTTAGCATTTAATGCATGGATTGACATTGCTACTTTCTCAATCATCTAGTGTAGTTTGTGTGTCAAGCTTATAGATTATATGTCAATATTCTATTTGCCAACACAATTTTCAATTCACAAAAAATTGTCTTTCTGGTGGATTTTGCAATTGTTACTAAGGGCATTTTGGTTTAAATTTTAGCAAAATGGACAGATTTGCAAATGGAACAAATTTGGGACATTTTCGCAAATGACAATGTAAAAGTGGACATGTTTTGCATTCTCTTTAATTAATGCATCTAATTCATATCATAATATCTATTTTTTATTTTTATTTTTTTTGAAACAATTATATCATATATTTTGCTTGCTTGCACTGAAGCATGCATGCTGCATTATTGTTTTTCTCTAATCCATGTTAATCATGGTCCTGTAACTCCTGTTTCATGTGAAACTGTAATTACGCCAAAAAAAATAACTTTATTCCATCAAAGATTTTTCTCTCTATCAAAGTGAGTAGAATTTTGGATTGCTACAAGCTGCAGACGGCCACTTCCCCTGTATCACTTTGATTAATCCTATAAATATTTATAAGATGAATAAAATATATATAAGTGTTTGGAAAGAACTAGATAATTATCATCGGGTGAAATAGTTGGAAAAAAAAAACTCAATTTACATTCTATTTGAATGGGAGTTTTCTGGTCTATTAACAAATTTGTTCCAGTTGAAACATCTTTGTTTATGAAATCTTCCTCTTCAACTTTTATCTCTATGATATTCTGCTGGTGGATACTCAAAAAATGTTGCATCTAAGTTGTGTTCTCATAGACTTGTAGTGAGAAATTGAAAGAAGAAAAACTTCCATAAGTCCATGTTTCAAATTTTTTCTGACTAATCTTAAGGAATGGTGGGCCTCCCGCTTGGCTCATCACCCAAGTAAATTAAATGTGGTCACAACTTATACACACTTGGGTCAGACATTCGATAAGCAGTTCTCCTCCCTATGGACTCCCTTTACGACGTGCGGACGGGACTGCGGGAGGGGTGACAGAATGCTTTGTGACTTTGTCTTCACGGACATCTGCTTTCCAACGTAAATGTTGCCTTCCAGTTGTTGAGGAAATTTAAACCTTTGATACTCCGTAAAAAATTATCATGCTTTACCACTGCATCGTGCCCATAGGGGCTAATATTTTCTACATCTTGCTTCTATGCAATGAAGACGGTGAAGGGGTGATGGTTTAAGATTATAGTCTACCAATTGCGTTAGTTATCGCAAACTAAACTCAATTTTCTTTCATGAATGGTTTGTTGTGGTTTCTGTTTCTGTCGTTCGCTGAAAATCGTATTAGTTCAACTTCAATTTGCAATGAATTCAGTTAAGAGTTGCTGATCCTAGATGTTTGTATTGTTAAGTCAAAAGATACATTGTCAAGTCATTATATTCTCTCGACATTCCAATAAAGTATATATACTTGTAAGTCTTCTTTCTAATCAAATTTCTTAGGTAGCTTCCTTCCCTTGTAATGTTTTTCAGGATAAGAACGAAAAGATTCCAGTAACTGCATGATTTCCGAGACCACAGAGCAATTTCTCAGTGTTCAAGATTGGATTGCTATTAATATATCTATTAACTTCACTTGATGTTTCGGTTTGCATTGCATAATGCAAAATGTACATATAAACTGTCTGCACTAATTTGTCACATCTATAACTATAATATGCATAGTAGTTTGTGTCGAATTTTCTATTCATTTTGAGGCGTTCGACACAAAAATTGCATCTTTCTTGGTGGTGGTAGAATATTTTTCATTTATTTGTGATATTCCAGAAAATTAAGGGTTGATAGATTGGAGAAAAATCATCCTTAGCATTACATTCTAACTGTAACATTACTAGTGCTTGGAGTTTTTGCCTGTAAAGTTCTGCCTTCTACATTACCAAAGGCGTGTGCTCCGTTTTGCTTGTTTCCTCCACCTCCGCCAATGTTGCCAGATCCAGAGTCACTTCCCCCACCATAAGGTCCTGAACCAGAACCAACACCATCTCCTCCTCCTCCACCCCCACCTCCTGAACCATAGCCACCATTATTCCCTCCACATCCATTACCACCTCCAGAACCATAGACACTACCACCATTTCTGCCTCCACCCCCACCCTCTCCCCCTCCCCCGAAACCACCACCACTACCCCCAGAACTATATCTATTGCCTCCACCACTACCTCCCCCAGAACCATATCCACTACCACCATCACCACCACCACCACCACCAGAGCCATATCCACTGCCACCATTGCTGCCTCCACTACCACCGCCAAAACCACCACCGCCTCTCCCAGAACCATATCCACAGCCACCATTGCCTCCACCACCACCACCACCACCACAAATCCTCCCCCTTCTCCACCAGCACCTGATCCATAGCCCCCGCCACCACCACCCTTGCGTTTTCTAGAACCACCAGTTGTAACAGAACCTTAATCATACTTCCATTTGTGCATATTTTCCATATTGTAGGTTTTAAAAAGCACAAGCCCCCCATCTCCAACAGCTTCAACAGCTATATAAACATGAAGCCCTATACCCAGTACCACCACAATCAATAAAATCAGACTCCAAGAAATGACATTATACCTCCCCATAGTCAGTCTTATAGCTAAAATCACAAGAATGTAAACAAGAAATTCTTGAACAAGATTTGAAAATCTAAATGTTAGTGCTCACCACCTCATTCTTTTTGGTTCATATATACAATGATAGCCAAGAAATGATGCTGATGTAAGGGTTGTCATCCATTATATAGGGATGTACCCTTTAGGTTTAGGGCTGTTGCCGATAGCACAAATACTGGGGGAGAAGCGTGCTGCATGGATTTGGTAGCGATGATATTTAGCATGACGGTTTGGGATACAAAGTTTGTTTCGAAAAGAAAATGAGAGGTCTATGAGTACTAGAGATTGAATATGACCCAGAATAAGAGCTCTACGAGTCTCAGTTGAAAGCATTAGTAGTCCCGGAAGTTCAACTTGCAACTCAAGTTATTTGAAGGTTTCTGGAGAAAATAAGAAATTTATTTTTGTAAAGCTATCAAACAAATCTTTACGATCACTGACAGTGGCATGTAGAGAAACGAGCAGAGATAAGGGGTGGAATATGGAAGTGATTGTTGAATCACACTATAGACCTGTTTGGTACAGCTTTTCATTTTCTATAGTAAATCAATTCTCATTTTCAACCACACATTCTTCAATAAAATAATATTTTTCATCACATCAATTCTTTTTTCTTCTTTTTCAACCACACATTTCCCATCATATCACTATTCAAAAATCAATTTTTCCCCTAAAAATCCATACCAAACACACTCTATATATTATAATTACTAGTATGATAATAATAATAATATTACAAATATAGAAAATTAAAATGATATGTCACTTAGAGTTATTGAATTATTTCGTACCATTAAAAAACATTATAAATGTTTTACACAATAAAATATTTAAGAAAAAAAATACATAACTATCTATATTTAAAGATACAATTTCAATTTGGACAAACTTGAATTTTTCATTTTTATTTTTTTTAAAAAATTAGGTCATAAATAGATTTTTTATATTATATATATATATATATATATATATATATATATATATATATATATATATATATATATATAATATCCTTCCAAAAATTATGTGATATTAATTAAATAAATAATTAAATATATTTTATTAATTAAATAGATAATTAAATAAATTAAGGTCTTGTTGTAAATAATATGATTATTAGCGAATGATAATTATATCTCTACAGTCCTAAAACCCTAATTCTTCCCTACGAGACTTTGGTTCTTACACAATTCTATTTATTTCTTTGTTTTCTTCTATTTTCTCTTTAATTTATAACACGGTCATTTGGTGACACGCGAACATAATCACTGTTAGCACATTCAAATCCATTAATCTGTAGCCGCACTCAGTTTGGCATGTCACGCAAGTAGCCGCGCTCAAAGAGAATTGTTTTTCCACTGCCACGAGTCAAAGAGAATGATTATTAATAATAATTACTTTCTACTACCTCCGTTCATGCATAAGCTTGTATGCATATCAGTAAATAATTTTTCAATCCTGCTACTCGTACATTATGGATGACAATAGGATTATAATCCCAACTGAAAAATGTTAAAAAAAAAAAGGAGCAAAACGCGTTTATTTCACACTAAATCGAACTTTCCATTTGGGAAGAAGCAGAAGCTCCAAACATGGTGAAACTCTCGAATCCTCTCCACCGAACTAGTCGCCACCTTCGGCCGTCGGTTAATCACTAAGTTGTCTTCATCCTTGCCAGCGAGAGAATACGATATCGTCTCCGTCCAATCATTTTTAATTTTAGCGAAGCAGGCATCGAACCACCATCGAACCCGTCGCCATTTCCGACCGCCCCATACAGACAAACAGACTCTTTTCTCCCCTCCCTGATGTTAGTATACCACTGTGTAACTTCTTGTGCCAGGTAAGATAAAATAGGGCAACATAATTTTTATTTTGAATCTAGGGATTGCATTTTTCATATGTCTGTTAACTTCAAATGCAAATCAGAATTTGTCCCCTATTTGTTTGAGCTTGTATATGGACATTTTGTTATATGTTGGGGATGCACCTTGTTACAACCCATTTTCATAAGTTAAAGCAAATGGTTGAATTGTCAAGGTCAAAGTCAATATGGACTTAATTGGATAATTTTTTTTGGGACTTATGTTATATTTAAGAAAATTGAGGGTTAAGATGGATTAATATTGAAGTGGAGGACTTACTTATACAACATATGATAGTTGAGGGACTTCCTATGCAAATAGCCCATTATTTTACCAAATTTTTCCCCATTTCCCCATTTAACCCCCCCCCCCCCCCCCCCCCCTACGCAGAGAAGAACTGAAGCTGCCGAGAAGGGAGAAAAAAGAAGGAAAAAAGGGAGGAAAAAGAAGAAGAAAGGAGGAAGGAAAAAGGGAAAGGAAGGAAAAGGTAAAGTGGGTGTTTTGAAGTTGAATTTTCATTGTTGTTCTTGTGATTTTATTTAGAAATGGAAGATTATTATGATAAATTTCTAAGGTTTAAGTTGTGGTAAAATTTTCAGATTTATGGGATATATGATATAGTGGAGCTCAAGTTTATTAATCCTCTAATTTCCATTTATATCAAGGTAAGAAACTCTATTTTTGGGCAAACCCTAGAATTTGCTAATTTGATTCTTGAGTAAGGATAATTGTGGAAAATGATAGTGATAATGAAATATTTACTTGGGAGTATATATTTATGGAAGAAGAGGAAAATTTAATGGAATGAATTACGATTACTAGTTGTCATTAGTTTGAAGTGGGTATTTGCATATATGCTCGGATTGAAGGTTATGTTGATGAGTTGGTCATTAGTAAATGGACTAGAAAGTGAGATTAGCTCCAATGGATTAAAGGAATAATTTGGGGAATTTATTCAAGTATGGAGGAATTAAGTTATAAGAGCTTGTATGTTAATACTAAGACTACTTTCCATGGTGGTCGCTATATTGATTATTCATATCGTATTTCAGGTGGTGACGAGGAGATTGGAAACGTCTATCAACCAGTCTAGCTTGTAGCTCGTATTTTGTGAGTGGAAAATCTTATTTTTCAGAAATAAATATTTATTAAATTTATACTATATCAGAAAGTTAATTATCACATATATTTAAATTGATAGCTTGGTTTCCAAAATCAAACGGATTTTATAGTCAATTTCTTTTTTTAAAGTTAGATCAAGTTTATTGAAATTAATTCTCTAGCATGTTATTCATATTATATATTTCATCATATTTATAGTTAATTTAAAACCATCGGAAAGTACCCATGTGATTTTACCCGCTCTGCACTGATGTGAATGTGTTTCCACAGTGTATGATCAGATTATCAGAGGTCTTTGGGACCCACTCTCGTACACATATAGGCTTTGGGCCGTGTATTAGGGTGATTAGCCTTTGGGGCAGCTCTGCGTACGTATGACCAGTTTATCAGATTATCAGATTTGAATGGCTTTGCCTTGTACATCGAGATTACTCTGTACATGAGTAGGGCTATTCATTGGGTACTTCTTGGTGTGATTATTTAGTGTATCATTTATATTCATTCAGTTTTAGATTCACAGATTTTCAAATATCAGATAATAGTTCATTTCAGAATATAGAATTCAGCTATTTCAATTACAGAAATACAATTTTAACTTATAGAAACGACAGCTTTACACATATTTATGTTGATACCAGGTTGTCTATACTTGACATATTTTTATAGTTGGTTATTCAGAATAAATAGTATGAATTTTATGATTTTAGCATGTTTCAGTTATAAAAGAAATTATCAGAATTTCTTAAAAACTTTAAGAATAATAAATCAGATTTTTCAGTAAAAATGTATAAATGGAAAAAGTATATGTATTTGCGAACTATCCACTCACTGAGTTACAAACTCATATATTTTGTCATGTTTTTCCTATCGGAGGCTGAATTTGAGATACCTGGAAAGCCTGTTGAAGTTCAAAGCCTGACTACCCATCATTAGGTTGCATGATTTTTAACCATATCTAGCATGTAAATGTTTAATTGGGAACTTATGTCATAAAACACTTGGTCTAATATTTTGTGTAATGTTCACTTTGTCGATGGGTTGCTTCATCATTGTAATGCATGCATGTAGACATGTTGTTTTGTAGTAGAAATGTTCACTCAAGTTTAATTTCATATTGATTTAGTTGTGGTGGCATTGATGGATTTGGTGATCCCAAAATATTTGATATTGATTATTGTATGGGGTCTTTTGTAAATTTTCAGGTTGGTTTTGTTCCATTTTCAGGGGAAACTCTGCCAAAATTTTTACAAAAATATTGCATTCACTAAATAGTCAAACAGTCGTAGAACAGTCTATGTGGCCTTGGTGGTGGGTCCAGCATCTAGTTGGAACTCATCATCGGCGCACGTCACGTCTGGGTCCACTAGGGTGACTCGAGACGGGGTCGTGTCACACCTTATGTTGGGTTTACATGAGTTTTGCTATACAGTCATCGAGGCAAAATGTAGAAGGTTGCTTGCTTCATTAAAAAAAAGGACCCGATTTGCTGTCATTAAGTGGTGAAGGAGGCTGCTTGCTTCTGAAAGTTAATGCAAGGCATATGTTGATTAGAGAAGCCAATTAAATGTAAAATGCAATCCAAGTAGTTAGCTTAATATGTACAACAATATTCTTGTGACGCTGAATGATTGGTTGCATCCATTTAGTATATGATTATGAGGTATCCCTTTGCTACATCATTATTCATTGTAATTGATTGCTCAAATCAGCGTTCCCCTCTGTTAGGTGATATGACAGGAAGAAACAGGGGCATTTGTCGTAGTTGTAGTTAGCTCGAACACTTCTTGTCTGTCTGTCAAGTGTGGCGAGGCAATCGAGAAGTGTATAGAGGTCGAGAAAAATACCAAAAATATTGGGTGATTGTTCTTCTGTTGTACAAGAGATTGCGGGCATTTCAAGTGAAAAGATGAATACGAGTCAAGTGGCGAATCGCCTTATGTTCGGAAGTGTATCTGCAACGATAAACAACCTTGTCAAAATCTATCATGCATGTTTACCACATTTGCACAAATCATTGAGAAAAGAGATGTAGAGATATTCGTCAACATCACTATGCGAAAGGAAAAATGAGTGATGAGGATAACGGGCATGATAAGGGAACCGTTCTATGAATTACACTCCATTTTTTTTTGTAAATGGCTCTATTTTTGTTGTAGTTTATGTTTGTAACATTTAAATTTCATTCTAGTAGTTCACTTTGATGTATGTTCTAGTAGTTGTAGTAGTTCAGTTTGGTTTGCCATTACTGTGTGTGTACTTGACAAAGGAATGACTTGTATGTGTACTGCTCTCTTTTTACGTGAGGATCCCATTTGTTTGTGTTTGTCATTTCAATTAGTTTCAAACTAGGTAAGTGATGACTTTCCGTTTGTTTATTGCTTTGTATCTTTGAGCTTCTATGGTGGTTCACTGCAGGTAGCAGGTTGATGCCAAAAAATTGACTAACATCAAGGTGAAATATGTAATGCCATCTTAACAAGCAATTTAACTTGTATAATTCCATTCATTGCACTTTTACAAACCAAAAATCCGAACAATTTTCCTGCAAAGCACAAATTCGAGAGAACTGGCAGAAATGAAGGAAAAAAAAAACTACATTTAAACATCGCCATCATCTGCGGCAGGTTGTTGTGATGTGTCAACTAAAAGGTCTAACTCCAACAAAAGGAGCAAAAAGGCATATCGTATTTATTCATTAGGTAAGTGGTATCAAATGTCAATACATCCCCGAACTCCTTATATGCTTGTCTACGCCTATTGTTTGCCCAAAAAATATTTTTTAACCGCGACTCATTGTCAAAATCCATTCAAAAGTAGAACCCCGAGCACCGTGCTTGCATTTGCGATAAGTTGGCTTGTATTGCTGCTTCATCTCCTTCACCGAGTCTTAATCATTGAATTTTTTCAACATAATTTCGACAATCCCTTTCCACAAAGATCATATTCTCGTACCCACATGCTTTAACAACTGCAGAGTTATAACTCTTGTGCAAAGGAATTCATGCCAGATCATTCACTTCAAGCTTTCGTTTCACATAAGCACGCAATTCCCAGTTGCATCGATATAACCTAGACTTAGAAGGACTTGTTTTATGATTGTGTTCAAGGAAGGCTGTGCAAATTCTCCATATTCCATAAATATCTGAAGCTGCAGTCCACCTAGCTTTACAACATGTCTGAATTGTTGACTCCAACTTTAAAGAAGAGCTTGTATTATTACTTCTTTGGCCCTCACGGCTATATGTCAATGTAAGGTAATTCACTATACTATCCTCCCCCTTTTTGGAATTCCTTTTTTCTAACCGGAAAACCAACATCATACGCATATATTTTGTAAAAGTCAAACAACTATTTCTCATTATTGAACTTCATACCCACATCCGGCACAATCACACCATTTTCTATAGCAATATCTTCTTCCAAATTGATCACATCATCCGTAACGTCTACGTTATTGGATTCTACTAAAGCTTCATCATCCAAGTCATCACAAATTCTTTTCATGCAACAAGATAAAGAGGTAACGTTTAGGAAAAAAAAAACTATGACATTTCCAGCTTCATTCAATACGTTATATCAGATCCTTACATTCACAAACTAGAAATTTGAAAAAGCATGGAAATTACCTTTCTCTGTTATGTCTTCTATCTCTTTCCACTCCGCAGATTCTTCATAACCAAGTAAAATCCTAAAAATTGGTCACAGAAATGGTTTTAGCACATGTTGTATACTATATTGGAATTCCTTTGAAATATGTGGGAATTCCCTAGAATTCATTCCTCACTAGGTTTACATATAACTAAATAAGCAACTTCATCGAGACATGCTCTAAAATTTGGCCAAGAAAAACATGTTCAATACTTTCCAATTGTTCTATAAATTGTGATAAATGAAACATGTATTTATGTTCATACCACGAGCAAGAAGAAATCAATCTTAATGTTGATTCCTAGAATACAGCCACAAACCAAAAATGTTGTTTCAACAATCAAATGTGAAAAAATGTCATATGATTTTACAATAACATTGAAGCCATTCACATCAAAAGTTACAAAAATATGCCTTCAGTGTGCTTGCACTTGGGGGTAAATTGGCTATTCAAGGTTTAATTTATCGGGGCGCTTGCATTTAGCATACGTACATCTGTGGGTAGGCCAACAAACAATAAAGTGGACGGAGTCTACAACGAAGAAACATTGACGCAGCTTCCACACGATTTCATTTCGACACTTCCATACGAAGAAACATGAATGTCAATGGATCCTAAAATGAAGTTGCAATCTCGTTGTTGGTCGACTTCATTACGTACAATGGCGTCAATTTTGTGAGATTAAATGACGACGATTTGTGTGTGAACGACGGCAATTTTGGGTTGAAATCACTTCTAAGGTTCGATGGGTACATGTTTACATTAGAAATTCAGTGTGGAAATGTGGGCCGGGTTGAGCGGTATCCATTTTCCACGAATTTCAATATGCCGCTTGCCACGTCATCATTTTTTGAATGAGGGTCATGTAAAGTATCAACAAACAATGTACAATGAGCAAAACTCATAATTTTTTATTGTATGGATAATATTTACTTTTTACTAATGAACGTGTTCATTCATGTGCATGATTACATACGTATTTACATGTGTATGCTTGAAAGAATTAACAGCTTTTCATGGTGTGCTAAATAACAATCATGATACATGCACATCATATTTTACAGTGTGTCACGTGACACCACACTATTGGACATTTTGAAAAAATAAAAGTTATTTCTCCAATCAAATCTTGCCAACTAGGTGATGTCAAAGATGATTACACTTTTCATGTACAAATGGCTTTTCCCACTAAATAATAATGTACATCTTTGATGTAAACAATTGTGTACCGTGTGCATCTATACAGTTATTATGAAAATTCTTGAACCATGCTATACGGACAGGGTCAATCTAGAATAATTCACTATTCTTTACGTGTTCATTAGTCTGCATCCTACATGTTAGAAGAATATTAACATGCTACTGTCGTAGAAGTTAGAAGAATATTGACATATTACTGTCGAAGAAGTAATAATAAAATGTAACGTGCTCTTAAAAATATTATTTTATTGTTTTTGAAGAAAACTATATAACGCAAATCAATTATGATTATTCGTGAAGAATATCAAACAAAGATTTGATTTCATATTTTATGAGAATTTATAGAAGTCTCCCTAATAGTAAATATTATAAAGAGGAGACAAATTTTCTGTTAATATTTTATTCTTCACTAAATATAAAAGAAATTTTTAAAGTTTTTAACATTAGTGTGTTAATTAGTATAATTAAATTATATCTTATATTGAACCATAAATTTAATTTGGTTTTATTATTTGGCATGGTCGGTGAGACCGACTCGGATCAATAATGATGTGAACTTGAGAATTCAAACATTCAATGAAAAGCCTGAAGATTCTTCAATCCAATAAATTCTTAAATGATATTTGTTATCTATTATTAGTTATTATCCATCACTAACTAAAATAGGGACTGAATTCTCCATATTTTTTTAAAATTAATTAGGGTGGTAAATGGGGGCACTGTCACCCTCCACGTCGACCATCTAGATATCTAATAGACTTAATACATATACTAGATGATTGAGTGAATTATTGCTCAAAAGTTAAATTATGAGCATAATTTTCAGATTATACAATTAAGATGATGCGTCTTGTTAATGCTAGAGAGTTTACATCTAAAACTTTTAATAAGTGTTCGTTGGGATGTCGTCAAATGGTTTAACGCTAGTGCTTGTTTTATGTCTTTAATTAATTTAATTAAGAACAAAGTACTTCACATTTTTATTTAGGGAATGTTATTATACATCTTGACAACATCAAGTTCTCCATATTATAATTGACTTATGGTTAGAGTCTAGTATTTTTCATCTAATGATTTTTGAAACTGCAATATATGTATAATTGTTCAATAGCATTGCAGTGAGATGGAAAGTAAAGAATGTTGGGAATAAATTAGTAATTTGAATCCTTATACAATATCTTAAGTCTTCATTGGTGATATTTTATAAAGCGATTAGTCACTTGTCGATTTGATTGGACAATTCTCTCAGCATTAAGGGGAGGAATTAAGAAGTTAGAAATATTGTACAAATGCATCATTATCTAATTCTTCGTAAAAGATAATTCGAATAAGAAGTTTCAAATGCAATTTATTTAGATGTATTTACTGACCAAAGTGATCAATAATATCTTACAAGTCAACTTTAAATGCTCTAACTTGAATTAACGTCTTGGAGGACAATTAGTTAATATTATATTTGAAAAAATTATGTCAATCCTGAAGCGTAATGATATTCGATTTTAATATAAAAATCTCCAAACGAAAATGAATCTATTAGTAAAGATAATCCCATGAAGAAGACATATACTCTTGATAAGTATTTAAGCATAACGAATTATAAAACCTCAGAAGAAGTTCGGATACCTGATATGTTGAAAAATGAGATATCTCAATAAGTTATATCGTTACGAGAAAAATAGAATCGAAATGAAAATGTTTTCGACAATATCTTTGTACATGATGTACCGCTTCATATTACGAATAACGAGGATATCGAAATAAATTTGTTGACACATATCGATCGAAGATATGATTGGTCAAATAAAAGGACGCAATTTTATGAAATTTGAATTTATTTTAGAAATATGAAATTTCTGAACTTGCAATCTGAAAATCTAAATGTGTTCACTTACGCAAAAATGAAATAAGAAAAATTAAGTCGTAATATACAATGAATGACTCTTAATATAGTGAATTTGGTGGTGGATGAAATCACATGTTGGTATCTTGTTAATTTGATAATGCATGAAATTTGAAATACGGTTACAACCAACTCATATGTCATGATTATTAATGTTATCCTTGAAATATTTAATATACCTAAAACATATAATTTAAGTGAAATTATCATGAGGTGGAGTGCATACATATTATACTCTTTTTTCTTGACCAATATTTTGTAATATAGAGTTTTTCTGACAACATTTTTAACAAGATAACTTGTTGTAGCGTACTTAAAAGAATAATGTATTATTTTTCCTTCATTATGATTTTTTTCACAAGGATTTTCCTAATAATGTTTTAATTATGCATATTCTTTTATAATAAATGTCCATAGCGTAAAAGAAATTTACCTTCGAAATAATACTATAATATGTATGAGAATCCCGAAGAGATAACAAGAGTTGCTTTTCGAAAAATCATGTTACTACAATCATCAAATGTTGATAAATATTTCGTATTAAGACGGTGTTATGTGAAGGTTATAACAAGACAATACGAAACATGCTTCACCCGAATTGTAATATCGAAGACATTTACGTACAAAACATGGATGATTTAATACAAGAATTTTCATTTATTGAAATCAGGTGGAGCAGTCGTACTCTTTTTCATTCGATCAAGTTTTGTTCCACTAATTTTTTTGACAAGATTTTAACGAGCCAGATATTTTGTAATGCGTCATTCAAGGGAAAGTGTTGTAAAAGAAATGATTATTAGTGAATGACAATTATACCCTGTAGCCCTAATTTTTTATTATCATTGTATTCATAATTCTTCCCTATAAATATGAGACTTGGGTTCTTCATAAAATACATAAATCTATTTACTTCTTTGTTTTCTTCTCTTTTCTCTCTAGTTTATAACAGGTCACAATATCGTACACTTTATGATCACATTTACATACTAGTCATAATTACAGAACGTCACAATTACAAATCACAAATTTTATATGCTACAACTTATTTCTCGATCACAATTTATCAAATTAATTAGTCACGACTCATTTCTCGATAACACATATTTCTCGGTCACAAATTGTGAATTTTATAAGCCACAATTTATTTCACGATCACAAAATATCAAATTAAATGGTTTCAAGTTATTTAATCACAAACTATCAAATTAATTGGTCACAACTTATTTATTAATTACGACAACATAAATTATTGATCACAATTATAAAATTAGTCACAAATTACATATTTTTTAGGCCACCATTGTATACTGATCTTAATTTATTCATTTTCTTGGTGATAATTACCCAGTTAACTAGTCACAAATTTCCCTTCGTCTCCCCCATTTCACTCTACCTCAATCCATCATTGCCAACAATACCTCCAACGAACCACTACCATCACAACCGTCACCCCACTATAACCCATCAACAACAACCACTACCACCAACAACTCCAGTCCACCATCGTCACACCACCACTTCCACTTCCACATCCACTACAACTCCAACCAATCACATCTATACCCGCTCCTACACCAAAATCGAACCACCAACGATGAAGTATCACCACCACCGCTGTTACCAATACACTACAAAATCTACCCAAAACTCCGGCTACCAAAAAATCAAAAGAAGGGAGAAACAAAAAAGCAGCTGGGATGAGAACAAATTAGTAAAGGATGACAGTGTAGCAACCACCACACCACCACCCTGTACAGATCTGTACCCAAACGTTGCTACCACCTCACTACACCACCACAACTAGGACCACCACACCAACACCATCTAGATCCATCACACTACCATCACCACACTGCACCAACACCACCTTACCACCACCACCATATATCGTACCAACCATCACCACGCACCCATCTTAGATCCAACGCACCAGCACCGCACCAACACCAGCACCGCACCAACACCAGCTTCGCACACCACCACCACACATTGCACTACACATTACCAACATCGCCTGCACCCCGTTACAAATTCACCGCATTACCATCACCACACTAAACCAACACCTCCATCTCACACCACCACCACAGATTGCACCATCATCAAAGAGATGATTGTTGTCCAATGATACAGAGAGATAAAGTAGAGAGAAAGTAAATATAGAGGGACACGATTGTGTGATGATAGAGAGAAAAAAGTAAATAGATATATAGAGTAGACAGAAAAAAGATGGTAATTATTCTTATTTAGATACCTTTAATATAAGGTAATTATGGATTAATTACTAAACTTTTGATAATTTAGTTTCATAAATATTAGAATATGTTGTAAATGGTAAGTTTATTAGTAAATGATAATTGTACCTCTACAGCCATAGAAATTATTACCATTGTATTCCTAATCCTGCCCTATAAATATAGGGTTTTGGTTCTTATTATAATACATAATAAGTCTATTAATTTTTATTCTCTCTTCTCTTTCTCTTTTTTCCCAATACGTTATCAGTACGAAAATATAATTCTTTCAAAATTTAGTGAAGGTAATAATTTTTTTAATCATCTATCACGTGTACCAATATTAATTTGATGACATATGAATTTCTTTTACACACATTCATGAAAACGTCAAATACTTGCACTGATTTGATTTCTGTAATGGTTTAATGGTTTCCGTGATAGTTTATGTATTGGTTTTTGAACTGGTGATTATTTTATTGTGTGCATAGTTGCCTATCCTATTTGCATACAAATTATATTTCACATCTCCCTTAAGTAAGTGCAAGTGTACAAGTAGTTTTTCACCCTATACCTTTGGAGACATAACTTGCGATTTACCTCCTTCACCAAGGTCCAGGACAGGGCAGGTGGGGACCGCTAAGGATGCGGTTCATCCTTTTTTTATATTTCACATCTTTCTGTAATGATTGTACTGTTAATTCTTAATAAAATTAATTGCTTATGAAAATCACATGTCAATTCCATTCTTTCAGTATTAATTCAGGTTATTTATTGCATATGTCAGCGACATTAATTATTTCTTTTCAACAATTGTTTTAATCTATGACTTATGCCTTCCGGATGTAGTCTTTTTTATAATAACGTTCTTTATATTCGTTCAATGTATGTATTATTGTTGTTGAATCTTTTTATTTTTAAATTGATAATGTATTTCATTATTGCTCCCAAAGAAGCAAAACTTTGTAAATAATACATGGCTCCTGAAGAGCTTATGTTTCTAAATAATAATTCATTGTTACTCTTGAAATATCACAACATTACAATTAATATTCTCCAAGAATATTATTTGCTCCTGAAGAGCATAAATTATAACTTTCAATATTCTTCTAGAATATTAACATATTATTTTTGAAGAAACAATAGTAAAATACGATGTGCTCCCGAAGTAGCACATGTTTTGAAGAACATATTATTTTAAATTGGTGTTTATTCTTAAAAGAAAATAGTAACTTATGTCATATTGATATTAACTACTTGGTTTTTGATCATATTTTTCGAAACTAATTGTATTTCCTTTTGCTTTATTGTGTAGTTAATCAAATGAAAAATATTCCAAAACTTGAGTTTGCTACACTTGACATATCTGGTAAAAGCTATTTGTCATTGGTACTCGATGATGATATCCATTTTGTCTCAAAATGTTTGAGAAAAACAATAAACGAAGGAAACAAAGTATCCATATAGGATCATGCAAAAACATTCATCTTCCTTAGTCGTCATCTTCATGATGGATTGAAAATTGAATATCTCACTAAGAAAAATCTACAGGTTCTTTGGAAAAAATTAACTGAAAAATTTGATCATCAAAGGACTATAGGAGAAAAAATCATCGATGAAGATATGTTGGAGAAAGCGTTTTCCACCTTTCACACCTCGAATGTGCTCCCGCAGCAGTAATATCGTGAGCTTGGTTTCTAAAGGTACTCAAAACTCATATCTTGTCCACTGTGGCTGAACAAAATAATGAACTGCTGATGAAAAATCATGGGTTACATCCAATTAGTTCTGTATCATTGCCTGAAACAAATGGCACTCCATTGCTTGAAGCAAATGATACTGCATTGTGTGAAGCAAATACAATATCAAGATAAGGACGGGGACGTGGACATGGATTTGGACGTGGAATAAATCATGGACGAAATAAATAACAAAACTATCAGCACAAGACAATAATTTCAAAAGGTACAAATCAAACGAAAGTAGCACATTCAAAAAGGAGCACAAAGTTGCTTTAGTAGTGGAATGATTGGACATTGGACACGTACGTGTCGTACGGCAAAACATCTTGCAGATCTCTATCAAAAATTAATCATGGGAAAGGTAAAAGTCGAGACAAATTTTGCTGATTATGATTATCCAATTGATGTAACTCATTGGATATCTCTGATTTCTTTGTTGATTCAAATGAGATTACTGGCCATTTGATTGAGGGTGGTGTGATGAGAAGATATATATTGATTTACATTCTAGTATTTTCTTTTGTTTTAGAAATTCAATTTAAATTATGTTCTTATTTTCACAAAAAATTGAAACTTTATTATGCATCGTTAATTTCATAATATTGAATTATATTTACCCTTTTAAATTTAAATTCAAATTTTTTAAAATATATCTGTTTTCTTATAAATTCATGATGGATTGTCAAGATACTTACTTAATTGATAGTACAACTACACATACTATTTTTCAAGACAAAAAATATTTTTTGAACTTAACATTAACAAAAAATAATATTAATACGATATCAGGTGCATCAAATATTGTTGAAGGCTCCAGAAGAGGTTGTATTATTTTACCAAATAATACAAAGTTATATACTGACGATACACTTTATTCTAGCAAATCCAAAAGAATTTTACTTAGTTTTAAAGATATTTGCTGCAATGGATATTACATGAAACGATGCAAAAAAAATAATGTTGAATATTTTTGCATAACTTTTTTTGTATCTGATTCCCATCGGCGTGTATTATACATTTATAAAAAAATATTGAATCAAATATTATCACGAACCAGAAGTTCGTTGATCTAAAAAAATTTAAAATTTGGCACGATCGACTTGAACATCCAAGAGCTATAATGATGCGTCGAATAATAAACAACTCATATGAACATCTTTAAAAAAATTAGAAGATTATTTTACCTAATGATTATCTATGTGCAGCTTATTCGCAAAACAAGTTAGTCATTAAACCTTCAGCTACAAAGGTCAATATTGAATTTTCAACTTTTTTGAAAATGATTCATGGAGATATATGTGGGCCAATACACCCACAATGTGGATCATTTCGCTATTTTATAGTATTAATTGATTTTTTTACTAGATGATCACATGTTTGCCTACTTTCATCTAGGAATGTAGCCTTTACTAGATCACTTGCTCAAATCATAAAAGTACGTGCATAATTTTCGGATTACTCAATCAATACTATTCGTCTTGACAATACTGGTGAATTTAGATCACAATCATTTGATGATTGTTGCATATCAATTGGGATTGTTATTGAACATTTAGTTGTGCATATCCATACACAAAATGGTTTAGCGGGGTCATTTATTAAACGTGTACAACTTATTTCTAGACCATTACTTATGAAAACAAAACTCCCAATTTCTTTTGGGGTGGGTCATACCATATTACATACTGTGTCATTGGTTCGTATCAGACTAACTGCATATTTTCAATATTTACCTTTGTAACTGACATTTGGTTATGAACATAATATTTCTCACATACGGGTTTTTAATTGTGCTGTTCAAGTCCCTATTTCACCCCCACCATGGATTAAAATGGATCCCAAAAGAAAACTTGGGATTTATGTGAGTTTTGATTCACCATCTATTATTAGATACCTTGAACCTTGAACTAGTGATTTATTTACTGCACGTTTTGCAGATTATTATTTTGATGAAATGACTTTCCCAACTTTGGGAGAAAAAATACTACATCCTGATAAATAAGGTAATTTTTTTTGGAATAAAACAACTCTATCTCACTTTAATTCCCGCAACAATTAATGTGAGCAAGATGTTGAAAAAATCATTCAATTGCAAAGAGTTGCAAATCAATTACCAAATGTATTTGTTGACACAAGAAAAGTGACAAAATCATATATACTAGAAGAAAATATTCTAGCAAAAATTGATATCTATTTAGGATTTGCTTTATCAAATGAGTCTCAAATACGCCTGAAGGGTGATTGATCAGTTGGTTCAAAAGAATCAGTACCTCAAAAAAAAAGTACAAGAGAAAAATTGACCAAAAACTTCAGAAGAAGTAACATTAAAAAAGATTGATCAATCAAATATTGAAAATATGGTTCCTGAAGAACCATAAGTGTCCGAAAATAATGAGATTTTAATAAATTATATGTTATCTCATAAATTATAGAAAATAAATAATGTTGTTATAAACAATATTTTCGCCTTTAACGTTGCTCTTGATATTATGCAAAATGAGGATCCTAAACCACAACCTGTTAAAGACGGTCAAAATAGAAATAATTGGCCAAAGTGGGAAGACGACATATGGCGGAATTGAATTCTTTAGAGAAATGGAAAATATTTTTATATGTAGTTCGAACACCTAAAATTATAATCCCCATTGGATACAAATGAGTTATTTGTACGAAAGCGAAGTGAAAATAATGAAATTACAAGATACAAAACCCTACTCATAGCTCAATGTTTCTTACAAAGACTAGAAATTGATTATGACGAAACATATTTTCCCTTAATGGACACCATCACTTTTAAATTCTTAATTAGTTTGATTGTATCACAAATTCTTACATTCGACCTTATGGATATAGCGACTGCCTATTTGTATTGTTCACTTGATAGTGACATATATAAAGTCCCTGAAGGACTAAAAGTTCGAAAAACATATGATACATGCCCGATAACCATGTTCTCAATTAAATTTCAAAGATCATTATATGGATTAAAACAATTTGGATGCATGTAGTATGATCGTTTTAGCAAATATTTGTTGAATGAATGCTATAAAAATGATAATTTCTGTCCATGTGTTTTCATGAAGAAAACAAATATTGAATTTGTAATTGTAGCAGTTTATATTGATAATTTAAATTTAATTGAAACTTCTAAAGAGCTCAACAAAACTGCAAATTATTTGAAAAATAAATTTGAGATGAAAGATTTGAAAAAAATCAAATTCTGTCTCGAGTTGTAGATTAAACATTTTCGAGAAAGATTATTTGTTCATCAATCTATATATGCAGAAAAGTCTTAAAACACTTTTATATGAATAACGCACATCCATGGCATCACATATGATTGTTCGATCACTTGATGTGAAAAATAATCTCTTTTATCCACTTGAAAATGGAGAAAATGTTTCTGGTCTTGAAGTACCATATCTTAGTGCAATTAGAATATTAACTTACCTTGCAAATTGTACTTGACTCGACATAATTTTTCATGTAAATCTTCTTGCAAAATATAGTTCTACACCAACACAAAGACATTGGAGGAACAACTATATCACAAAAATTTATGAAGCAATCATTGACAACAACATCCTCAAGCATCATGCGGATTAAGTTCAACAAAAGATAATCCAACAGTTTTGTATGAAGACAATGCTGCTTGTATTGCATAACTCAAAAGAGGTTATATCAAAGGTGATAAGACAAAAAAATTATACACTTGAGCTTCGGAAGAATGACGACATCGATATCTAACAAATTCGTTCAAGTGACAATGTGGCTGATATATTTAAAAAAGCACTGTCAACATATACTTTCAAGAAATTGGTTTACAAGATTGGAATGTGTCGACTCAAACATTTTCAATGATCAATATGAGGAGGAGTAGCTGTACTCTTCTTTCTTCGCTTAGGTTTTATCCCCACTGGATGTTCCTAGCTAGATTTTCATGAGGCATCATTTATCTTTAATACTCTAAAATAATTGTTCTCTTTTTCATTCGTTTAATTTTTTGTCCCATTGGATTTTTATCAAATAATGTTTTAATGGATATATATTTTGTAATTTGTCATTTAAGAGGGAATGTTATAAATTGTAAGTTTATTAGTGAATGATAATTGTATCCCTACAGCCCTAAAAATTATTACCAGTGTATCCCTAATCATGCCCTATAAATATAGGGTTGGGGTTATCATTATAATACGTATGTTTATTGACTTTTATTCTCTCTTTTCACAACAGAATATATATTTTATATTTTTAGAAACCTAATTAGCAACTGATTTTCGAAAATAAATCTCAATAACATGATTGATGATAATCAAAGTTAAATACAAGGTTCCAATACTTTAATATTAAATTCGGCACAAATAGATTAAATATTGGGCTTTGGCAAGCCTGTCCAGTGGCGAATCTTAGTTTCCTCAATTGGGTTTTTAAATTCTATTACTTCTACTTGAGCTTACCACAACTGTATGTTCAAGTCCTAGAACAGAGGGCCACTAGAGTTGCTAGAAGATGTGAATTTGATCGTACTAAACAATAGCAGTTTTAAATGCATATCTAATCGCGAAGCGAGCAGAGAATATGGGGGCAATATTGACCAACCAACTAAAAAAAATATGCATTTTCTTTCATTGTGGGTTTGCAGATACACACCCAAAAAACGGAAAAATATGAGGAAATTTTCAAGTAAAATTTTTTGAACGATTTTTAAGATGCGAACAACTTACTAAAAACTTTTATGCATTCAATTCACCAGAGAGATCCATCCGTCCATCCATCCATCCATCTTGAAGAAGAAATAAGTGTCTGATACAGAGAGATTGAGAGATAAAAGGTTGAATGTTTTGTAAGTGAGGAAAGTTTTAGCTATATATAAAGATTTCATTTCAATTAAGAAACTATATCTATTGAGGATATTGACTCCTCTAGGGTTTTATTTTCTCTTTTATAGATACAAATTTAGAAATGGATTATTGTAGGTTGGTGACATCAATTAGATAAAGATGGCTAAACTATTGCATGTATGTATAGGGGTGTGAATGCCTGATAAAGATGGCTGACATATTGCATGCATGGATATGGGTGTGAATGCCATTGGAATCACTCTTACACTATTTACCTCAATAATCACTAAACTTTGGATGCTTCACTAAAATTTTAGTGGCCATAAATTTAGTATTTGACTAAAATGTTGGCACTTAGTCAAAACTTTAGCGGTAAGACAGTCAAATTTATATAACAGATTTACACTTAATGATAAGGTTCTCTTCGTTTGAAGATTTTGATATTTGAAGTGTTATAATCACTAAGGCAAGAAACAGGGAAAGAGGTCGATGGGTGAGTACCAATAGCAAGGAAAATGTAAAATTGATTATGTTGAAGTAAGATAGTCAAATTAATTAGGATTCATCCATTTGTACAACCATGAATGACAATAGATGAGTTGTCAAAAAATTGTTGATTGCAAAAACAAATTGGAGCTGTCTGAAGCAAATTAAAATCAGCAAGGAATTGATTTTATTACCGTTTATTTTTAAAAAATGGGACCCACTCTCTCACAACTGGGTCAACAATTACGGCCACAACGTTCCAAATTCTGATTAATAATGTTTCCAGACAAGGTCATTGTTTTTCAAACTTTTCAATGACAATTTGCCATGTGATATTTTGTCAACGAGATTGTCATCCATGATTGTACACCAATCATGATTCAATTAATTATTCATGTTAAGGTCCCAATCAAATAATGGATCTTATTTAATATGCGTGTCAAGTCAATAATAGGATGGAGCACATTGGGCTCCTGTTTAGTGGTCTTTTTGGGCAAAAAAACACCTAGTTTTGAATAGTGATCATTTTTTGAAAAATATATAGTTTAAAAGTAGGAAAAAGTCTTGAATTTACGTGTAGAATATTTCATTATATAAATATGTGGTTGAAAATGAATACGTAGAAAAATGAATTTTCAAAGAATAGGAGACAAATAGGGGCTTAATGGACATTTTAGTGTGAAAACTTGACCAACTAGGCTCCTTAACTCTCGTCTCTAAGAGCATATTTGAACCCAATTTTTAGAGAAGAATGCATTTTGTAATAGTAGATTGATGGAGAATGTGTGATTAAAAAAAGAAAAAAATTTGAGTTTGCTTGAAATATTATTTTATTAAAAAATGTGTGATTGAAAAGAAGAAATGGAAAAATATATTTTGAAAGTAATGAGAATCAAATAAGGGTCAAAAGTGGAATTGATATATGAATTAGCAGTTATAATTTTTACACAGTTTACATGTAGAATGGTCTCATTTTATTAATACTCTCTGTCTTAACTTATCTATAATAATCAATGTGCCATAATAACCTTAATTATTGTACTTCGAAGGTCATTCAACACATCATATTTGGCGCATTAATTTATTTTATGATTTGTTACATGATTATTTTCAATTACATATTTTCACAATAAAATATTGTATATAAAAATTTTTTAATACTTTTTAACCACACATTCTCCTAAAAATACTATTCAAAACTCATTTTATCCCAATTAATGAGAATCAAATAGGTTAATAAGAAATGACAAGTGTCTAACTCTACGTTGATTATTTTATTTTGTGATTTATATGCATCTACAAGATTTAAATCATTGTTCATCTAAAATAAATACTTAATTATTCCTTTGTATAATATGTTTATGTTAAAATAGATTATAAGTGTTAACCCACGTTGGTGAGTAGGGTTGGATATAGTCCAGTTAGATTCGGTTTTAAAGAGAATAGAACCAAACACGAATTTTCCAGTATTTCGTAAGTGGAATCGTTGGGTCCAAATTTAATTATGGAACCGTTCGAATTCAGTTCCCGATTTTTGTACAATAATTATTTTTTAATATTTACAACAACGCCAGATTAATTCAATTAATGACATGTTCAATCTTAACTTTTACAAATCATGCTATCCAATCCCCGTGATATCTTTGTGCCTCTTTTTGTGGATATCATAATAGTTTGGACTGTTAAAATTACTGGAAAAGAATTATAGCAACCTCACAATAATGAAGAGAGACGCAACCGAGCTACGAAATACGACAATACGATATAATAAGAGATTTTGGTAAAATTTAGGTTAATTTAATTATGTTGGGCTTTGCTGGAAATTAAAATAGGAAAATTATATTTTGGGTTTTGGCTAAATTAATCAGTTAGCAAATTTATTTAGAAAAAAATAAAATAATTTGACTTAAGATAATAAGTTTAAAAAATTAAGGAAATTCAGTCTTTAGGTTCTGATCTAGAATTGAGAACTAAATCAAACTCGTCGGTTCTTGATTCAAATACTCATTTGATTATTTAATTTAAGAAGAACCGCTCGATTCGATTCGATTCAGTTCGATTCGAGTCTAATTCAGTCCTATTTAATTCGAGAGTTTTGTCCAACCCTATTGGTGAATTCCAAAATAATTTGCATTAAAACACTCCCATTGGATTACGTTTCTCGCTCATACCTAACAAGAAATGTGTTCATTTTTTACTTTTTGTTTTATGGAAAGTTTAAATCCTCGAAAATTTTCTATTTCTCAGTACAATTGCTATTATAATCTCTATTCCCTCTATCCATTCTTGGTATCCATTTAACACACTCCCACCAGATCACGTTTCTCGCTCTGTACAAAACAACAAATGTTCTCACTTTTCTTTTCTATTTTATGGAAAGTCTAAAGTCTCGAAACTTTTCTATTTCTGGGTAGAACAGCCATAATCTTCTGTATTCTCTTTATCAATTCTCTTTTCCTACTTAGGTATATGAATTTCTCAGTACAACAGCCATAATCTTCTGTATTCTCTTTATCAATTCTCTTTTCCTACTTAGGTATATGAATTTCTCAATCATTTGATTACATTATCTATTAATCAACGTAGAAGATTTTTCAGAGATTCTTCCAACTCATCACTCGAGAAAGGAAAAAAAAGAATAGCAGAACCGAAGAAATTTTTGTATTACATGCAAATAAAAAATATAAAGTTCAACGTAGCATTAACTACATTTCTCTTAATAATTGTCTCTTTTAACTCTTGAATTCTCAATTACTTGTCTTTTTATAATCACTTGCAATTGAGGCCAAAAAGAGGGGGGGGGGGGGGGGGGGGGGGGTACTTGAATCTATAAATGAATAATTGTGACAATCTATAAAGTGATTTTCACAGTAAATGCTAATTAGCGAGAGAAGAGATGACGAACATGCCTATACGAACAAAATTATAGAAGAGAGGTATTACATAAAAGACAAGATATTTTAGTTTCTTAATCAATCATATTCGCTCAATGGTTAACAATATTCATGAAGAAAAAAAATATTTGAAATCTTATTCATTGTTACTATTTAGTTCATTCAGTATTAGACATGCACGTTGTGCACTTAGTTAATTTCCTAATATTCTCATTCAATGTGAATTTCAACTTAAAATTATACACAAATCATGTAAATTCTAAGTTCGTTCAAAATGTTAAGCATTATACACGAACCGAATCACTATCCCAATTAAAATAACACAAGCAAATACAATAATGTCATTTAAAATCTCTATTGTGTGTATCGCAAATAAGTTTTACTGTCAATAAATAAATAATTAATATTTTTCCATCATCATCATCGACATATTAAAAGACTCAATACAAGTAGATATGCCACGTCTTATTGATTTAACATAAGTCTATCGTATGGATATGAACTTCTTCAAATTCAACCAAGACATCTCAACCGTTAATTATTATCCTCAATAAGTATCACTTCCACATTTGACAAATATTCTTATTTATTGCCATATCCCTTCGTTTCTAATATGTCCTCAAAATTCATTTTAATGTCTTTGTTTTTGCTCCTTAAGTTATGAATGATACAAAAAACGAATGTTGTGACTCGACGCATCGTTTTCGTCCAGAAAGTTGAGGTAATTTGATAAATTAATTCGAAACGAAATAAAGTGATTTTTTTAATTCCAAAAATACAATAATATGTAAAAAAGGGGGGGGGGGGGGGGGGGGGGATTGTTTCCTACCTACATCGATCACTTGATTTGAATCTTTGAACATATGGCAACTTTTTCAGATTTTCAACATAAAAATCTATTTTCTAGAGGCAGTGGATTAAAATAAAGCAATCCTCAGTACTATATATATGTCTAAATGGGAGCTCCCATTCAAAAATTCTATACGCCAACTATTTTGAGTACTAATAGTGTCTCTCTTAACACTAACCAAATTTGCCAGAGAAACTTCTCTGGTTCAACTGAGATTATACAGAGATGGAGATTTCCAGGTTCAGGCTTCTTCCCTTGGTGATACTTTTGTTTGTCTGTCATCCCTGTGTTGACGCTGACGAGACAAACCACCAGCAGAAGACGTACATCATTCACATGGACAAGTCCGATATGCCTGCAAGTTTTGACGATTATCAGCAGTGGTACGACTCATCTTTAAAGTTGGTGTCGGCCTCTGCCGATATGCTATACACCTACAATAATGTCATCCATGGCTACTCTGCACGACTGACATCTGAGGAAGCCAGGTTGCTTGAAGAGCAACCGGGTGTTCTATCAGTCCAAGAAGAAGTACAATATGAACTTCATACGACTAGATCACCTGAGTTCCTTGGACTTCTCAATTATGCAGGTCTACCTAAGTCTAACATAATGAGTGAAGTTATCATTGGTATGCTAGATACTGGTGTCTGGCCTGAATCAAGAAGTTTTGATGACAAGGAACTCGGGCCAGTCCCGAGTGGCTGGAAGGGCGAGTGTGAAGTAGGCAACACCTTTTACAAATCAAGCTGTAATCGCAAACTCATTGGAGCGAGGTATTTCTCAAAAGGATATGAAGCAGAAAGAGGACCAATTAACGAGACATATGAATCAAAATCACCAAGGGATTATGAGGGTCACGGAACACACACTGCATCCACAGCAGCTGGATCAACTGTTGTTGGAGCAAGCCTCTTTGGTTATGCTGCAGGTACAGCACAAGGAATGGCAAAACAAGCCCGATTAGCAGTATATAAAGTATGCTGGACCCGTGGATGTTTAAGCAGCGATATACTAGCAGGTATGGAGAAGGCAATAGAAGATGGTGTGGACATACTATCACTGTCCCTAGGTGGCTCAAGCAGTGATTACTTCAGAGACGTTATTGCAATTGCAGCGTTCACAGCAACATCTAGAGGAATCTTTGTTTCGTGTTCGGCTGGAAATGGTGGGCCCTCCCATGGAAGCTTGTCAAATGTTGCACCATGGATAACCACTGTAGGTGCCGGAACTATTGACCGTCAATTTCCAGCATATATTAGCCTTGGAAATGGGAAAAAGTTCACTGGATCATCACTCTACAATGGAAAACCGTTACCCAATTCCTTTATGCCACTGGTGTTTGCTGGTAATGTTAATAGCACACCCGATGGTAATCTGTGCTTACCTGGAAGTCTGATTCCAGAAAAAGTCAAGGGGAAAATTGTGATCTGTGATCGAGAAGGGTATCTAATGCCACCGAAGGGTTTGGTAGTAAAAGATGCCGGTGGCATTGGGATGATTCTAGCAAACACTGAATTTAATGGAAGAGAGCTGGTTGCTGAAGCACATTTCATACCCGCAGCAACTGTTACTTATACAACGGGTGACAACATAAAAAAGTACGTCTCAACTGAACGTAATCCGACAGCCACAATTGCAACTGGATACACCCAGGTCGGGGTCCAACCATCACCTGTCATAGCATTTTTCAGTTCCCGAGGACCAAACACAATCACGAAAGATATACTTAAGCCTGATCTGATAGCTCCAGGTGTTGAAATCCTAGCAGGATGGACGCGAAAAGTTGGACCGACAGGATCGCCGGAAGACACCCGACATGTGGATTTTAACATAATTTCTGGTACATCAATGTCATGCCCACATACAAGTGGATTAGCAGCATTAATCAAAGCTACCTATCCGGAATGGAGTCCTGCAGCAATTAGATCGGCACTGATGACCACAGCTTACAATACATATAAGAACGGAAAACGCATTCAAGATCTTGCAACCGGATTGCCAGCAACACCATTTGATTATGGTGCTGGACATGTGGACCTCGAATCAGCACTTGACCCGGGTCTTGTCTATGATACCAACATTGACGATTATATAGGCTTTCTTTGTGCCATAAACTACAGTTCAAGTATGATCAAAACCATCACAAAACAAGATCATTCCTGCAAGGATGGTAAGAAATACAGAGTGGGAGATCTTAACTACCCATCTTTTTCTGTTTCTTTCCGGACAGCCTCAGGCATGGGTGGTAAAAGCAGTGCACCGACAGTGGTCAAATGCACAAGGACCCTAACAAACGTGGGCAACCCAGCAACTTATAAAGTTTCACTCTCTAAGGAGACGAAGGCAGTGAAGATTATGGTTGAGCCAGAAGTGCTTGCTTTCAGCAAACCAAATGAGAAGAAAAGTTTCACAGTGACATTCACCGCAAGTTCCATGTCCTCGGGCACAACCAGCTTTGATTATTTGAAATGGATGGATGGAAAGCACATTGTTGGCAGCCCAATTGCATTTAGCTGGTCATGATTCATGCACTACAAACTCTCAAGTGAAAATATTTGACCATTCTACATATTTAAATAATAAATAACTTGGGCCATGGATTTTTCTATTGATGTCTCCAACTCTTTAAATTGAAGTTATACTGCTAATATAAAAGGGATGAGAAAATATTCAACTTAAGAGATTAAACAAGTCCCCCCACCCCACCCCACCCCACCCCAACCAAACCAAAAATTAAAAATTGAATAAAAAATGTATAAACGTAAGAAAAAGAAGAAGAAGACGGGGGGGGGGGGGGGAAAGCAATCTAGAGAAGGTTTGCGATGCACGGTAAGTTTGCTTCCTCCTACATTTCTTGATATATTAATTTTATCTATGAGTGTCAATCAAATATTGTTGGAATTTATGAATCAAAGAGTGGAACTCAACGGATTTAAAATAATCTAACCGGATTTAACACTCCTAATCGTTTAGTTCAACTCACCGTATATTCACTCAACTTATCGGATATCCACTTGGCTTACCGTATATGCAAAGCACTTACCGGATTTACCAAAGGAAATTCTGTTTTAGTGTAAAACAGAGTGCTTATCGGATTTACACTGAAGTTACCGTATTTGCACTCTTCTCACCGTATATGCTTAAATGCTCACCGGGATTGCTACTATCATGTTCTATTTTTCTGGCCAAGTAAAATACTCTGTTTTGTTGGGAGTTTAAGAAAGAAGATTGAAAGAATGAAGGATCCAGCTAGCCTATCTCCAGTCCATTGGAATAAAGTCGTTAGTCATTAGTCGTATTTTAGCATATTACGTTTTCTCCCTTTTCATTTTCTGTTAGTGCCGTTTCTCACTTTGGTGAGCTGTCAGCTTGCTATTGGACAATGGGCATTTTTCTATGTCTATATATACAGCAAGTGCTCTCATTTTGTAATTGATTTTGGATGATTAAATAAAATTGTTCCCACAAAATACTCTTCAGCTTAAATTTGTTCATGGTATCAGAGCCGGTAAGGAATTCAGAAATGATTATTTGGAAAAACTAATTGATCAGCTGAAGAAGGAATGGCACAAAATGGGTCGGATCGGACACTGAGAATGAAGCAGCAGAAAAGGAGTATTCAAATAGAGATCTATTAAATCCTCAAAATTCAGATCATCTTGGTATGATGTTAGTTACCTCGGTATTGACAGGAAAAAATTACCTTAGTTGGAGTAGATCTATCATCATAGCATTAGGAGCTAAGATGTAATTGGGCTTCATTGATGGCAAGTGTGATAAACCTACAGAGAATACATCCAAAATTGAACAGTGGATCCGGGTTGATTGTATGGTTAGGTCATGGTTGTTGAATTCCATCGCTAAAGATATTGTGGAAGCCATCATCTATACCAAATCAGCAAAGGATTTATGGTTAGAATTGAAAGAGAGATATGGTGAATGCAATGGCCTAATGCTATATCAGATACAAAGAGAAACTGTAGCATTTCACAAGGAGTTCTGATAGTTGAAAAATATTACACCAAACTAAAAAAACTTTGGGATGAGTTAACATGTCTCATGCCAAAACCTACCGTACCTGTTCAGCACTGCTTCTAATCATTTGATGCAGTTTCTATGGGATTAAATGATACATTTGATCACATTAAGAATCAAGTGTTGGTGATGGATCCACTTCCCTCTACCAATAAAGAGTATTCCATGGTGCTAAGAATTGAAAAACAGAGAGAGGTACATAGCATTTTCCCTGATCCCAATGATAATGCAGCTTTGTTAGTTAAATCTATGGATTATAGGAGAGAGAGTGGAGGTAGAGGTGGTTTTAACAGAAATGCTGTGAGGTATGGAACAAGTAGAGGAAATAATAGGAAATTTGGAAATGAGGAGTTATACCACTGTGATCACTGCAATATGAAAGGTCATACAAGAGATGGTTGCTTCAAGTTGATAGGATATCCAGATTGGTACAAAATGCCAAAGGAACATAGGCCTAAAAATTTTGGAGAGGGATGATTTATAGAAAATATGATTAACATACCTCTGGATCTTAAGGATGATCAAGACAATCAGAATAGGAAAATGGATATGACAGCATCCACTGACTTAGCCAATTTGGTTACATAGGAAGTGCTGAAGGCTTTGAGAGGCGAGAAGCTGTTGGAGGTTGAGAATAAGGTGAACTTTGCTCACATTAGAGAATATGTAGGTATGAGTTCAGATTATTCACTTTTAGCCGTATTCGATAATGTGAAACCAGGAACTTGGATCATTGATACAGGAGCCAGCAATTACATTTGCACAGACTTGAATTTAATGACTAAACTAACTCCTGTTACACAGCCTACTCTTATATGCCTACTTGATGGAACAAATAAATTAGTTAGACACACTGGAAATGTTGCATTGTACCTGAAATTGCATCTAACAGATACCTTATATGTTCCCAGTTTCAAATTTAACCTTCTGTCAGTACCAAAGATCACCCAAACATCAAGACTGAAATTAACTTTCTACCCTGATTTTTGTTTACTGCAGGACTTGCAGAATGAAAAGGTATTGGCAGTTGGCAAGCTTGTAGGGAAGTTATACTTGTTAGATGAGTCTAGTTTCATTTCCCATAGAGATAGAAATAGAGGTAAACTGATAGATCAATCCAAATTTCCTACATGTATTACTTCTTGTAATCAAATATTTGATATCAATAAAGTTTCTGATTCCTCATCCACTGATCAATTTCTTGAGTGGCATAATAGACTTGGGCATGTATCATATCATACAATGCAATACATATATTTCCTCAAGCACATCCCAGAGAAATATGATTTTCTTAAACATTGTGAGATATGTCATAAAGCCAAATAGAAAAGAAGTCCATTTCCTACCAGCACAATTCATACCAAAGCCATTTTTTATCTCATTCATGTTGACCTTTGGGGGCCCTATAGACAAATTTCACTCACTTCTACTCCTTATATGCTTACTATTGTTGTTGATTATAGTCTATCCACATGGACTTTCTTGCTTGTGCATAAGACACAAGTTGCAAAAACCTTAGACAATTTCTTTAGAATGGTAGAAACTCAGTTCAATAAAAGGGTTAAATGCATAAGAACTAACAATATGACTGAATTTCTTAGTCGCGAATGTCAGAATATTTTCCAAATCTTTGGTATCATTCATCAAAGAACCTGTGTCTACACACCTTAGCAAAATGGGGTGGTAAAACGAAAACACAAACATCTACTTCAAATTGCTAGATCTTTAATGTTCTAAGCTTGTTTGCCAAAAAAATTCTGGACATATTCCTTGTTGATGGCCACATTCATAATAAACAGACTTCCTACCCAAGTCCTAAAGTGGCAAATTCCTTTTAAAAAACTATTTGGACACAAACCAGATTATTCCTTATTTCAGACCTTTGGTTCTTTGTGCTACATCGCAAATACCAAGCCACATAAAACCAAGTTTGAATCAAGATCTTACAAGTGTACTTTCCTTGGATACAATCCTGGCCAAAAGGGGTTTAAGGTGTTTGACATTGACACTAAACAAATACAAACTTCTAGGGATATAAAATTTTTTAAGTCAATATTTCCCTTTAAGCTTGATCAAAATCAGACTCCCCGTCCTTCTTTACGTTTATTTCAAAGGTTTGATAATGATCAGGATGCGGCAAGCTTGCAAAATGATGTTGTAGCAAATCCACTTCCTATTTTACCTCCTACTGAAACACAACAAGACACCCCATTTGACCCTGATATCACCTCAGATTCCATTCCTCCCATTCAGGTTCCTTTCCCAGAATGTCAGTCCACATCTGAAATCTGTTCTGAGCCTTCTTCTCACCCTGAATTGCCTATTCCTATCATTAGACACAGTACTAGAACTAAAATGCAACCATCCTGGTTACAAGACTATGTCACCCATGTTACTACCACACAAGAATTGCCAACTGCTGATGCTGCCTCATGCTTCAAAAGGGTCCTTTCACCTCACACCAGGTATACCTACCTACCTTTCCCTATATTGTTTTTCCACAACTTAAACCATCATATTGTACATTTCTGCCAAGTGTATCAACTGGCCAGGAACCTGATTCATATAATCAAGCCAACAAAAGTGAAGAATGGACCAAAGCTATGCAACAAGAGCTTGATGCACTGGAAACTAACCAAACTTGGAAATTAGTCAATCTCCCGCCTAACAAGCAGTCTATTGGCTCAAGGTAGGTATGCAAAGTAAAGTTTTGTGCAGATGGTACAGTGGATCGATACAAAGTAAGGCTTGTTACAAAGGGGTACCATCAATTACTAGGGGTTGATTATTTTGACAGCTTTATAACTATAGCTAAACTTGTCACAGTTAGAATTTTTTTGGCAATTGTGGCTGGAAAGGGATGGCCTATTCATCAACTGGATATTAACAACGCTTTCCTTCATGGTTTCTTAGATGATGAGGTCTATATGAAGCCACCTGAGGGTCATAACAAGGCGTTACCAGGATAGGTTTGTAAGCTCAAGAGGAGTTTATATGGTTTAAAGCAAGCTTTACGGCAATGGAATATAGAATTATGTCTTAAGCTTCAGAGTTATGGCTTTCTTCAGTCAGCTCATGATCATTGTTTATTTACCAAACATTCCTCCCAGAAAGCTCTTTTTCTCTTAGTATATGTTGATGATGTACTCATCACAGGTTCGGATGAAGAGGATATTAGTGATACAAAGAACTTTTTACACCAAGAATTCACTATCAAAGACCTAGGCTGTGCAAAATACTTCTAGGGATTGGAAATTGCACGGAATACAGATGGCATGTATATCAATCAGAGAAAATACATCATTGATCTCATTCAAGATGCATGATTAATTGGAGCCAAATCAGCTCCTGTTCCTATACCAAAGGGCACCAAGTTAACGACATCACATGGTTCCTCATTATCTGATCCTGTAAAGTATAGGAGATTAATTGGCAGCCTTCTTTATTTGAACTGAACCAGGCTTGATATTACCTATGGAGTTCAACAATTGAGCCAGTTTGTTCATGCTCCATGTCAAATCTATTGGGAGACTGCTCCACATCTCCTCCGATATCTCAAGGATGTCCTTCCAAAGGGCTTTTTTCCTTGCTCAGAATTCCTTCCATTTAAAGGCTTACTCTGATGCAGATTGGGGGTCCTGTCTTGATACAAGAAAGTCGCTCATAGGTTATTGTATCTTTATGGGTTCAGCGTTGATATCTTGGAAAACAAAAAACAAACTACTGTTTCCCATTCTTCAGCTGAGGCAGAGTATATGAGTATGGGAAGCACCGTTTGTGAATTGCAATAGATCTCATACATTTTAAATGATCTTCACATCCCCTTGCTAACACTTATTCCATTATGGTACGATAACAGGGTTGCATTACACATCACGGCTAATCCAGTTTTTCATGAACGTACCAAACATCTGGACATTGATTGTCATGTCGTAAGGAATCAGTTCAAATCTGGTTTTATATCACCACGGTTTGTTCCTTCCAGCCTACAGTTTGCAGACCTATTTATCAAGGCTCTTGCTTGTCCTCAGTTTCGCGTCTCCTTTCCAAGTTGGGATTGGGCGATTTTCACCAATTCCACCTTGAGGGGGGATGAAAGAATGAAGGATCCAGCTAGCCTATCTCCAGCCCGTTGGAATAAAGCCGTTAGTCATTAGTCGTATTTAGCATATTACGTTTTCTCCCTGTTCATTTTCTGTTAGTGCCATTTCTCACTTTGGTGAGCTATTAGCTTGCTATTGGACAATGTGCTTTCTTCTATGTCTATATATACATCAAGTGCTCTCATTTTTTAATTGATTTTGGATGATTAAATAAAATTGTTCCCACAAAATACTCTTCAACTTAAATTTGTTCAACGATTGAAGCTTATATTTTCATACAATACTTTAGGTGTTTATAGGATTACATAAACTCATTTTCCAACTCCTTAAACTCACAAACCGCCAATGAAAAATATCTAAGTATGATATCTTTTACAAAGATGAAGATATCAATTTGAACACTTAAACTTAAGACTTAAGATATAAAATATCTAGTCTAATAAAATAAGTAAATTTTGAAAGTAAGAATGTCAATCCATATTCAACATTCCTCGACATTTTTAATTGCAACACCAAGTTTGTATCTTAATGTTTCAAACTTAGTCTTGCCCAAAGACTGTGTCAAAATGTCAGCTAACTGTTCATCAGTTTTGCAATGCACCAACTTTATCTCCTTTTGTTCTTGAACTTCTTTGATGGAATGATATTTGATTTTGATATGTTTGGTTCTACCATGGAAGACTAGATTCTTCACCATTGTGACTATAGATTGAGAATAACAATAGATAACTGTGGCCTCTTTTTTTTGAACTTCAGATCTTCTAAAATCTTTCTCAACCATATTGCTTGATTTTTAGCTTCTGAAGCAGCTATATATTCAGTTTCAGCTGTTGATTGTGCCACGATTTTCTGCTTCATTGAATTTCAGCATACGATACTTGAACAAATATAAAATATGTAGCCTAAAGTACTCTTCATGTCTTCAAAACTTCCTGCCCAATCACTATCAGTGTAGCCAGTTAGTTTGCACAATTCTGACTTCTTGAACCAAATTCCCATTTCATCAGTTCCTTTGACATATCTCAAGACTCTTTTTGCAGCCTGAAAATGCAATTCACTAGGTTCTCGTCTGAACCTTGATAGTAGATTTACAGCATAAGTGATATAAGGTCTGGTGGCTGTTAAATACAATAAACAACCAGTCAAACTTCTGTAAATCTTTACATCAACCTACTTTGCACCATCTTCTTTTAACTACTTTTCATTTTGAACTAATGGAGTGCTAACAAGTTTGCAATTTTCCATGTTGAATTGCCTTAGTACATCATTTGCAACCTTCTTTTGACTGATAAAAATCTCCTGCTGATCTTGACTAATCTTCATTCCAAAAAAGTAATGCATCTCTCCTAGATCTGTCATTTCAAAAACTTTCTTCAATTTATCAATCACTTCTCTAATTGATCTTTTGTTGCTGAGATCATCAACATAAAGTGATATGATAACCATTTCTATTTTCACTTATTTTACATATAGAATTTGTTCATTTAAACTCTTTGTAAAACCAAGATAAGTAAGGTGATCATCTATTCGACTATACCATGCTCTTGGAGCCTTCTTCAATCCATACAAAGCTTTCTTCAAAAGATAGACTTTATCCTCACTATCTTCCAATTGAAAACCTTCAGGTTGCCCTGTGAAAATCTCCTCATTTAGATAGCCATTTAGGAAAGCTGATTTTACATCTAACTGATAGATTTTCCAGCCATTTTGAACTGTAATTGCCATAAGCAATCTGATTGTTTCATACCTTGCAACTGGAGCAAAGATATCTTTGTAATCTACTTCAAATTGTTGAGCAAATCCTTTGACAACTAGCCTTGCTTTCAGTTTGTTAACTGAACCATCTGGATTTAATTTAGTTATATACACCCATTTTATTCCAATGACTTTCTTGTCCAATGGTCTTTCAACTAGCTCCCAAGTTTCATTTTTTACAATCATATTGATCTCTTTCTCCATTGCTTTCATCCAGACAGATGATTTTGAAGCTTCATCAAAGCTTACAGGTTCAACTATAACAGCATTACACCTTGCATAAATGTTAGCTAGAGGTCTTATTCTTACCCTATCTTCTTCTGTTTCTGAATCAATATTATTGATATCAGGTTCCAATTCTTCCTCATCACTCTCTTTGTCTCTGATTTGAGGAATTATATCATTGGCTTTTTCTTTAACTACTAAACTTGCATCCCAATTCCAAGTAGCATCTTTATCAACTTTGATGTCTCTTCTGGAGGTTACTTTTTTGGTTTGAGGATTGAACACTCTATATCCTTTAGCATTGTTGCAATAGCCAAACAATATTCCAAATTCAGCTTTTTCACTGAGTTTATTCCTTTTTGCATCAGGATTATGAGTAACAAACATTCCCAAACACTTTCAAGAATGAGATATCTGGGTTGACATCATACCAAGCTTCATATGAGGTTTTCTTCTCTAAAGCTCTTGATGACAAATGGTTGAGAAGGTAAACAGCAGTGTTAACTGCCTCAGCCCAAAATTCTTTTGGTATTTTTTTCTCAATCAACAAGCACCTAGCCATTTTCATAACAGTCCTATTTTTCCTCTCACTGACTCCATTGAAGAGAATAGGGAATAGTTAACTGATGCTTGACACCTTCAGTTCTACAAAAATCATCAAACTGCTTGAAGTTGTACTCAGTGCCATTGTCAGTTCCGATGGTCTTCATCTTGCAGTCACTTTCATTCTCCACCATTTTCTTGAATGTTTGAAACAGATATGCAACTTCAGATTTTACTTTCAAGAAGTAGACCCAACACATTCTTGTTAAGTCATCAATGAAGAGAATGAAATATCTGCTGCCATTCAATGTAGTCACTTTCATTGGACCACACACATCTGAGTGTACTAACTTAAGTTTGTCAACAACCCTTCTTGACTGATTCTTTGGAAAGGGCAATCTCGTTTTTTTTCTAAGTTGACAGACATCACATACACGGCCTTCATCAATGATTTTAGGTATACTTTCAACAAGATTAAAATCATACATTTGCTTTAATGAAGTATGGCTAGCATGACCAAATCGTCTATGCCACAAAGTAGTTTCACTTTCTTCAGCTAAACATGCTTGTATAGTAACATTTTTCTAATTTATAGGAAAGCTTCTATCTCTCATTTGAACTGTTATCAACTCCTTTCTATTTTCATCTAATATAGCGTAGGCCTTTTCTTTGAAAATTAAAGAATGATTTTTCTCTAACAATTGCCCTATACTTATTAGATTTTGATCTATCTCAGGCACATATAAAACATCAGGAATGTGTTTAATACCTATTGAAGTCGGACAACAATCACTCCACTGCCTTTTACTTCTACAAAGTCACCATTTCCCACTTTAACTCTGGATTTATAAGCTTTGTTCATTTCCACAAAGATGCTAGAGTCTGTAGTCATGTGATGAGTACAACCACTATCCAATAACCAAGTTTCAACCTTGCTATAAGCCCTAATAGCACAGAACAGATGCTCTTCTAGCCTTTCTTCATTTTTTTTTTGCCATTTTTGCTTGCTTATGTGGTTGATTCCTTCTTTTGTTTTTGTACACAGTCTCAACATGACCAAATTGTTTGCAGCCTCTACATTGAACTCCAGGCCTATACCAACAAAATTTTGGAGAATGGCCCTTTATTTTACAATGAGGACAAGGTGCAAATTTATCCTCTTTGTTTTCATTCCTATTGCCTTCGGGTTCTCTTCTCTAAACCTAAGGTTTTTTCGCACCAAAGCTCTTTTGTGCTTTGTATTTTTCCTTGGCAAACAAAGCACATTCTAATTGTTCCTCCTGCCTCATTAGCCTTCTTTGTTCAATTGCCTGCAAAGCATTCACCAATTCAGCTAAAGTCATAGTTGACAGGTCTCTAGAATCCTCTAATGAAGATATCTTGGATTCAAACTTTTCATGTAGGATAATCAAAACCTTTTCCACCACTGTTTTATTTGGTAAATCATCTCCCAGAAGCCTGATTTGATTTACAATCTTCATCATTCTATCTGAAAAATCTTTGACAACTTCAGTCCCCTTCATCTTCAAAGTTTCAAACTCTCTTCTTAGATTGAAAACTTGCATTTGTCTCATTCTTTCATTACCTTGATATTCTTCTTTCAGAACATCCCAGGCTCCTTTTACAATCTCACAAGTCATGATTTTTGTGAAGATAGCATCTGAAACGGCTGACTGAATGCAAGAGAGAGCTTTGAACTTCTTTGCTACATCTTCACTATGATGCTTTATTTGAGCCACTGTTGGATTAGCCCTCAAAGGTTCTGGTTCAACTCCAGTATCAGTTGTCTTCCATAGGTCATAAGCTTTGAGATAAGCTTTCATTTTAGCAGCCCAGAAGTTGTAGTTTTCTCCATTGAAGGTAGATGGTAGTGGTGCTGAAAAACCAGTTGAAGCCATTTTCCTTCCTATCGATATTTGCTGATTGTTTCTTTGTGAGCTTCTTCTTCTTTCCTTCTTTTTAGAGTCCCTTTTCTAAGATAAATTCAGCTATGATACCATGTTGAAATTTATGAATCAAAGAGTGGAACTCACCGATTTAAAATAATCTAACCGGATTTAACACTCCTAACCGTTTAGTTCAACTCACGATATATTCACTCAACTTACTGGATATACACTTGGCTTACCGTATATGCAAAGCACTTACCGGATTTACCAAAGGAAATTCTGTTTTAGTTTAAAACAGAGTGCTTACCGAATTTACATTGAAGTTACCGTATTTGAACTCTTCTCACCATATATGCTTAATGCTCACCGAGATTGCTACTATCATGTTTTTTTTTTTGGCCAAATAAAATACTCTGTTTTGCTGGGAGTTTAAGAAGAAGATTGAAGCTTATATTTTCATACAATACTTGAGGTATTTATAGGATTACATAAACTCATTTTCCACCTCCTTAAACTAACAAACCATCAATGAAAAATATCTAACTATGATATCTTTTACAAAGAAGAAGGTATCAATTTGAACACTTAAACTTAAGACTTAAGTTATAAAATATCTAGTCTAATAAAACAAGTAAATTTTGAAAGTAAGAATGTCAATCTATATTCAACGAATATTCTAGAAATTGAGACAAATAAAAATGTTTTAACTTAATACAGACCAATATTCTCATAGGACAGACATCATTCACTTGCTACAGACCAAGGGATCCCCAACCCACCCAGCCAATCCCACCCTACACCCGCTCTTTCCACACTGCATCATTTATCTTACCTTTCTTCAATTCTACCCCATGGGATCTCATTTAATTTGGTGCATGCTTTTAGACATAGAACAAAACTACCAAGTTGCATGAGGCTTCAACAAGCAAACCTGAAAGGCAATTAAACTGTCTGCCCATCCTAAAATTTGATAGTCCTCATTTTATGTCGCAGCAAACTGATAATCAGCTTTACTAATTTCTCAAGATTTTAACTACAATTATTTATAGGAAACAAGCGGAAAGTATTATATTATCAACCATTATTTGCCATGGGCCATGCACCCAAAAAGTGAGTGAAAACTCATACTATCTAAATCAAAAATAAAATTCACAATAACTCTTCTGATGCTACAAGTTTCTGCATTCAAATTCTAGCCATGCACCCAAAAAGTGAGTGAAAAATCATAATATCTAAATCAAAATATTAAGAGTTCATTTCAAAAATAAAATTCACAATAACTCTTCTGAAGCTACAAGTTTCTGCATTCAAATTCCAGTAACGTAAAAGTTAATTCAATAACAATAAACGACGTGAAAGTAGGGGTTACCAACTCAAAGGTCATTGAAGAATTAATATATTTCTCCAGGCTTCAATAATAGAGGAAGATGTTGGTGTAACTCTCTCATATCTTCATAATATACCAGAACAAATACATGTGAAATTTTTTTATTTTTCTGCACTACACATGTCTCTCTAGAAAGTTAAAACACCAATGAAAAAAAAAATGAAAATGAAGCAAGTCTAGAAAACAAAAACTACATGCAATGCTAGTACAAGCTCGTTGACATGATGATCTTGATATCAAAAGGAGTGTTGTATTTGATTTGTTGGAAACTATGTATCAACTTTGTATGAATGTTAGCTTAGCATTTTATTCAAAGCCCCAATCTAATTTCCTTGCAATTTAGATGCATTCCTTGTTTTATTTCATATCTATGTATTGCATCCCATTGCATCAAACAACAAAAACAAACTAACCATTGCAGCCAATTTCTTCGGGCTCTACTTCTCCTTTCATTGGCCAATGTAACTAGATCCTATGTGATGAATTAAGTGTGACACTTTTTTGATGTTAAGTCACATTCTATCTTCTATATGGTCACACGTTTTTTTTTGTTAATGGTCTAGCACTTCTTGTTGTAATTTGTTAAACTAGTTTGGTCCTACTACAAGTTGATGTAATTGACAAGTATGGTGTAGTTGCAATAGGTAGAATAGTGAATAGAATATCATTTTATTTTACATCATGTATGGCTATATGAAAGAAAGCCGTGTACTGCCAGTTCTGTTAAATCAATCGAAGAAGTTTCCTTCCTTTTTGTCTTCCATACTCAAACAGTGGTATCAAAGCTTCTAGGATCTTTGAAGGATAAAAAAAGTGTTGAAAAAACTGAAGGAGAAGGGTAAGGTGAAAAAACTGTCCAAACCGGTAAGAACATTGCAAATACGTAAGCTCAGTGTAAATTCGGTAAGTTCTGTCAAATCCAGCAAGCTGTGTAAAAATTGGTAAGCTGTGCACAAATCCAGTACCTTCAAAAATTAGCAAACACATAGAGAAAATCGGTAAGAAACCTTCATATAAAGCTGAGAAAGTGATATGGCTTCGAGTGGATTTTCAGAACCTTTACCTTCAGCATTCATAGGAGAGAACTATGACTTCTGGTCTGCAAAAATGAAGGCATACTTGAAGGACTATGACTTGTGGAAAACCACTGAGACTGGAGTTGAACCACATCTAAGAGCCAATCCTACCATAGCCCAGTTGAAGCAACATAGTGAGGAAATAGCCAAGAAGTTTAAGGCTCTTTCTTGCATTCAGTCAGTAGTCTCAGATGTCATATTCAGAAAGGTAATCACTTGTGAAACTGCAAAGGAGGAATGGGACAAGTTGAAGGAGGAATTCAGGGGCAATGAGAGGACAAGGCGATGCAGGTTCTGAACTTTAGGAGAGAGTTTGAGACTCTAAAAATGAAGGATTTTGAAACGGTGAAGGAATTTGCTGATAGGTTGATGAAGGTGGTTAACCAAATCAGATTACTTGGAGATGATCTTCCAGACATAAGGGTAGTGGAGAAGGTATTGATTAGCCTACCAGAAAAAGTTCGAATCTAAGATATCTTCACTTGAAGATTCAAGAGATTTGTCCACCATTTCCTTGTCTGAATTGGTAAATGCTCTCCAAGCTACTGAACAGAGGAGATTGTTCAGGTAAGAAGAGTAAGTTGAGGGTGCTTTGTTTGCAAAAGGGAAGTACAGGACTCAAACAAATTTTGGTAGAAAGAAGCCACAAAATGAAAAGAAGGAAATGGAAGTAAAAGGCTCACAAAAGAATACTAAGTGCCCTCTTTGTCCACATTACAAGATAAAAGTTCATTCTCCTAAGTATTACTGGTGGCCTGGCGATCAATACAGGTCATGTAAGCAATTTGGGCATATTGAAAGGGTCTACAAAAATCGAAAGGAGAAGAAGGAAACTCAGCAAGCAAAGGTTGCTAAAGATCAAGATGAAGAACATCTTTTCTCATCCTTGAATCAAATGGTCAGCAGTAAGGAATAGATATGGTTACTTGACACTGGCTGTACTCATCACATGTCATCAAATACGGATATTTTTATTGAGATGAATGATACTACAGATCAAGGGTAAAGGTTGGAAATGGGGAGTATGTGGCAGTTAAAGGTATTGACAAAGTCTCAGTTCAGACTCTATCAGGTAAGAAATTCATTTATGATGTCTTGTATATTCCAAATATTGATCAGAATTTGATAATTGTTGGCCAACTAATTGAGAAGAAGTATTTAAGGATAATAGTTGCACAATTCTAGACCAAAAAATGTGGAACTAATGACAGTTGATATGAAAAATAGAAGTTTTCCTTTGGAATAGAAAAGCATGAATTTACAAGCTTATACCAGCATAGTGGTTGAGTCTGAATTGTGGCATAAACGATTTGGACATGTTAACTATACTTTACTTAAGCTTCTGAGTGAACAAGAGTTAGTGGAAAATTTGCCAAAGATGGGAGATGCCATATGTGTTTGTGAAATCTGCCAAAAAATGAAAACAAGCCAAACTTCCTTTTTCGAGAAATCAAGCTAAAAGTGCCCAAACTAAACTTAAACTTATACATTCTGATGTCTGTGGTCCTATAAAAATCTCAACCTGAATGGTAGTAGGTTTCATTTTATTCATTGATGATATCACTAGAATGTGTTGGGTTTATTTTCTCAAAGCAAAATCATAAGTGCTTGCAGTCTTCCAGAAATCTAAGAGCTATGTAGAGAATGAAAGTTGTTGTAAAATTAGAGCCACTAAGACTGATAATGACATAGAATATACCAGCAATCAGTCCAACAATTTTTGTGAGGAGGTGGGAATTAAACATCAGTTGACAATTCCCTACTCCCCTACCAAAATGGAGTCTGTGAAAGGAGAAACAGGACAGTAATGGAAATGGCTAGATGTTTATTGTTGGAGAAAAATATACCTAAAGACTTCTGGGCTGAGGTTGTAAACACCTCAATCTATTTTCTAAACAGACTACCTACTAAAGCCTTGGAGAAATTAACTCCCTATGAAGCCTGGTATGGAGTTAAACCTAACATATCTCATTTGAGGGTGTTTGGAAGTGTGTGCTGTAAATGTTATGCCCTAGGCCCAATCAACTTTGGACATAAACACTTTGAATATATATATAATCAATGCATATGTATGGCAATATCTATTATTTAATTGAATTAATATTCTAATAAATTAAATAATAGAATCTGTAGATTCAAGTCTTGGTGATTTGTTAATCACAAGGAGTTGTGATTGTGAGATACAAATTACATATGACTGAATCTTAAATCGTCCATGGTCGAAGTAATAATGAGGTACAGATATCGTTATTACGGATAGACTATCGCGTGTGGCATTCTTACTTGTGAAGTAAGTAGCTGATCTCACAAGTTAAAGTGTGGTGACACTTGAATGAACACGTGGATGTTTTGTTATAGAACAAAGTATTGGAGACCCCCTGAGAGATTCCACATGGATAACTATTTTAGTGTTAGTGGTTAATCTCTAACGTTCGGTAGTGGAATTGGTCCTTTGACTTAAGGTCATCATGGTACCTTATATAAGGATAGCCATACTTTGGTGGTGTTGGATGTTGCTCTGCCAAAGGTCTCTAATACAACATCGTTCGGGTATGTGAAGAATCACATGAAGGTTGTGAATGACCAATAGAGGATTCGTCACTCTTAGATAGTAAGAGATTATGATCTACATTTTATCCAGTTAAGTTGATAATGAAATCATTTGCCAAGGTGAACTCATAAGTTGGAAAAGAGTTTTCGACGTACATTGACTTAACAGTAGGATAAAAGATATTATCGATAATTGAGATTGACACATATCCATATCTCATAATTAATCGGATCATATTGATGAAAGGATTATAGTTTTACGGTAAACGAACAAGTTTGGTTTTGTCATACTACGTGATATTTCCCGTCACACGTATTGTCCGACACATTGCTAGATGTCAATCTGGGACAATGAAAGTGAATTAGTGATAAATTAAAAGGGGCGTTTTAGTTTATCGATTTTGATTAGATCAAAATAATAATTCACGTCGTTAGACATCGTGATCGGGAAACTAATGGGTCACACACAAAAGAGAATCAGAAGAATGAGATTTACCAATTAATTAATTGACAAGTGTTGGATAATTAATTAATTGGGTTGTTTATTAATAGGCCCAAATTAATTAATTGGATTAATTAATTCATGGACCAGATTTAATTAATTTGATTAATTAAATATTGGACCGGGTTAAGTTTAAAAGATGAGCTGAGTCCATTTGGACTTATATTAATAGGCTACTAGGGTTTGAAAATAGTATGAAATTTTTCATTATTCTTGCTAGCACAAGAAAAGAAAACCCTAGCCGTCATTCTTATTCTCTGTGTGGATCACCATTGGAGGGTGGACAATTGGACAGCTTGGATTGTAGATCGTGATCATTGGAGTTCAAGAAAAAGCAAAAGGGTTTGTGGAATTCATCAAAGTATCATTCTCATCACAGTTTCTATCTAAACACATTGCAGATCCTCGTTTGGGAATTGAAAATTGTTTTATTTCCTCTGTACATGTTAAGTAAATTTCCAACAGTGGTATCAGAGCCTACTTTATATTTGTTAGAAATTGTTACGAATTACAGAACAATCAAAAAGTTGATTGTTGATTTTTTTCATGTTTCTAGCGATTAAGAAAATTTAATTTTCTTATTGTAAAATCTATTTTGGAAAATAAAATAATTTTTTTGGGATCTGAAATTCATGGCCGGCGGCGATCTGAAATTCATGAACCGCGGTGCTGAGGTCACCGGCCATGGCGGCGACGGCACAAGGCCATGGCGGCAGGAACCGGCTGCCCTCGAGGGAGCGCCACCAAGACCCGGAAGCAGCAGCGACGTCACTGTTTGTGGTGCAGCAGCGACAGTTGCTGCTACTACAGCAGCGCTCACCGTCGCTGCGAGTTGCAGCGGCGAGCGTCGCTGTTGGAAGTTGTGTGCTGCTGCTGGTTATTGCAACAGCGCCGTGCGATGCTGCAATACCTAGTGGTGTGCAGTTGTCGCACCACCTTTTTTTCCAGACGTCGGCGCGCAAATAAGGGAGGGGAAATTTTAGGGTCTTCTGCAATCGGGTGAAGAAGAGGTGGAGGCGGGGGCCTTTGATGCAATTTTCGAAATTGCAGGCCCTCGCTTGCAATTATGAGAAAAGGGTCTATTTGCAAATTTTAAAATGAAGGACCTGTCATGCAATTAAATTAATTGAAGGGCTTTCTTTTAATTTTAAATCTGGGTAAAGTTGCAATTTTCAAAAAGAAATTTTTGAATATTAAAATGGTTTTAGATTTGATTTTCAAATAATTTGACCTTAAAATTCAATTTTGACCCGTTTAAAATTTTATTTAAAATTGAAGACTTTTTTACATTTTCGTTAAAATTTGATTTTAACTTAAATATTAAACTTTGACCCTAAATTGAATTTTATTTTATTTAGGAGTTTTATCCTAAAATCAAATTTTAATTCAATTAAATTAGAGTTGGACTCTAATATAATATTTAATTAAAATTTGATTTTAATTAAATTATCCATCCTAATGTATTCTTGAAATTAGAGTTGGACTCTAATTTGATATTTAATTGAAATTTGAATTTAATTTAATTGTTTTGCCCTAAATTTTTCTTGAAATTAGAGTTGAACTCTAATTTGGTATTTAATTAAAATTTGATTTTAATTAAATTCAACCGTATTAATATGATTATAATTAGAGTTGGATTTTAATTTGACATTTAATTAAAAAAAATTTAATTAAATTGCCTCGCTCGAAGATTTTATTGGAATTATAGTTTGACTCTAATTTGGTATTTAATTAAAATTTGATTTTAATTAAATAGTCCCGCTCTATCATTATAGAATTAGAGTTGGACTCTAATTTGATATTTAATTGAAATTTGATTTTAATTAAATAAGCCCGCTAATTAAATTAATTAATTAATTTGATTAATTAATTATTTAATTGTTCCGATCCATTTGTCTAAATTCGTTTAGACGACTTTAATTGCTAGAAACTTGAAACATGTTTGCATATAATATTAGATATTATATAGGAATGCATTTATTTAATGAATGTTTTATTAGTGGATGATTATGAACTCGACCTTGTGGATGTGTTAAATGGTTAGTTTTATTCTTATTGTTTTATGGGGCCTGGGAGCTCTAATTTATTTTGGATATGCGACTCCGTTACTATTATTATTATTATGGGCCTACGCATCCAATATTATTTAGGCCAGCGTGCCAACTAGTATAGGATACAAGTTGCAACTGGACTAATTGAAGAAACAAGAAGATGAGGAGACTATAGAGATGGAGTATTGTATGAATTAATGCTATACCTCCTATGAACTAACCGACTAGTCTTCCTTATGGTTCGGGAAGACTAGATAGTATAAGTCCATAATAGTCCACACTATTATATGTATGTTTATTTGCATGTTAGATGTATAATAAAAGATATATAATTATTATGATGAGATCTTTTGCATGGAAAACCCCTCGTTAAAAATATTAAGTCAATTTGTTATTTGCCTTCCATCATTATAGTAAAAAACGAGAGTCCTAAATCGATCTTAGATTGTTGAGTACACTCAAGGCTGGTCTATTAGGGATATGTTTGACACTATGAAATATTAGATATTTTTGAATGATAGGTTTGACTTAAATAAAATTTATCTTTTGTTGAGCATACTTAAGAAGATAAATTGTAGAGGCATGTTAAAATATTAAGTCATATTTATATTCACCTTCCACCATTATATTGAAAAACGAGAGTCCTAAATCGATCTTAACTTGTTGAGTACACTCAAGGCTGGTCTATTAGGGATATGTTTGACACTATGAAATATTAGATATTTTTGAATGATGGGTTTGACTTAACTAATATTTATCTCTTGTTGAGTACACTCAAGGAGATAAATCTTAGAGGCATGTTAAACTAACACATAAGAAGTGTGAAGATAAAGAGTTGTCAAGTTTAATGATCTGGGAGTTGTATAGAGATACAATTGATAATAGTATCTACCCAAATGTTTTATTAGGGCTTGTTGAGTGCACTCAATGTTTTAATATAACAAATGGGATCCCAGCATACTAGGAATCAAGTACGGATTCCATAAATTTATGTGAGAGGGTCATAAATTTAAGTTAAACAGTGGGAGCGAAATTAATTTAATAAAAGGCCATGTTAAATTAATTGATGCTTTATATATATATATTATTTCTTTTATTTTTCGTCGTTTACATTTATTGAATCATGAGTAACCACATATATTTGAGAGGCATATTGTATGCCAACAACTAAACGAAATTTTCTTAATTGACACCGCAATAAGAGAATTGTTCTTAGGCATGAAAAATTGGTTGTGTCCTTGAGTAGCCCTTTCCAGAGACAATTGCTGATGACTCGACAAAGGAAGAGGTGGCTATTATAATAAACACAGTGATGATGACAGTACTACAATATATGTGATGTTTGTGACTATGTCACTTGAGTTACAAAGCAACATAAAAGTATAGATGCTAACACATGATTTTTCATCTCAATGTGTTGAATGATGAACAATCATATGAGGAAATATATGATATTTCCTAACAACTATACTGGTGCATAATGAGTGGTTACACATTTGGCCATGAGTTGCCTCCATTGAAATTTCAAGCTAGTCTTTTAGGACCCCGCAACACCATTTCCTTAAGTGCAGGCAACGATGAGGAGGACTGTGATGATTACAACAATATTGGGAGTGAGAGCGTAGTATCCAGCCCGGATGAAATTTATGGAAATCATTCTGATGAAGAGATGGTTAAGAGGTCAGTGATTAAAGGTTTTGATGAAGAGATATTCAATTTAAATTCGACCCCTCTATGTTTCTACTGGATCTGGTGTTCTAGAAAATGCTATTCTTGATATCGGTGGTGGTAAGGATTACATCAAAAACAACAAACTGAATGCAAGAAAGGGCTTTGAACTTCTTTGTAACTTCCTCACTATGTTGTTTCAGTTGAACAATTGTAGGATTTGCTCTGAGAGGTGGAGGTTTTGTTCCTGTTTCATTGATTTCCCATAGATCATAAGCCTTTAAATAAGCCTTCATCTTTGCAGTCCAAAAATCATAATTTTCTCTTGTGAACACAGAAGGTAATGGTGCTGAAAAACCATTTGAAGCCATCACACACACTCACAAATCACTCAGTTGTTTTGGTGAAAGGTTACTTATTGGTATTCTCTCAAAAAAATGTCTCACATCTCTTGCAGCTACTTCTAAGATCAGAGGGCTCTGATACTACTAATAGAATATGAAAACAAAGAGGAAGAAAGCTTCACATTTTATATCTTACACGGCTAGGAATATATAGCAACATTCATGTATTACAAAAACTTCTAGCCAACAACTCTTTACCTACTACCACTTAACTTGTTGACATCATTTCTAATCATTATGCAAGACCGTGCTATACTAGACTTCAATCACATTGAGACCTTAACTTTAGCTAGATAAAGGTACTACAAAAATATTAAACTTTTAACAACAAAAGTGTTAATCTAATGTTAATATAAACAAATGGAGCTTCTCATACAATATGGAAGTTCTGTAACCAATACACATTATTTACAAATATTAATCACCGAGTAACTAGTAAAGTGATCTTTGTGCAACATCAATAAGTACAGAAATCGAACAAAAAAAGCACAAAATAATAGCCATTAGCAGGTTATGTTGAGATTGTATGAGAACACATTTTGTTGTTTGACCACTCAGAACGGGAATCTTGATCTTATAATTGGAAAAATCAACACGATGTAGCTAAGTCTACTTAAAAGCTTCAAACAGTGGACGATGCACAAAGAATTGTTATATGCTTTAATTTTTACCTTTTACGTGAATAATCAGATCTCAAAGAAGACAAAATCATTAAAAAAACGGAAATTGCTCTTATATTGATATTTGAGTTACACTCATATGATTCAAGTTGAGAAAGAACATTCTGCGAGAAACAAAATATTATCTTCGCATTTTCCTTTTCACCTCACCCAAAGTGAAGCATATGATCTTAGATCTCCGTGTGAGCTTCAACAATAGTGTGTGATATTGGTGCATATTGCTGTATAGCAATATCTATATTATACAAAACTGATCAAGATCCAAACAAGTAAAAGAATATTATAATATACAAACTCAAACCTAACCTACTTGACACCAAAGTTTCTATCAACCATAGGCCCAGATTATTGTATCCGTTTGTATCAACATAGAGACCTTAGATACACCACAGATTCCTCACAAAGACCTTTACAGTCGCTTCTATGAACTAGAATAACTCAACCTTGCCAAAACATATTCACTCTCCCATAGAAAAAACACTCAAACTCTCGATTTCACTAAGAAAACATGAAGCAAGACAAACAGAGAATGCACAAAGAACTTTCTCGAAGACGGACTCTCATAAGGATGGGAAAGAAGACATAATTTTTTAGGGTTTGAACCATTAACACCGTATATATATTATCAAAACCCACCATAGATTATAGGAGAGATCAACAACTAAGAGTAATTTGCAACTCATCTCACATTAGGGTAACTAAAGTTGCACAACTGAAATGCGAGATGGACCTAGACTTTGCTATTGGGTTGGGTTTCACTGACCCTCTTCATGTGATGTTGTTGAGCAATAGATTTCTATTTTTGGGCCAAGTTCATTTCATCATTGCCTTGAAAGTTGGACTGGATGTGACATCATAGCCCAACAATTCTGCACCTTGATACAGTAATTATACAAGTAGCTTAATACTCAATCCAGTTAACTAACTAGACAACAACAACTTCAATGTATCTCTAAAACTTCACCAAGAATAATACATGCACTAGTTTAAACAAACCAATATTAATGTTTAGCATTTGCAAGCAAGATTTAAATTTGTTTAGAAGTAGTAACTTTGTACCCATATCAGATGGGTTATATTGTGTAGAAATTTTCTCAAAAAGTAAAGCTTCTTTAGAAATATTATATCTTATAAAATGCAATTTAACATTAATATGTTTGGTTATTTCATGAAAAAATGGATTTTTACACAAATGTATAGCATCTGACTCTCCGAATATATGACAATAGGATTGACGAGTTAATTTATTTCAAACAATAACTCTTTTAACTTTAAAACCTCTTTTATAGCTTTTGTAGCAGCAATATATTCAGCCTTAGTGGTTGATAAAGCAACAATCAGTTGAAGTTGGAATTTCCAACTCACACATGTTCCACACAAAGTAAACATATAAGTAGTAGTAGATTTTCTATTGTCCATGTCACCAGCAAAACTAGAATCTACAAATCCTTTTAGTACTGTACCTTAGTTGCAGACACTAAATCATAATCTTAAATGTGAAGACCCCTTCAAATATCTCAAGAGCCATTTTAAAGCAATTCAATATTCAGGCCCTTGATTGGCCATAAACTTGCTAAGAGTACTATTGGCATGAGCTACATGGGTCTAGAGCAAACGATATTATACATCACAAACCCCACAACATTTGTATAAGGCGCTTTTTTCATATACTTAATGTCAGATTCATCTATAGGATCGATCTTTAATTAATTTGAAATGACTTGCAAGAGGTCGTGACACAAATTTAGAGTTAGACATAACAAACTTTGACAAAATGTTTTTCACATAGGAACTTTGTTTCAAGATTAATATCTTATTAGATCTCTTTCTTATAATGTCCATTCCAAGAATTCTTTTTGTATGACCTAAATATTTCATTTCAAATTTAGAACTTAAAGATCCTTTTATTTCATTTATATCATAAATGTCATGACCAATTAACAACATATCATCTACGAATAAAAAGCAAAAAAGAAGTTACAACATTTTCATCATTTCTTTAGAAATTTAAACAATGATCAAATGCATGTCTAATAGATCCTATAGTTGTAGTAAATGTATCAAACCTTTTGTACCACTATTTGGGAGATAGTTTTAAACCATATAAAGATCTTTTCAATAGATAACACATGACTAGCTTTAGATTTTTCAATAAAACTCTATGGTTGTTTCATATAAGTCATTTCATCTAAATCACCATGTAAGAAAATATTTTTAACATCCATTTGTTCAAGTTCAAGATTACAATGAGCAACAAGAGCCAGCATGACCCTTATTGTATTATACTTAACAACATGAGAAAATATCTCATTATAATCAATCTCATGCTTTAGGTAAAACACTTAGCAACAAGTTTAGCCTTAAATCTAAGAGGCATCTTCTCAGTATTACCCTCTTTAACACTATAAATCCACTTGCAGTTTATGAGGGACTTACATGCAAGCTTAGGAACTAATAACTAGTTCTTATTTTTCACTAAGGAATGCATCTCATCTCTCATGGTAGCTTGCCGATTATGTGACCATTGACTAATCATAGCTTTCTCATAAGACTTAGGTCCTTTAAAGATTAGATCTTTGTAGGAAAGAATAGTAAGTGAAAGGTAGTCTTTATATCTAGAAGGATATTTTATTTCTCATCTAACTATATCTCTAGTAAGTTGATAATCATCTAAAACCTCATGCTGATCTTCCTCCTCCTCTTGAGCATTAAGCTTTTATTCATTAACAAATTCAGGTGCAAACCCAAGCTGTACCTGCAGCTTGATCTTACTATTTCTTTTAGGTTTAAAAGTCCTATTTGAGTCATTACTTCTCAAACAGGGCATGTTAGCTTCATTAACGATGACATCTCTATTGGTAATAATTTTTAACCCCTTAGACTCTTTTACGCACAGCCCGTACCCTTTCACCCCTTCAAGGTAACACAAAAGCACACATTTTTTAGCCCTATGTTGAAAAATAATTTTCCAACATGCTGATGATAATAGGTTGCACAAACAAAAATCTTCAAATGGAAATAATTTGGCATCTTGCTAGACCATACTCTTCAGGTATTTTTATCATCAAGAGCATCAGAAAGGGTTTTATTGACTATATATGAGGTTGTCATGACAAATTCTCCCCGTTAGGCTTTCGAAACACCTGAACAAACCATCATGCATCTTACCTTATCTAATAGTGTTCTATTCATCCTCTAGACAACTCCGAAGGGTATAGGGTATAGTTTTGTGTCTTTTAATCCCACTTTCGTTGCAAAACTGATTAAACTCCGGATTGCAAAATTTTAAACCATTTTCAGTTCTAAAGATTTTAATTTTGTTACTAGTCTGGTTTTCTATTAACACCTTCCATGTTTTGAACATTTCAAAGGTTTTAGATTTTTGTTTCAACGTAAAAATTCAAACCTTTCTAGATTAGTTGTCAATCAAGGATGGGAAATATTTATTTCCTCCTTGAGTGATAGTTGATGAGGGACACAAAAGGTCATAATGGATATACTCAAGGACCGAGGTGGACTTATGTTTCCTAGTATTGAAATGCACTCTATGCTACTTTCGCAAAGTTCAATTTTCACAAAATGGGAACTTTGATGTATAGTCGTTACTTGTGAAAGATTTGTAGACCCTTATCACTAATATGAGCTAATCTCTTATGCCATTTTAAAATGACATCAAGTTCAATATTGGAGGCTTTAGCAGTGTGCTTAAGTATTGCATTACCCTTAGTGACATAGATTCTGTTTCTTTTAACACCTATGAAAATGACAAGTGATCTATTTATCGCTTTCAATAAACCATCTCCAATTTTACCTTGTAATCCTATGTTATCTAAGTCTCCCATTGAAATCGGATTCTTGTTTAACTCAGGAACATATTTACACTACAATAAAAACCGTCTTTCGCAACGTTAAAAAAACGTTAAGAAAGACCTTTTGCAACGTTTGTACGTATGTTGCAAACCTCGATGTTGCCGTAGAGTAGAAGGATACGACAACGTTTTTTTAGCGTTGCCGAAGACCTTTTGCAATTTTTTTTAAAGCCGCGAAAGACAGTTTTGCAACATTTTTTGAACGTTGCGCGAAAGACAGTTTTTTGCAACATTTTTTAAATATTGCGAAAAACAATCTTTTGCAACGTTTTTTTGAACGTTGCGAAAGACAGTTTTTTGCAACATTTTTTGACTGCTGCCATAAGCCTTTTTACATTTTTTTAAATTTTAAATTTTTTTTATTTGTATAGTGATTTACATAAATCAACCATAAAACATGATAGAAGATAACAATATCAAATAACTTCACTAATCATTATTAATTGAACTGCAAAATGTAATAATATCCGTACAAAATCTAGATCCAAAATTTTGAAGCACCTAAAAATCCTATACATTTTCAATTAAAAAAAAGAACTTCCACAAATCCCAAGTAGTAAGTACAATAGCCCCCACCGACCTTGAATACACACCAACTAGCAACTTCGAAGCGAGCTTGGTCAATTCAGACACTTTGACTTTGAACCTTTCTATAAAGCTTGGGAAAGATTCAAGGACTTGTTTAGAAAATGTCCTCAACATGGTTTCTAGAGTTAGATGCAGATTGAGATCAGATTCAATTATGCCTGCTTCATCATCATATCAAGAGACAGAGAGATAGGGAATGAACAAGCTCAATATGTCAATAGCAGGAACTACAATCAGAAGGGAAACTACTCTTCAAATCACTATCATCCAGGGCTGAGGAATCACGAAAATTTATCATACGGTAATAATAGGAACACACTCCAACCTCCACCTGGATTCAACACTCAAAATTCTGAAGGGAAGTCATCTTTAGAAGACATCTTTGGAACATTCATTTCGGAGACAAGATCACGATTCAACAAGGATGAGACATGTGTCGAACATGGAAGCCACAATGAAAAATCTAGAGGTTTAGATTAGACAGTTGGCGACATCAATGAAGCAACGGGGGAAAGTTTCCAAGTGATACAGAAATCAACCCAAATGAGCATGCAAGGCCATTACACTGAGGAGTGGAAAACAGATTGGAGAGAGCATGCCCGAAAAAGTAACAAATCCTACACCGGATATAAGGACTAATCAAGTAGTAGTAGAACAAGAGGCTGAAGAAACATAGAAGTCTCACAAGCTTTACTCCATATCATTCCCTGATAATCCACTGATCATCAAGCCAGGACTTCCGTTTCCATAAAATTTCATGAAGAAGAGATTTGATAAGCAAATCGCAAGGTTCCTAGAAGTTTTCAAGAAAATCCACATCAACATTCCTTTTGCAGATGCCTTGGCCCAAATGCATAACTATGCCAAGTTCTTAAAGGAAGTGATGTCAAAGAAGAGAAAGTTGGATGAGTTTGAAATGGTTAAGCTGATAGAAGAGTGTAGTGCCATTCTTCAGAAGAAGCCTCCTCAGAAATTGAAAGGACCAGGCAACTTCAACATTCCTTGTAATTGGTGGTATCACATTTGATAAAGCATTAGGTGACCTTGGAGCTAGCATTAACTTGATATACCTATTAGTGTTTGAAAAGTTAGGTCTTGGAGAAGTGAAGCCCACAACCCTCACTTTCCAACTGGCAGACAGATCAATTACATACCCCAATGGCATTATTGAGGATGTATTGGTGAAGGTCGATAAGTTCATCTTTCCGGTAGACTTTGTGGTGTTGGACATGGAAGAGGATGAGAAAGTGCCATTGATTCTCGGTAGACCCTTCTTGGCTACTGGAAGAGTTTTAATCGATATATAAGAAGGGAAGTTGACACAGCAGGTTAATGAGGAGCATGTCGTGTTCAGCATACATCAACAGGAAAAATCCTCAGAAAAAGTTAACACCTGCCATATGGTTTGATCAATTGACGAAGTAAAGAGTAAAAATTGAAAAAGAACATTGTTCCATGACCCTTAAAAGAAATACATGGAAACTAATTACTCAAAGATTGCTACAGCTACTATCACAAGCTATACAAGGACCAAGGAAGTAGTGGATTTCATTTTAACTCAAGAAGTCGATCCATCGGACAGATTGAAGAACTACATTGAAGAACCTTTGAATCATAACAACATTATCAAATCAAAAGTAGTTTCGGAAGCTATACCGGAGTTAAAACCATTCAACTCTATTGGCCATGCTATAGAGAAGAAGAATACAAAGCCAATGGTAAAGTTTAGAAAGAAGAGAGAAGTGTCGCTTCAAGATCCAATGTGGACACCTCAGTTATGTCAAACTAATGACGTTAAATGAGAGCTTCTTAGGATGTGAGCCAAGCTTTCTTCCCTTTTATTTATTTTGCTTTTAAGTTATATGATAGTTTAGTTTATTTTACAGTTTATTTAAGAATCATCATCCATATCTTGTCATCTACTAGGTTTTTGAGTAGTTAAGTTGGTTATTAGATGTTTGAGCTAATTAACATTGTTCCATATATTTAATATCTAAATTTGATTTTTCAGAAATATGACGTCGCGAAACACTCAAACCAATATTGATAAAGACAAAACAAAATAAATCTCAAGTTTGGGGAAGAAGTATGACAAATATCCATCAAATCTAGCATCATAAGCACCAAAACGTCATAGGTAATGTAAATAAGTCATGGAATTCTTCCTCATTTTTCTTTTATTTTACATTGGGGACAATGGTCAATTCAAGTTTGGGGTGTAGTATAAATTGTCTAATTGCCTAATATTTTTATTTTGTGTGATTTGTGTGCGTATTTTTTTTTAAAGAAAAAAAGAAGAAAATTTACTTGTTTTGCATGCTTCTGTGAGTTAGATAGCCTAGTCGGCAATGATATATATTATTGAGAACATGTGTTAGTTTATGGATCATGAATATGTTATGTATTTTAGTTAAATTTTTTGTTGCTTATTCATGCAGAACGTAAAATATTTACGCACACGAGTTGATTGTGGTGTTGTACATGAGTATTTTGATTCATGTCTATAGGTTGAAATAGAGAACTTAGACGATCAATCCCAAAATCAAATATTCACTATATCCTTAACTTGTATAATATAATTTGAGGCATTCAAACTAATAAATGATATGATTTAAGATTGTGGTAATTCCATGCATGCTGAAAAAAATATTGTGTGGACTGCCTTCAGCTTTCAAGTATGAACTAAGTGATGACCATATGCTAGGAATCTAGCCCTTTGATCATTTTTGCTTTCCTTTTAAAGAAAGAACATTGCACTTATTAACTCATTGCTTCACACCTACACCTTTTTTTACTCGAGTTAGTAAGGACTCCATGGTATGCAGAATTTTTAAATATGTAGCATGCGGAAACTTGCCACCTGACTTGACTCACGATCAAAAGAAGAAATTCTTTCATGATGTTAAGTCATATTTGTGGGACGATCCATTACATTTCAAGAGATGCAACTGATAGAATAATTAGGATGTGTGTCCCTATTGAAGAAACAAAATCAATCATGGAGCATTGTCATTCATCAACTTATAGAGGTCATTTCGATCCTACACGTACTACTTCCAAGGTACTACAATCTGGATTTTACTGGCCAAATTTGTTCAAGGACTGTTATACTTTTGTGAAAACATGTGACCGTTGTCAATGCACGGGGAACATTTCGAGGCATCACGAACTACTATTAACCAATATACTTGAGGTAGAACTGTTTAATGTATGGGACACAGATTTCATGGGTCCTTTTCTACTATCCTTTGGCCAAATATATATCATTCCAGTAGTAGACTATGTATCTAAATGGGTTGAAGCCATTGCTACACCAACTAATGATGCAAAGGTAGTTTTGAAGTTTCTACGGAAAAATATCTTTACTTGGTTTGGTAAGCCTAGGGTAATTGCAAGTGATGAAGGTACGCATTTTTGTAATAAACTTTTCAATTTCCTTTTGGCTAAAGGTACAAATTGGCACTTGGTTATCACACACAATCAAATGGGCAATCAGAGGTATCCAACAGAGAGATTAAACAGATTTTGGAGAGGACGGTGAACACCAAGTGCAAGGACTATTCTCACAAGCTAGATGATGCACTTTGGGCATATCGAACAGCGTTTAAAACACCAATTGGAATATCACCCTACCGGCTGGTATTCGAAAAGGCTTGTCATCTACCGGCTGAACTAGAGCATCAAGCCTATTGGGCTGTGAAAAAATTAAATTTGGACATGAAATTAGCGGGTCCACAATGCTTGTTGCAACTTGACGAGTTAGAGGAGTTCCGGAATGATGCATATGAGAATGCAAAGATATACAAAGAACGAAGAAAGCTATGGCATGATAAGAGGATCCTAAGGAGGGAATTCAAGCCAAGAGAACAAGTGTTTTTATTCAACTCTCGCTTTAAACTCTTCCCTGACAAGTTCAAATCATGGTGGTTGGGACCATTCGTGGTTCGTCAATTGTTACCTTATGGTCCAGTAGAGCTAGTAAGCAAGGATGATCCACCTTCCAAGTAAATGGACAACGCATCAAACATTATTACAAAATGGAAAATCAAATATCGAAGAAATTGGCCTTAAAGAATCAATCTAAATTCATTTATGTCTAGCTAATGACGTTAAAGAATGGCTTCTTAGGAAGCAACCCAAGTTCTACTCTACATATATTTTATTCATTAGATAATTTTTTTTAAATTTATGATTAACAACTTTAGTAATGTCGTCTTATTTTGTTTTTATAGGTAAATTCTCAAGAATGCACGCATCAACTTAAGAGTGGAAATGGAAAAGGCTACACTGGAGGTAAAGAAATATTTAAAGTTTTAGCAGAGAGGTACCCATCCAATATTTTTAAAAAGATGGGGGGGGGGGGGATTCACCCCTTTTTTATTTTTACTTCTTCTCTCTTTCCTTTCCCCCACTCCCCTTATCCCTAATTTTCACTCAACATTTAGACTTTTCCCTCCCCCATATCTAATTTCTTATTTCACATCCTTTACCACTTGTTTCTTCTTGTTATCTCACCCTCTTGATTGAGCTAAGTGAGTGTGGACAATTCTACAACACAAGTGAGCTCATTCCCCATGCCACCAAAAAAGAAGTCTAAGGTCACGGAATCTTCGTCGTCTACTACTAATTATGATCGAAGGCATTTTGTAAGCGCCACGGCAGAAGAGAGATATAGGCATTCGGTGGTACACCGGAACTGCAACCTGAAGCGAGGATTTGATAAATTATTACCAGAACAAATTCAAAATTTAGGATGGAAAACTTTTGCTTTGCAACCTCGAGCTTGTTCTATCCCTCTAGTTAATGAATTTTATGCTAATGTCAAGGAACATAAGGACTTCAAGGTGTTTATGCATGGTCGTTGGGTTAAATTTGACAGTGTTTCTATCAATAGATTCTACCACACACGAGATATACCCAATGATGGCTGCTCCAGATTACGGGATGAAGGAGTTGACCCCACTAGCTTGATTTACACACTAGCTCGTGCAGGCACTGAATGGAAACATAATGTTAGTGTTGTGACTAACTTTCTTACATCCGGGTTGATAGCCAATTGCAAAATTTGGCATTAATTTATATCTACCAAATTAATTCCCAGTAGCAACATAAGTAAGGTGACAAGAGAATGAGCTACATTGAATTACGCCATCCAGATGGGACACTCTATTGATGTGGACAAGGTCATTCAGAATAATATCCTACGCATCATAGCGGGGCCTGCCACCGATAAGTTGGGACGTCCATCCCTGATATATGATCTTTATGTACAAGCGGGGTCGCCACGGGAGATTCTGATGAGGTTTTCCACGCTAAGCCACCACTCATGCGAGACCTCCGAGATAAGCTAGAGGTGCATCGACACATGGCCAGTTCATCTCAACCATCGCAACCAGCTACACTTACTCCTCCATCTTTACAGCCTAGTGACCCTATAAGGGATATACTTAGGCAGTTCGAGAGAATGGACTTGCGCATGACCCGTTGGCAGGATGGCATGTAAGATCGGATGGACCAGCTACAAAGTTCCATGTATAACCAGTTTCAATATCAAAATGATTGCTTTGCAGCCATGGCCTTTGTATATCCCGGAATTTCATTTTCCCCACCACCAACGTTCCCACCTCACTCCCAACCTCCAGCTCCACCGGACGACGACGAGGTCATCTAGTGTCATACCTGAGGTATTCCTCCCTCTTTTTCGTTCCTTTTCAAATTAAGGACACTGTGTTAGTCAAGTTTGGGGAGGGAGGGTTACTGCATTTATTGCTTTTGAAAAAAAATATATGTTTTTTTTTTTTTTGCATGCTTGTGTGGGCTGGATAACAATGTTAGCATTGATGCATATATATTTGTGAACATGAGTCGGTTGTGAGTGATGAATAAGTTATATACTTGAGTTAAAGTTGAGTTAAAGTCTTACTTATCCTTGCAAACGAATGTGACATAAATGCATGTGAATTGAGTATAACGTTGGACATGAATAAGTCAATTCACAAATGATGTAGGTGAGATTAGTGACCTTAGAAGCTGATCCAAAAAACCTGTAAAAAATATTTCACCTCCCATAACCAATCTTATGATAGTTTGGATAGTGGAACTATTGTAGAAAAACATAAATGTAGATGCGGATTCCGTGTGTGCTAAAATTTGTGTGGACTGCAGAGATCAATAGGATGAAAATTGAGTGAAAACCTTAAGTTAGGGGCCTAATTTTTTAGAATGAATGTTTAATAAGGAACATTGCACTGATCATGGTAAAAAAAAAAAAAAAAAAAAAAAAAAAAAAAATATATATATATATATATATATATATATGAAAAAAAATATAATAAAAATTTGGACGACTATAACAATCTCATTGTGAAACATTTATTCGTAGCCTTTATGACTCGAGTGAATAAGCTTGCAAGGGTTTAAAACCTGATGCCCTAAGGTCATTTAACTCGAGAGTCATCGGCATAAAACTCGCTATAGGGGTCATTTAGAAAGCTTAATGGATAGGTGTTCGCACAAAGAGTATGTTTAAACAAAAAAAAAAAAAACAAAACAAAAAGACGCACTATATACCATGATTAGCCCCAAACACTCATTTTAGAGGATTAAGACATTGACAATGAGGTTAGTAACTTAGTTTATTCTTGGAAGTTGAAGCAGTCGAAAATAGAAGAATCCTCATTTACTGATGTGTTGAACTGCATTTAGTGACAACTACCCGAACAAGAGAGGGTGATGAGTATTGTTAGCAAACTGTAGATTTTACCTTGAAAAAAAAAGGGAGCGAAAAGAAAATAAGTTTGGGGTATGCGACCTCCATGAGCAGAGTAAGGAGATAAGGGACTTTTAAGGTCGGGAAATGAATAAGCTTATGTATGTACAACGTTTTATTTGGTTTCTCTCATGCACATGTTTTGCATTGGAAAGGTAAAATTGAACTTTGGTACTATGACTTTGAAATAGTTCACGAATTGGATATCATGTTCTCAACGCTGAGCCATAATAACAATCTATCCAGCTAAATAGTTTATTTGAGTTGTGTGTTGATATGTGTTATTTGTACGAAGTTAACTATGTTTTGTGTTTGCTCAAAGACAACCAAAGAACTAAGTTTGGGGGTGTTTGATGAGTGAAATTAACTCAGTAAACAAGTTCCTTTAAATCGTAGTTTTTAGTTTGTTCTTGAGTACTTTTGAGCGTTTTGATGTGCGTGTTCGTGTTGTTTTATAGTTGGACAAATTGGATGAAAACGGAGTGATTTGGAGCTTGAAATGGAGCTATGATGATGATCATGGAAGGAGGTATGACATGGAGATGAGAAAAGAAAAGAATGAAGTGGAGAGAAGACCAAAAGATTAGCAAAATAAGTACAGAAGAACAACAAAGGACGATGCAGAATATTGGGCGCCTAGGCGCCACACATAGCGCCCAAAAATAAAAAAAAAATGCAGAACAGCTGGCGCCGCAGTGCTAACCGTAAAGAGAACCAGCAGAATCGCTGGTGCTAACCTTCCGAGTAAGAGAAAAAAAGGGAATTTTCAAAAGATTTTCGGCCTGGCGCCAGCCTTCCGGGTAAGAGAAAAAAAGCTGGATTTTTAAAATATTTTCGGCCCAGCCCACGTCCAATTCGCCTTGCAACCATGGGGAGACATAGATACACATTTTTGAAGACCTAAAGGGGGTTGTTGACGGCTAGAGGAAGCCAAGAAGATTGAAGACAAAATCGAGAAGAAATCGAGCGGCAACGAATAGTTTTTCTAAATCCTTTCTTCTTATCCATGTTATTCATATTTAATTCAATTATGTCAATTTTCTTTATTGTGAACTAAACATTTAGATCTAGGATTTGATGTAATCAACTTGAGACATGTTTGATTCCTATATATTTAGTTCTTTTGGATTTTTCTGTTAATTTATTTGTGTTGTTTGTGTTTAATGCATTCAATTAATTGGCCAGTAATTAAATGAATTGTTGCATTGATTTGGGTACTTGAGAGAGGGAAATTTAGGCAAGATCAAAGAACAACATAACCTAGGTTCTGTAGATTTCGAAAGAAGTACAAATCTGTGAGGCTTGTTTGAATCAAGAACCAAGTACATTTAGATTTCTATACATTTAATTCGGAAAAGAGATATTAGGCTTAAATTATAGAAATAAGTTCTATTCGGCGCTCGAGAGAGGGGATATAATTATATTAAGGTTTTTACCTATAAATTAAGAAAAATCTGACTGAGTTAACGATATATAGGTTGAAATACATATTCGATAGTATGATGAAATCATTCCCTAGACTTTCATAATTTGATAACTTCATTAAAGTTTGTTTCCGTAGACTTGCCAATGTAAGTCTTTCTACATTAGATTAAAATTAAACCATTGATTCAATTTTGATTGTCTAAATAAAGTGGAAACTAAGCAATTATAATACTCGGTAGAAATCAAGTATCAATCCTTGAGGGTTCGACATTTTTCATTTCAACACTATATTACAAAACTTGACACCGTCCACTTGCGGTATAATTCACGTTATAGAAAACGCGTGACAATAATCCACTTTTGGTGCCATACTTTGTGAAATCGATAGAAAAGTGTTTATATTCATTCATAGCATTTGATTCCATAATTGTTAATTGATTTGGAACTAACTTTGTGTTGTTTGATCAATGGAAGGATCTTATTTTCGCTACACTACGCCATGCCATGCACATGCCACTTCAACAATAAATTCGGAGCAATATGTCCATTTTTCAATAAACCGTGTCTCTTGCTCCTTTTTAAAGTTCGGGAATCAATTGACAACTCAAGTAATATATTGGAGACCTATTGTGCAAGTTTTCTAAAATTTAAGCAGACCGAATGACGCATATATGGAGTAATGAGAAAATGATTGGACGTTTTCTAAATACTAGGTGCAAGCAACGTGCAATGCACGTTTGCTTAGTTTATATTTAATATTTTTGTTTAATAATTAATTTGTTATTAATAAAGATGTAATTTTTTTGGTTAATTAAGGGCGTGTCTGGGCGCGCTGTAAGGAGGAAGGAAAATTGATTATGTTATCATTTTTTTTTTCAAACCTATAGCCCTACAGTGAGAGAATTGGTCCAAAATTGCGGCTCCCAACTGTATGAATTGTGTTGCCAATGGCTTGATTTCTGTTTGGCTTGATTTCTGCTGAAAAACAGAAACAGACATCCTATAAATAATTAATAATATAATGTTTATATAATTGATAAATAATTAGATGTATGATTTTGATATTGTGATGTAGGTTGGTGAGATTAAAGAAAATAAGCAAAAGTAGACAAATTTGGAGAAATGGCTAAATTGTAAGGGATCCAAAGTTCGGGGGCTAAAATGTAAATACTTCAAAGTTGTGCCAAATCTCACGATGAAGATTTGAGAGTGTTCGGAGTCAATTGGATAAAGGAAGATGTCAAGAGGATCAAATTTAGTCAAAAGATGATCACAAATCAATTTCCAACCGAAAAGTTATGCTCCGGTGTTTTAGTCTCATATTAAGACCTATTTTTGGCATAGGTAATGATCGAATTGGAGAATGATGTCTGAATTAAAGTTGTAGCCAGATGAGATATCTTTCCAACGCATTTTGTATCACTTCAATAGGATATCGGAATACAAAGTTATGATAAAAATACTGAAAGAAGGTGTAGCTGCCTGTTTAAAACAAGAAATTCCGTTATATAGTCCATTATATTGAGACCTATTTTTGGCATATAAAGTGGTCGAATTGGAGAATAATGTCTGAACCAAAGTTGTAATCAAATGAGTTAGATTTTCAACGTATTTTGAATTGCCTCAATCGGATATCGAAATACAAAGTTATGATAAAAACACTGAAGGAAGGTACAGCTGCCTGTTTAAAACAAGAAATTCTGTTACATAGTCCGTTATATTGAGACATTTTTGGTATAGAAAGTGATCGAATTGGAAAATAATGTCTGAATCAAAATTGTAGCCAGATGAGTTAGCTTTCCAACTCATTTTGAATCGCCTCAATCGAATATTAGAATACAAAGTTATAATAAAAACATTGAAAGAAGGTGCAGCTGCCTTTTTAAAACAAGAAATTTCGTTACATAGTCTGTTATATTGAGACCTATTTTTGGCATAGAAAATGATCCAATTGGAGAATGATGTCTGAATCAAAGTTGTAGCCAGATGAGTTAGCTTTCCAACGCATTTTGAATCGCCTCAATCAGACATCGAAATACAAAATTATGATAAAAACACTGAAAAAAGGTGTAGCTGCCTGTTTAAAACAAAGCATTTCGTTACATAGTCCGTTATATTGAGACATATTTTTGGCATAGAAAGTGATTGAATTGGAGAATGATCTTTGAATCAAAATTGTAGCCAGATGGGTTAGCTTTCCAGCGCATTTTGAATCGCCTCAATCTAATATCGGAATACAAAGTTATGATAAAAACATTGAAGGAAGGTGCAGCTGTCTGTTTAAAACAAGAAATTCCGTTACATAATCCGTTAGAATAACAAATTCCATTAGTTTTTCCGTTAAACCAACAAATTCCGTCAGATAGGCACTTTTTATATATAGAAAGACATGCAAGAAACGGAAGGGTTTTGGAAGAACAAAATCTTGTAGAGAGGGAATTTGGGAGCCCAACAAATTAATAGTTCAGTTTTATTTGAATAAACAAATCCTGCGTGGATCGCGTGCACAACATGACAACAAAACAGTCATTATTATGGCCTCAAGCTTGAGTAATGAATTTTTTTGGGTCATAAAAATTATGATTCCTAAGAATTATTTCTAACATTCATTTGTCATAGTTCTAAACTACTAAATTATAAAAAGAGGAACTTCATGTAAAATGCGAAACTTGAAAGAAACATCGCATAATATGACGAGCGAATTCAGAACACATATGCCAATTGAACTTCAGAAAGAAGTTCAGATTTATGTCTATAACCAAGTTAATTCAACCAAGCCTCGAGAAAGAATTTGAATGAAAACAAAAAAACACCTTACAAGAACTTGGATTTGAAGAAGAAGAAGAAATCGAAGAACAATGGAATTCGATTTTGACTCTGAGAAATTAGAAATTAATTATTATTATTATTATTATTATTATTATTATTATTATTTTCACTATGCACCTTTCTAGAATGCAATTTTGAGAAGTTCCTCCTCGATTGGATTCATCTATCGTTTATCAAAAGGCTAAATTGAGCTCCAGAAGGCCTTTCAAAATTGGGGGAAAATGAGATCAACCTAATTCAGAATATATCAGACGATAAAACTTCAGCACAGCTGCGTCTCCCGTCCCCCGTTGTGTTTTTCTTCAATAAAGAATTGTATGAAAGCAATTAAAACACAGTCTAAAAAACAAAAGAGAAGTTCAATTTCCATAAGGACATTAAACCGTAATTATTACAAATCAGAGAAGGAAAATTACAAGGCATTAAGGCCCTCAAACAATATTCAAGGAACAATCTTGTGTGATTTCATCTTATCAATGACAGAAATGAGTGAATATTTGGTGTTTCTGAATCCCAGAAAACCGTGTTCTTTGCTCTTATTCATACTGTCCAACATACACTCAAAACCGAAAATCACATCAGCAAACCAGAATGTTGCAACCTCCTCCAATTTAGTAGCCTCAAGATTGTTTTTCTTCACAATTTCATCCCAAACAGGCCCTTTATCTTTCATCCTTTCTGTTAAGCTCACATACGGCTCATTTTCGTCGAATTCTACATATTCAAGTTCAAATTGTTCAGCCAATATCTTCCACACATGCTTCCACTTGAAAAGGTCCCCATTGCTGCAGTTAAAACCTTCGTTTTTTCCAATGGGGTCGACCGAGCTCCAAATTTGTTGCTCGGCTATTAAGTCTGCATCCGATGCCACTGAATAACAGTTCCAGGCCGCTTTTGTGCCGGGAAATTTGAAGGGAACGTTTTCGTGCTTACATATTGCAGCATAGACACAAAGGGAGCCTATTAAGTTCATCTTACTGTATGGAGAAAAGCCGAAAATCACTGCAGCCCTGTGGGAAGACCATGTTAGGCCTTGTTTCTTTTTGCAGGCTTCAATTGCTATGTCCTCGAGTGTGTAGTAAAAGTTTATGACATCTAATCTGGGCTCATCCTCCACAAATGGAGTTTCGTGGGGTTTGATTTTACCGAAGGCTTCGAATGGTCCGATGTAGTGTTTGTGCCCTGTCTGTAGGCAAATATGGCTCAGATTTGGTGCATTGGGCATCACTGCATCAAGAACATTTTGCAACATGCCACCATTCACTTTACAGCATTCTGCTTCTGTGGGAAAATTAGCCCAAGTCACCCAAAAAATATGGGTTATATCAGTTAGAGGTGAAAGCTTGGCTGATGTTTCTTTCCCATCAGCCACGTCGCACTGGATGTACTCAACGGGGTGTTCAGCGTTCCACGGTGGCTGTGGGCGTCGAGCCACCCCGTAGACCTTCCACGGGCCGCCGGGAGTGTCGGATAATGGGAGGATTTCGGCCAAACTGTTTCCAACAATACCTGTGACACCAATAATCAGGGCCACATGCTGGAAGTTCTTTGAGCCTCCATTTTCAGCTGATGCTTTCTGCAACATCGATTCATTCAAATCGTTAATATGATTACAGAAACAGTGAAATATTAAATTTAATGAGTTTTTAGAGACTTGCCATGGCAGCTCCAACGGCACCCTTCCACCACCAGCTCATTTTGAAGAGACCAAGATTGTGATACACCTGAATACACACACAGATATATAGGTGAAATTTTTGTATTTGTATTTCTATTCGTGACCCCCAAATAGTACACGGTTTACGTTGGGCCACGCAAGTTTATCATAGTTGTGGAAATTGCAGGGGAAGTCATAAATTTAGGATCTTGTAGAAAGTAGTCACCAATCTTTAATTCTGAAAAGTTTAATCTTGAGAATCACTTTTGATGCATTATTAGTCCCAAATAAGGTTTTTATAGCCCCTATTAGGATTCCATTAAAATCAAAATACATTTATCTCAATCTTCTTTTCAACCACACATTTCCCAATAAAATAATATTATACGTAAATTTAAAATTTTTCCTTCTTTTTTAACTACACATTCTTCAAAAAATCGCTATTTTAAAAGACATTTTTCCCAAAACTTGATTTTAATGGAGCCCAAACAAGGGCATACTAAGCTACTGTTTGGTGACCATTTTTTTGGAAAAAAATATTATTTTGAATAATGATTTTTTAGAGAATGTGTAGGTGGTCAAAATTAGAGGTGTCAAGACGGACGGGCCGGCCATGACCCGTGAAAATCGGGACCGCGGGCCGACCCGTGACCCGTGCGGGCGGTTCACGGGCCAAGGAGGTGTAACCCGCGGGCTTCGCGGGTTGCACTTTCACGCAGTGCGGTTAACCCGCGACCCGTAAAAAAAATTGAAAAAAAAAATAAAACAAAAATTAAAAAAAGAGGGGAGAGAGAGCCAAACAAAAAAATTTGAAAAAATAAAAATAAAAAAAATTCAAAAAAAGGCGTAGCCTGCTGCATGGTCAATTTTTTTTTTTTTAATTTTAACTAATTGTAATATAAATTTTCTAACGGTAATATCATCCCCTTCATCAATAAATTCCAATTTATTCTTACATTTATTTTTACAATATCCTCTCATTAGTTATTATACATTTATACTTCATAGTTCATACTTGTTACTACCTTACTACAATTACAATTATTCAATTGCAAATATCATCATCATCTTGATTATATTTCTTTTTTCTCGGTTCTCACTAGTAGTCACTACTAAATTTTTTAATCCTACTATATTATGGATTCTCGCGATTCTTCTTCTCAAAATCCTATTTTCAATGATAGTTGCTCTCCATATGGGTCAAACCGGAAAAATTCTATATTTTTATAATTTTATTTATACAATCATACGGGTCAAACCGGAACGAACCGCGACCCGCACGATCCGTGACCCGCATGGGCTCGACCCGGATGGGTCAGCGGGCGGGCCTGGGTTGTAATCCAAAATTGTGGGCCGACCCGTAACCGGCCCGGAACCCGCAGCGGGCGGGCTTTTTTTCACGCGGGCCGTTACCGGGCTCACATGTTGGCGGGCCGACCCGGCCCGGACCACCCAGATTGACACCTCTAGTCAAAATGTAGGAAAAAAAATTTATGTTTACGTGTTGAATATTTTATTATGTAAATATGTAGGAAAAAGAGTTTTAAAAGAATGAAAGACAAACAAAAATTAAAATTATTAAAAAGTAGAAATGAAAATTTTGAAGGATTAAATTTATGTGTCTGCTACTTTTTATTCATTGCCCTTTGAAAACAAATAAATTTTACAAAAATGTTATAAATTGAAGAAGATGAAAACAAATAAAACTAACAGCTGATGCTATAAAGGTGAAAACTTCAAGATTGAAATACTAATTACTAAATGCATGATAATATTATTATGTTATTACAAAATTCAATAGGTTAGGGACCTCAGGTGCAATTTTATTTTATATGCTTTCATGAATACAGGAAGGGTAGGACCATGGTGAATTATCCTGGACCCGCAAAAGAGTTATGAGGAGGGATCAAATCCTCACCAACCAACTTTATGTCCATTATATGGCGTGGAATGCAGTAACAAAAGATTACACATTAAAAATATAT